>OZ025249.1:8211912-8542883 GCA_964019135.1 Arenicola marina | reverse complement strand
GTGAGCAGGTGATTCGAGATCCATATTTCTATCGCTGACATGCATCCTCCAAACCTCCATTTTGATGAAACTATCTTCCTATTTCAAGATTGACAGCGGATCGAATTCAGCTTCAAAGCAATGGGCGTCACATTCATATAAAGTTTGCTCTCGGTTCTTTGATGAACTAGCCGCCCCACGTAGCCCCCGCCCCCCCCCCCCCCCCCCCCCCCCCCCCGCTCCCCCCCGAAACCGAATTAAGCTTCAAAGCAATGGACGTCTCATTCATATAAAAGTTTTCTTTCGGTTCTTTGATAAACTAGCCGCCCCACGTAGCCCCCCCCCCCCCTCCCTCCCCCCCCCCCACACACACACACGTACAGCATGTCCCTTTCTGCGATTCTCTGACAGATGAATCAATAACTAATTAAAAAAATATCATTAACTTTACCGCCATCGATCTTTCCACAAAACACAGACAACGTTACGCCATAACTTTCCGTTTTACTGTGTCATTCACTTCCGGTCAATGACCGATAAAGAGATAACTTATTTAAAAAACGACGCACCAGATAGATATACTCATCATTGAGCTGTCATCGTCCCTAGCTGTCCCTATTATCTTGCCTTCTCTCAGCTGTGCCTCTGTCCTTAAAGTGGTGGTGGTTTGTGCTTCAGACTGGACGATGTCAACGACATATATATATGTGCGTGTCCATTGTCGGTTTTCGTTAGTATTTTTCAACCTGAATACCCTCTTCCACCCTCGTGGTGGCCGAGTTGGACACTATGTTATATCCAGGCCGACCGTGGTGGCCTAATTGGGCACTATGTTATGTCCAGGCCGCCCGTGGAGGCCTAGTTGGACACTATGTTATATCCAGGCCGCCCGTGTTGACCGAGTTGGACACTCTATGTCATGGCCTGGCCGCCAGTGGTGACCGAGTTGAACACTCTATGTTATGTCCTGGCCGCCCGTGGTGACCGAGTTGAACACTCTATGTTATGTCCTGGCCGCCCGTGGTGACCGAGTTGAACACTATGTTATATCCTGGCCGCCCGTGGTGACCGAGTTGAACACTCTATGTTATGTCCTGGCCGCCAGTGGTGACCGAGTTGAACACTCTATGTTATGTCCTGGCCGCCCGTGGTGACCGAGTTGAACACTATGTTATATCCTGGCCGCCCGTGGTGACCGAGTTGAACACTCTATGTTATGTCCTGGCCGCACGTGTTGACCGAGTTGGACACTCTATGTTATGTCCAGGCCGCACGTGTTGACCGAGTTGGACACTCTATGTTGTGTCCAAGCTGCCCGTGGTGATCGAGTTGGACACTCTATGTTATGTCCAGGCTGCCCGTGGTGACCGATTTGGACACTCTATGTTATGTGCGTCACCTTATGGGAATTCATCTTTTTGACCCTTTGGTGGAGCTTAAGGCAATGATCATAATTATAACATCCAAATCTCAATATGAAAGCACACGTGTCTTTGTTATAGGCGTTGACGGCACTTACCTCTCTCCCAAAGGTCAGCTACGGCCGCTATGAACGCTGTATGTGCTGTGCAAGTCACGCATGAAAATGCATATGTCTACGGATTTGTCTTCCTGACAACGGGTTAATATTAGGTAAAGTCTCGTCGTCGCTTCGCCGTCCTTAAGGCGAGCGACGCTACACCGATAGCACGAATGACGTCACGCGGAAGCAATTCGTAGAACAATTCAATGCAGGTAGTTGAGGAGGAAGCCCGGCTCCTTTATAATGGAGGCTTGTCCACCCATATGTCTCCACCACCAGAAGACTGGACGGCGGGACACTGCCTCAGCCTGGCGTCCGCCTGGCGTCCATATTTCATGATGTTTACCGTGATATCTTGTTGTCACGTTGTCATTTTCTGGGTGGAATTTATATACATCCGAGCCTCCCGGAGCCCCTCTCACCGTGAACGATAGTTCAACGTGATCACATTACCTGTATAGGCAAGGAACCCTCGTAAACATATCTCACGGCCATGCAGTGCCACCTGCCGGATGTGATGTCATCAAACCCATAATTTGGGCTTGGATCGCTTCCGTGTCGAGATTCCGGTCCTGGTCATACATGTATAGTGAATACAACATCGAGTCGACATTAACAACAATCTATGTTTATCGCTCCGCAATTTACTGGCTAACAAGGGGGTGGGGACATCGCTGATGTAGCGGTTAGCACACCAGACCCGCAGATCAATTGGTCCCGGCCTCCCAGTTTAGCCTTTGTGCGCACAAAAGCGGCCTAAAATACAAATTTATCACATTTTTGTCTAACAAATAGCGTCGATTGGCATAGAATACAGCTATGTTAGACTGGCTATGCATAATAGCTGCGCTAGCGACTGCCTTTTACTTCTGTTTATGAAATACATTTCTAATTATTGCTTACGACATATAGCAATTTCCATTTGTATAATTGGTTTTTCGGTAGAATACCTGCCTTTTTTGGATAATATCGCAAATAGTTTAACATAGACAAAATGCTTGAGCTGCTGTTTCCATACTATGGCAGCATCAGCTAACGGAGCGTCACCATGCGGCGAAGAATGCGGCCACACTATATAGCGTGACAGAAAATGACACGTGGTCTCTTGTTCACTCCTCAGGGGTGATACTACACCAGGACGTCAAGCTCTCTTTAGTCACTAATCTCCCAACAGGGGGCGTTCGTTCAACACATCTCTGTCTCTGTCCAACGCAACTGGAAACCTTGGGGTTGAATTTAACGGTATTGGATCAAGTACAATTAGTTTCAGTATTTTATATTTTGTACGTATATTCTTCCAACATCACGGATTTTACGTTATTAGAGAATAAAAAAAACTGTGTTTCTCTTTTCTCGATAGTGGTAGAAGGCTGTTGGAAGAATATACGTAAAAAATATGAATTATTGAAAATCCCTCAGGCACTCCTAAGAATGTGGATGGTAAGCGTATTACAAAATAAAAAAATTACCAAAATTATAGTTTTGTTATATTTGTTTCACTTACTTATATTTGTATGGGAATTTTTGTTAATTTGAGCTGTAGACTGTTAGTGTATATTTTCGTTCGAGCTCGATCATTTTGTCGGTGAAATACCCCTTCCGAGCGGATTTTGGCGTAAGTGTTTCGCATGAATCATAAATGCGCCTCACTCGGATCTCCGTAGCGCGTGGTGTTCACCTTGGTAACCTCTCACTGTCAGTCAAGGATAACACAGTGGGAGGGGATATCATTGTAAAGGGCATTACGGAGGCCGGCCGGCGTTGCTATAAGTATATTTCATGCATTCTTCATGGAGTTGTATTAGGTGGTGATTCCAGGCGGTCTGTAGTAATATGAGCAGATGCGTGTCTGTTTTATCTATTCCTAAAAGTGTTTAATTTATTAGTCCGATTAGGTGTAATAATATCTTCCTATTCGTCACCTACCCGGCATGCCTCACGCAGCAGGTGAATCACCATTAGTGATGACCCCAGAGCGCGGTCCACGCAAGGCTGATGAATAATGTAAGGCTCAGGTAGGCGCAGGTCACGAATGGGGAAAGGCTAAAGCATGACTAGCAAGGCAAGCGGAGAAGAGAACAGAGCATGTGGATATAATTTAGACGGTGAAGCCCCGGTAATTTGTTCCTATGGTTTCCTATGTGTTTTTTGCCTACGAGACATCACTGTCCACACCGTGCGGTTATCCCACAGGTTTTTTGATTATTACCGAATCACATGAGTCCGTTTCTATCACGTGACAGGAAGACATGCACCGAATGACCAGAGAGTGTATGACCTATAGGTTTGACCTAGCGAATAGAGCACATTATATTCCACCCAACAAGAGCTGTTGGTGATAAAATAACCTATGGCTTTGTCCTACGCCTGTCCAGACGGTAATATTTCGTATCGTCAAATCGTGTCGTCTGGACAGGGTTTACGCCGATCGTGCACCGATTGCTCACCGACGAGATTCGACGAGACTTGCAATTTGCTGACAGCGGCTGTCTGAGCGAAAAAACCTAGCTCCACCTAGCGAATGGGAGCTTGGGAAGACTGGTACACTGGGTTGGTTGGCTGGTTTTACTACGATGTTACCCTCTGTGGGTTATATCGCGACGATAAGAAAAAGTAAGGTAAAGAGGAGCCATGTCTAATGGAACGAGACGGAAGAGACCTACTAATATGGCTCTTATGAGAACATTATCATAGTACTAGAGATGACCTGGACATTGGCTATCCATTGTATATTTGTATCATAAACCAACTCATGGAATAAACAATTGAATAACTAACATACTTTGCCAATTGCCAACTAAAATATTCAAATACAATGAAATTATATTTCACAAACAAATCTCTAAAGCATGTATTACAATATAATAGCGGGTACTTACCTCACATTTCAGCTCTGTCCCTCTGTGTTGTTGATCCAGCCGGAAACATTTCGGTAACTAGAACCGACTACTCCATCATCATGAGTGAAAATCATCAGAATCATATTGGCAATCTCATTCCACACGGTATCTTGCATCAGACTTGACCCCCAGACCCCTCTTTTCTTATTGAACGTCGGGTGAGTCTTAATCACTTCATGGCGGATCAGATGTTTGACGCGGCGTAGCAGATGGATCTATAATAGAGTGAATACTCCACATTATAACGACCAACGCGACCGTAGCTGACGCCGGTCCTCATGGGTGGTGCCGTGAGTGCCCTTACCGGCCACTCCATCACACAGCAGCTGCCTGATACCCCAAGTTAGAGGTTCATCTCCGGATTCAAGTTTCAAGCAATAACTGCCCAACAAACAATCTCTACCGCGATTCAGATGCCGTAATTCCCAATCTGTGTTCTTCCGGCGCGGCGCAGCCTGTCACTTAAGACGGGCTGACGTACTGGCACAGAGAGGGCCCCAGAGGGGCTTTTTCGACACGGCGACACGGACGATTTTTAAAATCGACAACGCGACATTGGGGCTGTCTTAGAATCGACATGCGACATAAGACTTAGCGACACGCGACATAGAACTTTTCTTAAAATCGACACGCGACATGGACCTTTTCTTAAAATCGACACGCGACATGGCTACCCCCCCTCAGGGGCCCTACAGAGGGCTTTGTAATTAATGTCTTTCGACCATGCAGGAATCGGAGACTAATTAAGAGGTCGTTGATTTCCGGTTTCGCGGGGGCAGCGCTGCATAAATTAGCTTCGTTGGCGGGTTGTGAGCCTTGCAGTGGTCAAGAAGGCAATTAGGGATACAGGGGACAACAGGTCACGCCCCCACGAGGCACGGAAATTAGATTTATAATAGGTTTATCTAAATCACACCACTCGCTCGAAAAATGATGAGGTTTCACAGAAAAATTATTTTTCCACTTGTTTTTGCACTTACCAATTTAACTTCTGCTAGCGACGAAAGTGACGTCAAAGGGGAATACAAACGCACGTGCTTTTATATTGAGACTCAGATTCTGTCTGCTCATTGGCTTGAACTCAACGAAACGCACTCAATCATAAGAACAATACACGCCCTTGACCACAGATGTCTACGCACTGCATCAAAGCTCACCTGTCAATCTTGTGACATCATTCGGAATTGTTCAAATAACGCTCAGATGCAATGCTCCCAGAAATAAACCCGCCGGACCTCACTTTTGCTACTTTAACGAACCCGTTTATAGTGATATCGTGGAATAAAAACTGTAAACTATTTTTATCGTGGCACAAACACTTAAATAAACGTTATTGGCCGGGTACAACATCGGGTCTTACCAAGTAGAACATCGGGTCTTACCGGGTAGAACATAGGATCTTACCAGGTAGAACATCGGGTCTTATCGGGTAGAACATCGGGTTTTACCAGGTAGATGGGTGCTAACTTATTGGATCGGAAATCTACGAGTATATACAGTGTATTGTCACATGGCCGCTCGTTGTTTTGTTATTTGCAATATGGCGCCCTATGGGACCATTTCGGGTGGGAAAATGACATTGTCCATCTCTACATGAGGGTCATATACCAGGCATATGTCAGTATACCTGGGTATGGGAGAAATGTCAAGGTCACAGTAAGGTCCCGATCACCCTGCTTTTCACTTGACTAATCCATTTTTTCTCGTCCGTTCACATTATTAGTTAACGTCTATATGTCTTCGCATATACATTGCAACATTTTGCATCACGCATTCTTTTCCTTTCTCTTTTCTTTATTTTTTCATTGATATAAATAGACATCATACAATCACCAGAGAGAGACAATATATGATTAAAACATCACAAGGGAGTAAGACAAGAAACAAAATCACAAACTAGAACAAAAAAACAACCACAAATTACTAATCTCTTCCAGATGAGATCACACAAAACTGAATTTCTATTTCTGATGTCCAGAGAATCCGGTATATGGGCCTGTTGTATTTGTTCCTTTTATGAGATATACAGATATACATGAGAATTGGACAACAAACAAACTAAACTGAACTCAGTGTATTTAATCAACCAAATCACCAACAAGGAAACATTATATGGCGCCGATACCACAACATCCTCCTTTCCTTAGTTATTTATATAACAGGTTCATTTAAATATCGTAAGTCTCAGTCAAATCGTAGTTTCGAGCTTGTGGCTCATTTAACTGTCACTATAACCAAATCGCTTTGGCTTCTTGACTTCGCGACCAGATCGGGTGACGGTGACGCTTTCGGGAAGGTTGGTATGGATCGCCTTTCGCAAATCATCCTCTGGTTGTGCTTGCGAAGGCAATGCAAATGTTACTGACGGTGATGTCGGTGACGAGACAGCGCCTCTCCTGGGTGGTGACGGGGGTGATACTGTGTGTTCACTAAACGCAGGAGATGGACGTCCTGGGGCCAAGGTTCGTGTATCCAGACTGCGCAGATGGCTCCTGTTTCGACGGATCATACTGCCATTAGGAGTTTCCACCATGTATGAACGTGGGGAATCCTTGCATGTGTCTTTTACAGCTCCAGGATACCATGTTCTCTTCTCGTGGTCAAGAATACGTATTGGTTGACCAACGTAAAGTGGGGGTAAATCATATTTTCTTGCTGTCTGATCATGAGTTTTTTTCATATTCTCCTGTCTTTGATCGTGCTGAATCCGATAAATTTCGCGAGCTGGTTCCGTGTGCGATGGCAGTTGAGTAGCGAGTGTTCTTCCCATCAACATTTCTCCCGGTGATGGCATTTGTGCATCAACTGGCGTGGCACGAACATTAAGGAGCGCTTTGTGAACGTCTTGTCCTCCAGCTTTGCATTTCTTGATGATGGGCTTTATGTATCCTATCATCCGCTCTGCGAATCCATTTGATCTGGGGTACCTCGGCGAACTGGTCATATGTTTAATTCCCCAATCACGTATGAATTGTTGGAAACAGTTTCCTGTGAACTGTTTTGCATTGTCAGATACTATGGTATCCGGTCTGCCAAACAAACTGCACACAAAGGATATTTCCTTCGTAACTTCGTCGCTTGTTGCTCGGTTTAGTTCTCTTACCACTGGAAATTTCGAGAAATAATCTGAAATCATGAGATAGTACTTGCCATGTATTTCAAAAATATCAGTGCCAAGTTTTTTCCATGGAGCATTGGGGATGTCGTGAGGCATTAGAGGTTCGTGCCGTTGTGCATGTTGGTATTCGGCACACCTTCCACACGATTGAACCATTGTTTCGATGTCCTTGTGAATGTTTGGCCAATATACAGATTCACGAGCCAATCTACGAGTCTTGTCAATCCCTTGGTGTCCCTCGTGTAATTGTCGAAGTATGTCTTGGCGCATCGATGATGGTATTAAGACTTGTCGTCCCTTGAAGACTACTCCATTTTCTACGGCCAATTCGTCTCGATATGACCAAAACACTCTGATGTTTGTTGGTAAGTCCTTGATGGAGTCTGGCCATCCATGGTGTACAACGTGACTGAGTGCATGCAACGTTGCATCAAGTTTTGTTTCACTTCTCAGCGTGTTCTGTTTCGCAGGTGAAAAGTTAATTAGATCAATGTCGGTCTGGTCAATGTCATCTATTTCAAGTCCGTCAACTCTGATATCCAGATCAATCGGAGCTCCCTTGTCTGGATTTGGGAGCCGTGACAGAGTATCA
Source organism: Arenicola marina (assembly GCA_964019135.1). NCBI lineage: Eukaryota > Metazoa > Annelida > Polychaeta > Arenicolidae > Arenicola > Arenicola marina. Next base: position 8,534,772 of record OZ025249.1, on the reverse strand, counting down.
GCAAGAATCATTTCTGAACCAGGCCGATATTGCACTTTGAAATTGTATCCTTGGACTTTCAACAGTATACGCTGTATCCTTGGTGGGGTACTTGACAATGGTTTGTCATTGACGAGGTTGACGAGTGGCTTATGGTCGGTGACGACGATGAATTCTCGACCATAGAGGTAAGTATGAAAGCGTGTAACTCCGTGTAGGATACCTAGAGTCTCTCTTTCGATATTGCTGTATCCTGCCTGGGTTTTGGTCAAGGTTTTACTGGCAAATGCAATCGGTTTGTCGTCTTGCATGAGTGCTGCACCTAATCCTTTCTGAGATGCGTCTACTTCCAGGATCAAGCTTTTGGATGGGTCGTAGTATGACAGACACGAATCCTCTTTAATCAGACTTTTTACATGTCTGTACGTTACTGCATACTGTTCATCCCATATCCAAGGCACTTCCTTGCGCAGTAATTCACGCAACGGATGTATCTCCTTTGCAAAGTTCGGGATGTATGATGAAAGGTAGGTCATTAGTCCAATGAATCTCTGAAGATCATCCTTGTTCTTCGGTTCAGGCATCGCTCGGAGATCCTCCAGTTTTTTCGGGTCTGGTAGAATACCTTGCGGTGTGTACAAGTTTCCAAAGAATGGAATATGTTCACATTTGATGTCGCACTTTTTGCTATTGAAGACGAGTCCTTTTTCCTTTGCTCGCTCCATCAAACCGAGAAGATTATTGTCATGATCTTGGTCATCAGAACCATACACACACACATCATCCGCGATTCCCACTACACCGGGTAGATCAGGGCCCAAGTTGCCACCTTGACATTCATATTACCTCACTGTCATATAACTATTGGGCCAGCGGGTTAAGCTATGTCAACGGCCCGCGCGAAACCCTTGCTCGACACGGACAGATATATATCTCAGTTACAGTGGCAAGCGAGTTTATTGAATGCCGAACCGCAAGCCCTGTGACCCAAATGTGGCAGAGGTCACGGGAGACCCGGATGTGAAGAGATTCTGATCACTGTTTGACGCGTGGAACGAGCAGTGCAGGCTTATGGAGGCTCTCGGGTTGCCCCCCAGCAAGCACTGGCCTCGGCAACCTCCCCCTTGGTACAAGCTCTCGGAAGATACGAGATGGTCTGCCTTATTAGCTACTTGGTCCAACAAGGAACGGCGCCTATCTGTCGACGATCCATCACCCCTACATGATCTTACTCACCCTCGGGGGGACACGCCTGTGTGAGGCTCTGCCCAGCAGTAAGCTGGGTGTCCTCCATGTGTCTTGATCTTGTGCTGTCCAGTGGCATGTTACATCGGAGCGAAAGAGACCATGCACGATATACCACATTGCTTCATGCCATGAACGCGAAGATTCTTGTCAAGCCATTTTTTGCTCGGGGTAAGGGTCGTCTATGGCCTTCATCGTTTGAGGGAAACTAATTATGTTAAAATTAGTAATTGTTGGACGCAGATCTGTACTTGACGCGTTCTGATACTAAAATACAAAACACATACAGCTTGTAAATCTGAATAGCCCAGAAGTGTTAATGCTACCATCTCAATTGTATCGACGTCAAATGAAATGTTATCTTGTCTTACGAGATAAAACACTGTCTAGAATATTGAATGTAAAAAAACAAAGCGAATGGGCATGCAAATCAGTACAAAAATGGGTGAAAATCTAAACTAAGCAAAATAAGCTACAGTAAATAATCAGCACAGGCTACAGAGAAAATTTAAGAGGTCTACGCTAATTGGCTGAATTAAAAGACAAACAAACCTATGGCCATTTGACAAACGCATATTTGTTAGCGTAACACTTGTGTGAATTCATTATATCGAGACAACCACACATAAATATGGGTTTGGAATATAGTTTTCTATTGAAAGCAATGTATGAAACAGTCTTCATATTTGTTCATGTTCGCTTAAGGTCAAAGTTATTACGTTGATACATTCAATCCTCATGCGTTCGGGCAAAATAATGACCATAATGCGATGACGCCCATATATTTTGTTTGATAAAGTTGATTTTAAATATATCCAGCGGCGTAAGGACCAGCCGTTTTTATTGAATGTAATTTAGGAATAAAGCTACCTGCATATTTGTCATTTGTCTACTTCCTGGGATATGGAATCCTTCATGACAAAAACGTTAATTTGATAACGCATCTCCTTACATGCATTTTTGGACAGCCTTCATCATCCATTATAAGTCAGCCGTCAACTGATTTCTAGATGACGGGACGACCTTGGCCTTTAAAGTGCAAGAAATGCACTGAATACGATTTTTTGTCATACAAAGGTGAAGCGGAAGTGTTTAGCCACGTGATGTGATGTGGGTGGCCACAATCAGTCGCCCTCCCGGGTCCCTGCAGTCCCCGCGGCCCCTTCACGCTATCCACTCATCGATTTCCCGGGGCGGACCGCCAAATAACGACGGGATTACCAGTGGGCTGGCCAGACACATGTATAAAACATTGGACCGGTGGGGGGCCAGCCACCCGGGAATAGACCACTGACCAGGAGCTTGACCCTGCCCCCCTCACTCTCCCACCACTACTATCACCGCACCTCATCATCCCCCCCCCCCACCCCTCCTTCTTTCCCATACCACCACCGTTACCATCACCGCCCCACCCCTTACCACCTCCAGTACCATCACCACCACCCGCCCACCCCTTAATTTTCCTGACCCCATCCCGCGCTCCTCCCTCCGCAGTACATTAACAACGTACTCGACCCCTCTCCCATCCGTTAACACGCCTGGCTGGCTACCCGAGTGCCGAGTCCGTCAGATCTGTGCACCTCGCCGTGCATCAAATCTCCCGGACCTTCCGTAACAAACACCCTCTTAGCCCGGAAGGTTCTAAAACGAGGATTGGGCGGAGCGCCTTAAGAACACATCGCTTCTCAAGAGGAATGCCATTTTAGTATAGTTTTCAGGCGACCGTCATCGGACCAATCCGGCCAGAACAGCAATATGCTTCGCCTTATGTGTCTATGTTTTCTCCGACGGATCCAGTAGTTCCGGTTTAAGAGGGGAGGCGTCTGATTATAACGGGAGCGCTGTCCTACCCCCCCCCCCTTCGCCGCCACTGCACCCCTCCCCCCTCCTCCTCCCCCCGCCACTCACCCCTCCCCGCAAAGCAATCCCGTTGTTGCCGCCAGAGCAGAAATACTCGTCCCACCCGTGGCTTGTGGAAGGCGGATCCAGGGAGTTGTCTCGTCACGGGTCTTATGCTCAAAGCGAGAGGGATCGTATCTATAACCCGGTAACAGGATCGTGGTGGCGCCGCCAAGCGGTGAGTGTTATTACACGGCTCTTGCCAGGTGTATACGGATGGGTCCTTCTATCTGAATGTAGCTTGCGCTGGCGAACCCCCCGGGGTGCGCACCTAATTTTACTCTGAACTAGTCTGTGTCGTAGTATTGCTGATACCCTGTACCCACAGGGTGCGCTGGGGTTGCGAGTGTGTATGGCGGGAAAGTGGGGGGGGGGGGGGGGTAGTGGAAGCTGAGGGATATTTTGTCCGAATATTTTAAAGAATTTTTTTTAACGACTTTTGTTTTGCTTGTGGGTTCTTCTGGTCTACAGGTTTTCAACTTTGACACAACCCACCCTTCAACGCCCAAGAGGCGTGGGAGGTGGGGGGGGGGGTGGGGTAGGGGGGTTCGGGCGGGGGGTTAGGGGATATTGAGGGATATTGAGGGATTGTTTTTCGAATTTTTTAAAATTGGTTTCAACTATTTTTGTTTCGCTTGTTAGCTGTTTAAATCTAAAGGTTTGCTTCTTTGACACCCCCACCCCCATGGGCGTGGAAGGGGGGGGGGTGTCGGGGGGGGGCGGGGTAGGGGGTGCTGAGGAATTTCTTGTCGATTTTTATAAAACAGTTCTTTTTACGATTTTGTTGGCTTGCGAGTTATTTTAGTCTAAAGGTCTAAAGGTTAGCTTCTTGGACACCATCCAACCCCCAATGGGGCATGGGAGGGGGGGGGTGAGGGAGGAGGGGCGTAAAGGGGGGGGGTAGGGGATGCTGAGGGATTGTTTTTCGATTTTGTTACAAACAGTTTTTGTACGATTTGTTTTCGCTTGTGAGTTATTAAAATCTAAAGGTTTGCTTCTTTGACGTAGGGCGTAGGAGGGGGGTAGGGGGCGTAGGGGGAGATAAGGGACATGGGGGGCGTAGGGGGAGATAAGGGACGTGGGGGGTTAAGGGGCGTTGAGAGAGGGGGGGGTTAGGGGACGCTGACGGACATTTTTTTCCCATTGTTAAAGCAATTTTTGTGGGGATTTTTTGGCTTGTGGGTTATGTTAGTTTAAAGGTTTGCTTCCCGACACCATCAACCCCAAAGGAGCGTGGGAGAGGCGGAGGGATAGGGGTGTAGGCGTAGTAGGGGGGGGGGGTTAGGGTAGAACAGATTTTGTATTTCGAATTTTTCTAAACTAATATTTTTTTCGATCTCTTTTACTTAACATTATTATTTCAGTCTAAAGGTTTGTTTCTTTGACACCGCCAACCCCCAATTAAGGGGCGAGGGAGAGGGGCGGGTAGGAGGGGTAGAGGGGCGAAGGGGTAGGGGATGCTGAGGGATTTCGATTTTTGTTTAAACTATTTGATTAGATTTTTTGTGAGTTACAAATTACCTCCAAATCTTCTACTCCATCGCATAGAACTGCCACATATCCTCTACCCTCTGCGCTAAAGATAGTAGTGGTATGGAGTAAAGGAGGGTACGGAGGGGGAGGGGGGGAGTGCAGCTAACTGAGTTTCTGCAGTCACTGATTTAATAATTTTCGGCTGGCTAACTTGGAGGTTGCTGTATTGTTACATATCTAGCCTATATATACATACATAAGTAAAACACATTCGATATATTTAACATCTTTTATTATTCGAGGCATGTCTCACGTGTGAAAGATAAAACTTAGTTCACTTAATTGCGATGTCGACTGCACATACACAGCCATGCCGGGTGTAAGGCAAATGACGTTAAGCCCAGATGCGAAGCATTGCACCAAGCGCAGCTTAGTGCAGGCTCATTAAAAAAAATGGATATGTTTACTTTGCAAAATGCTGTCATACAATAGTTCGCTGTCTTGGAAAATTACTAGCATATTATAAATCCTTGCACTCAAATTCCATCAATCTTACAGATTTACAGATAGTAAGCTATATGCAAGCATAAAGTATCGTTCACTATTAACCAGGAGTCCAAATTATCATCCTACTATAATAGCAGAACCATTCCTGGTAGTCATTACCACAAGCAAAAAAGGGGCAAATTCACAGAGAGCTCGTGCAAGCCGCATACCAACCACATACTATACTTCTACCACCTTGACCAAGTCTAAAAACACTCCACAGCGTGCAATTCTTTTTTTATATTATTATGTTTTATTTAAACATAGGTTCCCCGGGAAGGGATGCCACTAAGCAGGGTCACCTCTGTAGTTCTACACAGTGATGACCATCTGTACCAGTTGAACAATTAGATTAGACCTTGACGACATCAGCTGTCTTTACTTGTGAGTCTTTATGCCTGTGTAGATTCTTCTCAAGGCGATACAGTGATGTTTGCAACTCTTGATTCATTACAATTGCGCTCCAACTTGTTTGGGGAGGATGTGCGAAGTCGTTTGGGCCGGATAGCTGCCTCATCTTGTGTACATCCATCTACTGGGCGAAAAGAAATAGCATTATATAATGGAGGGTACATTTAATTTGCAAGTGTGGGCACTGCAATCCACACAAGTTTATACCTTTAAATCATAATATTGAAGTTTAATCACACAAATAAAAAGCTCTATTCATATACATGTATAATAAAAATAAACTTAAATACACAATTAACAAAATACACCATATTATTCCAAAAATTACCCAAAAAACATTTATTTTAAAATTAAAATAATGAACATGCCATTAAATGTTATTGTCAGTGTTTATTTCATAGAATACTTCATGAAAACACATTATCTAATGGAGCTAAACCTATTACGAGATAGGATCAAGCATAGCTTGAGAAGGAAGACGAAACTCGGGCTTATGGGATGCCGGTGTATGCCATGTTTAGCGCTCACACCAATCCTTCAGATATGCCTTCATAAAACCACTGCTATACTTCACCATTGTTAAAAATTGCTTAGCGAAGAGAAATAGAAAGGTCTACGTTGAACATTTTAAGACAGATCGGGATGCTCTACGTGCAATGTCGGCCACGTTATAGGCCGAAACGTCCCCGCGCTGTTTGCGTCTTGAGGCTTTATAAAGAGATTGGTCATGTTAAAGTGTGATTATTGTTTTGCGTCCATACTACTGGTTCGATTTCGATGGCATTTGGCACGCATGATGTCAGTAATTTTGGTACATATTCCACTATATATAGGTAATCTACCTGCTTGTATGTAGTCACCTCAATTTTTGTTTATTAGGTTACAAATTGATCATTTAATAACTCAAAAACGATAAATGTGAGGTGAAATCTGAGGCCAGGACAAATTTTGCGCCTGTCTTTGAAGAATTCCATGAAACAAACCGCGGATCTCTAGACCCAATATTAACGGAGTTACACGGGAAAACATATTTCCTGGCCTTGACCTTGCTGTGACCCTGACCTTGGATGTGTGACCTAGACCGATATAGCACTTCGCGCCCAAATAATAATGTTATGCTGCACGCAAGGTGTTGTTTGTCTGACTTGTCCCATTCGTTGAGAAATTGAGAAGACCAAAATGCCCTCGTAGGGTCCCATGTTAAATTTTGGCAATTTTTTGCAGAAAAACTGTTCGGGTGATTTGCAGAATTTTAAAACGATATATAAGGTACATATGTGCCAAATACGAGAAATAATTTTGAGCGTCATTAAATGAAAACTGTGACAGTAGTAGTGATTTTTCCGATTTCTGGTTCTTTCAATGGTTAAGCGAATTTTGAGAAAAAAAAATCTGTGACCTTGACCTTTGACGTACATTGCCCATCTACGAACTTAACCTGGCGATAACCATTCGGCATCTTTTTGTGAATTTTGAAGTCGATATCTTAAGACATTCGAAAAATAATGCGTTACGGGACAGACTGACACCTACACACACAGACAAACGGAACACACCAACATAAATTTTCGTCTTAATAACAGCATTATTTGGGGCATTCTAAAATTAGAATTAAGATTCTGACAAAGTAGCGAATTAGTTCTTATTTAGCTATTTTATTATTTAACCAAGATATTTTGTAATAAGGCCATATCTCTTCGACTCTTGTAATTAGAATTTATATGAATTCATCCAAATAGTCACTTATTTACTTTAATTTTTCATTTTATTGGAAACAAGTTTCCAAGACACAACAAGACGTTGTGCTTTCGATGCGGGTTACTCCACACCATACTCCTCTCTAACTGGTAATTAATAAGCTTACCAATTAACCTTACAGAGCAGCATAAAATTCAAGGCATATTTGTTTTCCACTTTCCACAACAGATCTTTATTTTTTTTTTTTAAATAATCGACAAATGCTTATTAAGCTGTTTAAATATGAACCTGAAGTAACAGTCGACATAGCCGCAGACTACCATCTACCAGACTACCATCCCCAGAAGGCCAGAGTCCCCCCCCCCCGCCCCCAACCCCCATAGCCTAGCCAGGGGCGGTGGGGGGGGGCAAGGGGTATTTCCGTTCCTCGGGAATGGGGTTTTCATTTCACCGTGAACTGGAATTGAGACAAATAATTCTTCGTGAATTGGGAACGGGGTAGTCTATTAGCCGACTATCGTGATCAAGGATTTTCATTAGTGGAGTAAATTGGAAATTTTAATAATAAATAACCGTGAATCGGGAAATCGCTAATTTAGATCATGTATCCGTATCCTTTTTAATTCTTCGTGAGCTGGAAATAAAGGAATTTATTCTTCGTGATCTCGGAACACTGCCCCCCTTGCCCCCTCCCCCCCTCCCTTTGTTGAACAAAAATTTATGGTCTAAGCATTGATGATAAGCTCTTGGCTACATTCCACATCCATCAGACTAACAATACCTAATTCACAGATCATCTTTCAAACTAAGTTTAAGCTTATATAGGTCTTGCTACGCGCAGCTGAGGTGTCAAGAAGTCAGAACAGAACATAATTTCAAAAACAAACATAGGCGATAATACAGCAGGCTTATCTGACAAATGTTCGCCAAAACATCATAGAAAGGCACATAACTTTCTTTGTCCCTGAGGAATTGCAAGAAGGAAATATCTTCTCTTGACACTCTTCCCTTTGTAATTACTGCAATTCCATGCCGCACAATTGTGCCCCGAGCGGACTTCTATTGACTACAATCTGCTTCCGTTTTTTTTTTATAAAAAGTATTTATTTTGCGAGGTCTTCAACAGCGAATACACATGTGAATGATTACCTCGAATACGATATAGAACAGTTGTGAACTAAACGGATCAAAAATTCAAATTAATAACTATAACATAAGACACAAATGAGAAAGGTCAACAAGTGGTTCTACAAAAAATGGTACATAATGACTAAAGCATAGGCCAAAAACACAGGGCATGAATAAATGACCACAATATGACGAACATATAATTTAAACAACCCATACTTAAGGAAATATATCTGTTATTTACAAAAATCGTTTCGATTCTGCAATATACCGGAAGAGGGATAAAAACACTGAGGAATTTTCTTCAGTGGAGAGTAAATTAGACCCGTGTAATAAGACATCACAAAGGATATTAAGCTCACATTTTGTAATCGGGTGGATGTTAAAATTTTACGCTGCTAGAAATGCTACATCATTTAATAAGCGATCGCGAGGTTCCGAGAAGGCTGAACACTGAAGTAAAAAATGAACATTGTCCTCGGAGCGCTTCCATTTCGCCGACAGCGTCCCCGTCTGCACCGAGCGCTGATTAACCTTCCCCGCTAGGCGGCGCGCGCGCATGTCTTGTTACAGATTTACGTCGCGCTTTCGCTTCTTTCTCATACAAGTTCTTTGACGCCATCCCCCTACCCTTTCGTTTTAGGCATGAGACCCGTTTAAATGCGAAATTGAACTCTATGTTAAGCGTGGACCCCCATTTTTGGTTTTCCCCACCTCCCTTACTTGGTTGTGGACCTCGACCCCCCCCTCCCCCCCCCCCGCCATTGGGGATTTACACGAAAGTTACCTTAACCCCAATGAACCCACACCAGCCATAGATGCTTCTCAATAGCACAGCTTTCCCACCGACCCCAACCACCCCCACCCACCCACTAACCTAAACCCCACACATTCATGTGAATCGTCTCCCATCCATCAGAAAAAAAATGTATGTTAACTAGTTCCTTTCACAACGGCCGCCACGTGGCGCCACCGCGTCTGCGCCTAAATAGGTAAGAGAGTGAGTAAGTTTTAACTCTGTTTTGTTGCCACGGGTGTAATGAAGGTAAAAGTTGAAGCTCATTGTGTCGCCAGTGTTGCATGTCTCTGTCCAACATCAAACAGTGATCGGCGTTGCTGGGCGCTTAGTGACTTATCAGAGATTGTCTTGCGGTCGTGACTCGCCCTATAATGCGAAGAATAAGAGCCGGCGTTACATTCCAGGGCTACCCTTCAGCTAGCCTCGGGAGACCCACTCTCTTCGGCCGTTGGGTCTCGGTTCCAGCCTGGGTTTTGCACGGGGACTTTTAAACAGAATAGGCGCATTTGGAAATTTTGAATTATCTGGAGGCACACTGGGGCTCAATATTATATTTTTGTATAGATTAATCTTTTAGCTATCAAATTCTACCAAAAAATCAAATAGATTGATCATCTGTATCGGGCGCCATACTTGTTTTTGGCGCGTGCTGGTGCCTGTGAACTCAGCCTGCGAAACCCAGGCTGGAACCGAGACCCAACGGCGGAACAGCGGGGGTCTCCCGAGGCTACCCTTCAGCCAGCCTCAAGACGTATAGGTATTTGTGTTTTAATTTATATTAAAATAGAATTGTTATATTCTTCCCTCATACCATGACTTCTGCCTCCACATCAATTGAAATTGAGAATCGTAATGAACATGTGACCTGGTAACTGTGATCTATGCGAACGATTCTATCCTATAATGATTTGTAGTGATGAACAAAACGACACTAACTGGGAGTTGATTACGTGGTGAAGTTGGAAACTCCCTTTCTCCACACAGGAACTCTAGACCGGTCAACAATATACAATTTCCCAGATAACGGAAGATCATTTCTAGCCAATTTGGTAGATGGATTCGACAGCCCAGCAGCTCAGGTATCAAATCATGGAAATAGATCTCACATCATTCGTTTCATTTCATCATGCAAAGGGATTAAGTTTAGCATATAAGCGCGAGTTCGCAGGTCTAGTCATAGTGTACACTGCAGCATAAAGTTGTGAGGTAGGACATGCAATTTGAGTCTAATCTCTTAGTTTACTTTCCGTATGTTTAAATGAATAGTGTTGACCAGCTTGCATTTGGCCTTGTATGCTTTTTCCAGTAATTGTCACTTTTCTACCCCATCCTTTTGCAATAAGGAATTTCGTTCTTCTGAACACACTACAAGTTTGATTGCAGAATGCGTCGTATGACTTTAAAGGGAGTAATACATATTAAGGGGTACACGGAAAACAAATAATTACCTTTTAAACTTCAGACGGTAGGTTCTATCATTGTACAGGGGAGTGGGTTTAGACAGACTATTAAACGGAGCCCAACTGCGGTCAGGGTCTGTTCCAAATACAAGGGATGTGGGTTCACGTCGCGAATCCGTGATCGCCAGTCCACTACAAGGGTTCACTTAATTAGGTCAGCGGAAGTGGTTACTCCTGGTAACGGGCCTGACCACGGTCAATGTCAGGGTCAGCATGAAACGACCTGACATTAATATGCCCACATTACACGCATAAAACCCACACATTTACCGGATTATATCACCCCCCCCCCACTCCTCCGTCGGCTCCCCCGCCCCCCACTCCTCCGTCGGCTTCCCCCCCCCCACTCCCCCCTTCCCATTCTCCCCCTCCTGCCTGTCATGTTTCAGTGTCGCGTTGCCGTGTAGTACGTGGGGATGTTAAGCGGACAAGAATGGACCTGCGTATAACTTAATTACAGTTCGCTCCAAGCTCTGGGCTGGCGTTATTGCTCAGATTGTCGCCACCAAGTGCTCACACCGACCAGCACACGCGGCCGTCATTCGTCACATAAAACTGGATCGACTTGTGGCAGGGCAGCCGGGAACAAATATTTACACGAACCGCACTGTAAGATGCCTGGGCGCTACGGTGTGGATCATCAAAGGCGGACCCCCCCCCCCCCCCACCGCCCGTGCCCCCCCTCCCCTTCCCACTAAATGTCACCCCTTAGCTTTATGCCCTGTCCCGGCCTAAACGATATCTGAGGTGGATTAAGCATCGATTTCTGGCTGGATTTAGTGGCAAGTTGTCGCTGTCTCAAACATTCACGACCGGATATAACAGGGCCAGCCAGGCCGCATGCGCTCCCGTTTCCTGTAACCCGCCGGATGTCTCTCACCCCGCCGCGTGCCCTCCACCCCGCCGCGTGCCCTCCACCCCGCCGCGTGCCCTCCACCCCGCCGCGTTCCCTCCGCCCTGCCGCGTGCCCTCCATCCGGTAGCGTGCCCTCCACCCGGTGGCGTGCCCTCCACCCCGCCGCGTGCCCTTCGCCCCACCGCGTGCTCTCCACCCCGCCGCGTGCCCTCCACCCCGTCGCGTCTCCTCCACCCCGCCGCGTGCCCTCCACCCCGCCGCGTGCCCTCCACCCCGCCGCGTGCCCTTCACCCCGCCGCGTGCCCTTAACCCCGCCGCGTGCCCTCCACCCCGCCGCGAGCCCTTCGCCCAACCGCGTGCCCTTCATCCCGCCGCGTGCCCTCCACCCCGCCGCGTGCCCTCCACCCCGCCGCGTGCCCTCCACCCCGCCGCGTTCCCTCCGCCCTGCCGCGTGCCCTCCACCCGGTAGCGTGCCCTCCACCCGGTGGCGTGCCCTCCACCCCGCCGCGTGCCCTTCGCCCCACCGCGTGCTCTCCACCCCGCCGCGTGCCCTCCACCCCGTCGCGTCTCCTCCACCCCGCCGCGTGCCCTCCACCCCGCCGCGTGCCCTCCACCCCGCCGCGTGCCCTTCGCCCCACCGCGTGCCCTCCACCCCGCCGCGTGCCCTTAACCCCGCCGCGTGCCCTCCACCCCGCCGCGAGCCCTTCGCCCAACCGCGTGCTCTCCACCCCGCCGCGTGCCCTCCACCCCGTCGCGTCTCCTCCACCCCGCCGCGTGCCCTTCGCCCCACCGCGTGCCCTCCACCCCGTCGCGTCTCCTCCACCCCGCCGCGTGCCCTCCACCCCACCGCGTCCCCTCCACCCCGCCGCGTGCCCTTCGCCCCACCGCGTCCCCTCCACCCCGCCGCGTGCCTTTCGCCCCACCGCGTGCTCTTCGCCCGCCCCACCGCGTGCCCTCCATCCCGCCGCGTCCCCTCCACCCCGCCCTTGCTGCAGTGACTCTTTTATCTCGCCATGTTACGTATCATCTGATCAGTGTGTTTGTTATTAAATTGTCTTCAGTTAGCAATATGCGTGCGACATGAACTACAATCTATAGCAGACATGTTCAAAGTCTGCCGACGGTGTCAAAAACTGGATTTAAATGTTGTTATCAAATAACGTGGTTTTGTCTTCTCATGGATATTTCCAGTGGATATATGCACTAAATGACCATAGTGTGCACCAGTGCTTTGGAGCGCCAAAGCATCTACATAAGTTTACCGCCCTATGCTCAGAAATGTTATTTGCTTCGTGCTTGGTAACTAAAGTGCCCCTCTCCGTCATAGAGGTGATACCACAATTATCAAGTTAGACGTTCGTGTTGCTAATATAAGGTCTCGATTGTTTCCCCTTAAAGTAAGCCTAATAACACATCGTATCAGGTGATGAAAAGAAAGAGTTCTGTCACAATTATAACTTTTTCGAAAGGGTACAAGATGTTTTTTGTTGTATTAAATACACAAAGCTCGTTATTCGTTATGTTTTATTATTGAAAATTATAATGTTGCGAGACATTACAGCTGATTTGACCATTTTTCAAGAATCTTGAAATTTGCCCCCAGCCGACAGCAGCGGTAAAAGCTAGCTTGCATAGCGCCATTGTGCTGGGAGCTTGACCTTTCATATGTCAGCGCCGTCCACGCTGCCAAGGCAACAGCTCGCATACACCCCCCATACCTCACCCGTACTTACACCCACTCAAGCCAGGCCTTCAAGGAGTCATTACTTGACGAATGTAAGACAGTTACCCCTACTAGTCCGGGCAGCCTGTGCTGAAAAAGGGCTTAACCCAAAACAAATTGCAATAGTAATGAAACTTGGTTTTTCTGAATCCGTAGTTATCTGAAAATATCATATTCAAAATCTACCAAAATCTACTCATTGGAACATAGTTTTTTCGCCGATAGTTTACCCTACCCCTTGAACTCAGATTGGCAACACATTTTTAACGGATCGACAAGACGGGATACGGCGGGGCGGTTAAAAACCTACTACATATTGCTCGCTACATACAATACGCATGTTATATGTGATAAACTGTTAAGTGAGCTACATAATGTCGATAAAAAAATTATTAAAAGTTTATTAATGTCGAATATTATTTTTAATTAGTGACCCCCCCCCCCCCCCACTCACGAACCACCTGGTGAAAAGGTCGTGGAAGCCAACTGACAGTAGCGAATGTTGTTTATATAATAAACATGGAATAATTGGTATATTTGTTATTGAAAACCGTTAAATAAATATGTAATTTTAATTATATTTCATTCTTGCACTAGGAGATATTTGCGCACTTGTAACAGGGCTTATTTTTCATCTTGGCTTGTCATACTGACTTGTCGCGAGACACGCTACGTCACAGCGCGCGCCACTTGTTTCCCTGCGCGACTTGGTTCCTCCAAGAGGAATGTTTCATTTTCACTACGAAGCGAGCCGGTTCGGCAACGGAATGGTAATGTTTTGTAAGAAACCTTTGTGTGCAAATGTCAGCATATCAAGATGACCGACTGTGTATTTTGCCAAGAGCCGTTGACAAATGGAGACCCAATTGTTAAGTTGACGCAAAAGGGTTGCGATGGTATCATCAACGCCGGTGCAGCTAGAGGCAGTCATATAGAAGTGGCTCTTTGCCAAGCTGTACATGCGAAGTGCCGAAGTGAATTTACCAACCCCAGATCGATCCAGTATTACAACAAACGAAAACTTTGTGGTGAACAGGAGCCAAACCTGCAACGCACACTTAGATCAGAGGAATCCACCTTCAGCTATAAAGATGATTGCATACTTTGTGGTTGCCCAGATGTGTATAACGGCAGACATCAGTCATATAAACTTATTACAGTTAGAACCATGGACTTCCAAAAGAAAATACTGAAGGCATGTGAGGTGTTCAAAGGAGAATGGGCGGATATCGTAAGAGCCAGAGTACTTTTCGTCCAGGATCTGCCAGCTGCAGATGCAGTGTACCACAATATTTGCAGTGTCAACTTTAGAACAGGAAAAGATGTGCCAAGCATGTTTCAGAGGACCACAGGACAGAGAGCCGCAAAATGCAAGAAACTCGGTCCAAGTGGAAGGCCTAAAGATTGTATAAGAACTGAAGCCTTCCAACTAGTAGCCGATTACCTTGAAAATAATGACGATGAACAAGTGACTATCAATGACCTGATAAGCAAGATGAATGAATACCTCAAAGATACTGATATAGAGCCATATAGCTTTCCACACATGAAGACACAGTTAAAAAAACGTTTTAAGGAGGATATAATTATCACAGAGGTCAATGGAAAGCCAAATGTAGAAACATTTCATACAACTGCTTCCAATATATTACACAATTTTCACCAGCAAACGATGCAAAATCCAACTGATCAGAAGGACAACATAATCGAAACAGCAGCAAATTTTATAAAACAGGAAATCCGAGAAGTTGAACAGACAAGGGAGACCTACCCCACAGTTGAAGAGTTATCAACAGAAACAGCACTGGAGTTTTTGCCCATATCTCTAAAACGTTTGTTAAAACACGTTTTCTGTGGTTCAGATACAAGTAGCAAAATTGCTTCAATAGGTCAAGCAATCATGCAGGCAGCCCGCCCCCGTACTCTTCTTGCCCCACTGCAAATTGGATTGGGTGTTCAAATGCATCACCACTTCCAGTCAAAATTTCTTGTGGATTCCTTACATCACCATGGATTCTCCTGCTCATATAGTGAAGTTAAAAAGTTTGAGAGGAGCTCTTCAATAGCACAGGGAACTGAAATAGCAAACATGACCGCCAACAATTTTCTACAATATTCTGCGGACAACGTTGACCACAATGTGAGAAGTATTGATGGAAAAGATACTTTCCACGGTATGGGCATTATTGCTATGGTGACACCTGGGACAAGATCATCAAGAAATATTCCAAGGGTGGAAGTCACCTCCGATGACATTGCTTCTGTTGGACGTATACGAATACACCACTTTTTGTCAGAAAGAGATTCATGCAACTCATCCATCAGGGAGAAAATGCTGGTGCATCGTCGGTCATGTTTCTCCCCATGATTTACATGGACCCAAATGACCTGTCCTGCATTTATTCAACGTTGAAGTTCATATCGTCCCATGCAAACCGGTACCAATCATACCCAGTGGTCACGTTTGATCAACCGTTGTGGTGGAAAGCACACACCATGGTAGAGAGTTTGCCAGAGTTACAACCAATTGTCATTCGTCTGGGAGGTTTCCATACACAAATGAGCTTCCTAGGATCTATTGGCCACCTGATGAATGGCTCTGGCCTCCAGGAGCTGTTGGAAGTTGTGTATGCCAGCAACACAGTTGGACACATGCTCTCAGGAAAAGCAGTCAGTCGTGCAGTAAGAGGCCATTTGCTTGTTGACGCTGCATTGAATACACTGGTGATATCGAAGGCTCTGAACAAAGACACTCCGCAGATTTCAATACCTGCCCAACGAAATGCAACACCGGTGCCTTCACGTGCTATGGAAACAGACCTTCGACAGTCGCCAGTACCTGCCCAACCAGAAGCCAACTGCCACTCTGGTGATAGGAAGGAAGAACCACCTTCAACAGGTTAGTGTCTTTAAATATCGAATTTGAGCTCAAATTAATAATTGCCACTATTAAATTGGTTTCGGATTAATTCCTGTGTCAATCTTTCAGATACCAGTGATTCTGCAGGGAAGGACAAACTTCTTCCCTCTTTGACAACCCTGTTAACGGGAATGCTGTCAGGGACAATGAAGGCCGCTGATGTAGACAATCATGAAGCATTGCACACTCTAAGAGAAAAGATTTTCACAGAGAAAGAGCGGTTGGCCGAAAATCGTATGGCTAGACTTTGGTTCCAGTATATGGACATGACATAGCTCCTACGCAGATTCATCAAGGCAGAAAGGCTGGGCATTTGGCCACTGCATCTCCAGTGTCTCTATGACATGCTGCCTTACCTGGCAGCATCAGGTCACAATCTGTATGCCAAAAGTGTACATGTGTATTTGCAGAAAATGCTTACCCTCGAGGTAGATCTTCCCGAGGTTTACGAACATTTCATGAATGGATTTCATGTTGTTCGTCGGTCTGACAGGCTTTGGGCAGGCATATCGACTGATCTTGCAATAGAGCAGTGCCTTATGCGCAGTTTGAAAACGAGAGGAGGTCTGACAAGAGGACGCGGATTGACAGAAACTCAACGCCTTGTATGGGTCCTCTCCTCTCCGTCTTGTGCAGAGATTAATAGCGCAATGCAGGAGCTTACTGGTGCGGCGTTCACGAGCAGTGAACAACATAAGGAAACAACCCGTGCCAGGATATCCAAAGACCTCAGTGACGTTCAAGACTTATCGCAATACTTGGACCAGAGAAACCCATTCAACGTCGAGGACCCAACGTCTTTGCGAAACATTGCAACTGGGGTAACTGCACATGCCTCCGTGAATTGTGAAACGGCCAAACCTGTCGGTCAGCAAATTATTTTGTCAATGGCAGACAAAAGGTGGCTGATTACACGTTCCGAAAGAAAGACCAAGTTGTGACAATGGACACAAAAGGTTCAGTCAAGATCAGAGATGAAGAAATCAGTGTAGATCCGCTGCTCCTTTTCCAGCGTCTGGTAACTGCTGGCACTAGATGTGACGAGTTACCAGCCGTATTCAGATATGAGCTATGCACCTATCCACCGGCATTGTTTGAATCAAAAGAGATGATGAGGTCAGCGAACAAAGCTAGTCTAGCTGATAGTATGTGGTCCACAGCAATTGAAGGCTCTCCCAAACCTCCTGACCACTACGTCTTGGATGGGGGAGTACTCCTGCATAAAATTCCATGGACAAAAGGAGCTGCTTGGGATGACATTCTGAGAATATACACCCAGTACGTCACTCCCAGATACGGAAAAGCCACAATTGTGTTTGACGGATACAGTGACATCCCAAGCACAAAGGATTGCACACATGCAAGAAGAAGCGGTGCTTGTATTGGCGCAGAAGTGCAATTTGATGACACCATGGCCCTACAGACAAAGAAAGATGATTTTTTGTCAAACACCAAGAACAAACAAAGATTCATTAACATGTTGGGACACAGACTTGAGAGAAATGGATGCCAAGTTCACCACGCAAGAGGAGATGCTGACCTTATGGTGGTAGAAACTGCCGTGGAATGTGCGCAACAGAGACACACTGTTGTCATTGCAGACGACACAGACATCCTAATTCTCCTGATCCACCATTCATGTCAGAAAAAGCATAACATATGGTTCCAGCCAAACCGTAAGAGGGAAAGCAAAAAAGCTCCAAGGTGCTGGAACATTGCAGCAACAAGCTGCCACCTTGGAAGTATTGTATGTAGCAATATTCTCTTTGTACATGCTTTCCTTGGCTGTGATACCACATCCAGAGTATTTGGTATCGGCAAAAGCAAGGCAGTGGCTAAAGTGAAAAGTGACATCTCCTTTGCTACACAGGCCGGAGTGTTTATGAATGACGGGTCAACCATGGAAGCTGTCATCAAGGCCGGGGACCATGCCCTTGTCTCCATGTACAATGGCGATAAGGATGAAAACCTTGATGACCTGAGACATCGCAGGTTCTGTGAGAAAACGACATGCAGCACTGCAGTTGTTGAACCACGCACTCTACCTCCAACATCAGCTGCAGCTAAATACCACAGTCTCAGAGTGTATCAACAGGTCCAGGCATGGCGGGGTCGTGGTGCGGAGGTCGCCCCAGATCAATGGGGCTGGAAGGTCAGCGAAGGAAAGATGATCCCCATATTGACGGACAATCCTCCAGCACCACAGGCACTGTTAGAAGTAATACGGTGTAACTGCAAAACTGGCTGCTACAATTTTAGATGCACATGCAGAAAAAGTGGACTAGACTGTTCCATGGCATGCAGTGAATGTCGTGGGGTATGTTCAAATACCGCCATTACTACTGCTGATAGTGATTCAGAGGAAGAGTCAACAAAGGATTAGTGCATTGCATTATGTGATGCCGATTAAGCGACTTGGATCCTTGTAAATGAACATTTGTATCGACACTAAATACTCCCAATATTGGTAAAATAAACAAAAACAAAATGGTGAAAGAAAGTGTGTGGGTTAAGTCCCTGCCCCCCGACCCCTCTACGTTTTCAGATATAACTTCTACATAAGTTGTTTAGGCATCAATAGCCAGTTAGACTATGAAACAAGGACTCTGCGGAGAAGATAAGAAGCGGTCCACGATTCTCGTTCGGCACCATGCAAACACGGATAATAATGAGAAATATCCATCATTGGATATAGCGTAGAAACTTCAATATTAAAGATATTTAATTTCTTTTTGCTGCATTTCCTAGATTATATAACTATATATTTCACACAATAGAAATACGGTATGTAGTGAGCAATTCGCGGTGGGGGTCCCAACTACCCCGCCTCCCTACCCATTTGTGCGAGTAAAAATACGCGGCCAATTCTGGGCTTAAGGAGGTAGGGTGAAGTACCCTCGTAAAAAATATGTTCCAATGAATAGATTTCGGTAGATTTTGAGAAGGAAGTCCCTAGATACCCAAGGAATAAGGAAAAATAGGTTTAATTACTATTGCAATTTGTTTTGGGTATACCCCTAGGTTGCCCGGACTATACCCCCAAAGAAAGGATTAAGCATTATCACGAGTATGCAGAGTTGGCTGGGTTTGAACGCCTTAAACCGCTAGGATCAATTAGTATTTATAGGCATCTCCGGTATTAATCAATTGTCAATCACTTAGCGAGGCCTTGTATGGGCCACAGATGTTTAATAAATGATTAAACTTGACAGGACATAGTAGTACGCGTAGTTTAATAATAGAGGCTGGAAAACGATGCAAAGTTTGACAATGTTAGGGGGGGGGGGCGGACGGGGGGAATACCCCGTCTGAATCGCGAATCCCCAAGAATTCGGGAGAACAATATCGAATTTCCAAGATGAGGACTGTTCAAGACAGGGCGCGTAAAACACACTTTGAATGAAGGTAGGTGGGACAGATAGGAAGGGGATAAAACAGCGTGATTCCGCGGGCCCTCTATGGCGCTGAGTTATGGAATCATCTGACACACAACCACCTAGCGAAACTTGAAGCGGCCACAATGGTGCCATACGATGTATTCAAATTTTTCCAAAATGCTCCAGTGCGACCATTGCCCGCAGTATGGTTAACGAAATGTCTCTTGTGGAAGAAATTGATAAAAAGAAGCTAACAATTCTTGGCAGATTATGTCTGCTCAAAAATACCGCATTAGCGAAACGCATATTTGTGGAACGTCTCTATCAATCCCAGGGCCCAGGGCCAAAGTTTAGGTATTTTTTGGGACATCATAGAGATCCTGAAGAAATATAATCTAGAAGGAATCGTTTTTAGGTTCATGGATAACAGCAACTTTCCTAGCAAAGGCGACTGGAAAAAGTTGGTGAGAAGGGCCGCGCGGCGCTGGTCGGAACAACTGTTAACCACCAAATTGTCCCAACCAAAATACAGACGCCTTGAAAGGATTAGAGGGGGAGTTATGGGCGTAAACGCCACATGAACCTTAGAACACCGTACGCGTGGTCGAAGGCAACACCTTCGTGACCTAGCTCGTTTGAACTGTGTCGTAAACGACACCAAGACATATGTATGCACACACTGTGACCGTGCATATACGGATATTCTCAATCACCTTTTCCATCATTGCGTGGCGTACCGCGAGGCCCGTGAATACTTCTGGGCACTAATTGTAAATACATGTGAAGTGCCAATAAGCGAGTATCTATACAATCTTGAAGAGATCGAATTAACTCGAGTAATGTTAGGCAAGCCTCCTGACATTGAAGCCACCCTAGAGCAGCTTAGCCTTTTAACTCAAATATGTGCCAACGCTTGGCAAAGAATGTCCTACGACAAAATGTTAAAATTTCACTGACCGTGAAATTAGACGGTGACCGATTGTGTAATTTTTTTTTTTTTGTTGTTGTTCTGTGTGTTTTTGTTATTTGTTATTTTGACATGTTCTAATACTCACCAGGAAGTGGTGGAATAAAGGAGATTCATTCATTCATATTTGAGGCAACCAATCCGAGAGACACTGTTTTTCCAAGCGTCCCCCGCCCCCCACCCCCCTCCCCCACACACTCCATTTCCTCCTTGAGGGCCCGGACCCAAATTACGCCATTAACATCTTGGTGACTTGATAGATCAGGTAACCCAGGGTTTCCATTGTGCCAAGTAACTTGATAGATCAGGTAACCCAGGGTTTCCATTGTGCCAATTAACTTGATAGATCAGGTAACCCAGGGTTTCCATTGTGCCAAGTAACTTGATAGATCAGGTAACCCAGGGTTTCCATTGTGCCAAGTAACTTGATAGATCAGGTAACCCAGGGTTTCCATTGTGCCAAGTAACTTGATAGATCAGGTAACCCAGGGTTTCCATTGTGCCAAGTAACTTGATAGATCAGGTAACCCAGGGTTTCCATTGTGCCAAGTAACTTGATAGATCAGGTAACCCAGGGTTTCCATTGTGCCAAGTAACTTGATAGATCAGGTAACCCAGGGTTTCCATTGTGCCAAGTAACTTGATAGATCAGGTAACCCAGGGTTTCCATTGTGCCAAGTAACTTGATAGATCAGGTAACCCAGGGTTTCCATTGTGCCAAGTAACTTGATAGATCAGGTAACCCAGGGTTTCCATTGTGCCAAGTAACTTGATAGATCAGGTAACCCAGGGTTTCCATTGTGCCAAGTAACTTGATAGATCAGGTAACCCAGGGTTGCCATTGTGCCAAGTAACTTGATAGATCAGGTAACCCAGGGTTGCCATTGTGCCAAGTAACTTGATAGATCAGGTAACCCAGGGTTTCCATTGTGCCAAGTAACTTGATAGATCAGGTAACCCAGGGTTTCCATTGTGCCAAGTAACTTGATAGATCAGGTAACCCAGGGTTTCCATTGTGCCAAGCTGGTTGGAAAAAAGATTTGTTTAATACGTAATACGCAATGTTAGGCACTTCTAAATAGCGTCTTTCTCGGAGGTAAAAAAAGAAACCGGCCGTCTTGAATGTGCAGGGAAACAACAGGGAATTAACGACTGACGTGGCGACGTAACTCATTACAAGTCCCACGGCGTTCGTATATGTCCACTGGTGACCGACAGGGGGCGCTGTGTACACTGCCGATCTCCCACGGAGCCACATTGGCGCTATGGAGCGCTGGGGCTGTGAACCCATGCACACACATCATTTCCGGGTCCAGGTATCCGGTGTCGCCATCCCACCCTCCATCTCTCTAAGTTTACACCCGCTCGACCCACCCGATCTGAATACCCTATCCTCTCACGGTCTGCTTGAGATTCATGTACACCCAGAACTGAGGCCTCTATTACGATATCAGCCGTAACACCTGATATTGACCGCGTAACAAGACACCAGATGTCTTTATTGGCTTATGGTATGAGATTGCCGTTACGCGAATAACAATTATCGGGGGTTCGAAGGGAAGGGAGGGGGGTGGGGTGGGGGAAGGCTGAATCATTATTGGATATCGTTCGCCCATTGTGTTCTGTTAATCGCATTAGGGCAGCAAATGACTGACTTGCTAACTACCCGAAATGCGAGATGATGCTCGTGGGAAGGCCACATATATCTACATCTTATTTTGTCGTGGATGCATGTCAACAACATTACTGACATAAGATGCACGAATAAATAAAGCATAATATATTGACATTGATAGATGATTTTTTAATAGGACAGATAACATATTATTGCTATTAATTTGAATAGAACAGATAGCATCCAAAAATATTGCTATTAATTTGACTAGGACAGATAACATCAGAAAATCTCGGACAGCCTTTTTTTTAGATGGAAACGGTTGCATGCGTGTTTTTAATAAAAGTATTGACAATGAAAGTTGGACGGGAATTCCCAATTAAAATTACTTCAACATCAAAGATCATCAGCTTTATGCAACTTACAGGATCTTACATACATTTGTATGGGTCGAGCAATGAATAAACTAGAAAAAAAACAGGAGGAACTAGCAAACCATATAAATATTACACGATTCTTATAGAGGCGTTGGCATATGTATGTCTGTAACCAGGTCGAGTAGATGTCCCCATGGCCTGGCTCCCTACCCTTCTTCCGCATGGAAGCCGAAGCCGCCGTGACGTGGCGTTCGTCCCGAGGAGACCGACCCAAGGCCAGAGATTGAGTTTCACACTCACGTAACCCCAACAAACAGCCAAGAGGTTGTCGTCACTTCGTCAACAGGGTGACGTCCGACCAAATCCATGCACAGCGGTCGATCCAGGATTGTCCAAAATTTATATCCCTTGCGTTGGGATACTTACAAAAATGCCTATTGAAGGGTGAAGGGGGATGGGGTGGGGGGTATGCCACGGACTGCCAGCAAACAAGCCTATAAAAATTATATTTGTACAGCTGCAAACGTGTTGCGTTCAGTAATTTACGGGAAATATTTTCTGCTTTTGCTAAGGTTAGCGATTTAATAAATGTGGGCGCTTTTATGCGCACATTTATGTCCTTATTACCGGCTAAAATTTACGCCAATGTAGTACTTTAGAAAACCACACTATTCTGACAAAGAATGAGTACTTACAACATAACATTTCATTTATTGCACACTACATGTGTGCATTTCTGCAACAAGACCACAGACATTTCCATTTAAAAGATTAATTGAGGTTGATCAGAGGAAACATTGTTGTATGAGTAACCGATACAATATTGCCACAAATTCCGCCACACGAAGTACGGTTTGACTGATCGACCTCATTTGTCGTTTTCCGTCAATTAGTGACGTTGTCGCCATCCGTGTTCTGTTAGGGCGCTAACGATGTCTATGTCACCGCGATGGGGCTAGGCAGGACCATTAAAATAACATTGTACTTCCAATATTATGATGTATGAAGCCGAATAAAGAATAAATGATGAAGTGAACAATGAAGCGAATCGAATATTTATAGACATTTAATAAACTTCACAAGGGGTCTCCTCTTCAAGTCTTGCTTGCATGACTCTATCCATGATTGCATCCAGAGAAAGTGTATCATTCCGCTCAATGAATCATTCATCAGCTTGACCTTACACGGTTCTGCAATCATCATGATCTATCCAATTTACATATTTCTTTATGATGACAAGGTAACCTCAATATCAGAAAGAGGTCTCTGAACTCACTG
This sequence comes from Arenicola marina, assembly GCA_964019135.1. Lineage (NCBI taxonomy): Eukaryota > Metazoa > Annelida > Polychaeta > Arenicolidae > Arenicola > Arenicola marina. Next base: position 8,511,022 of record OZ025249.1, on the reverse strand, counting down.
CACCGGGGTGGGTACTTAATACATTGCTGGATTTGGCGGGGGGGTCTGCGGTAAAGCCCCTCCTTTTTCACCTCCAACATCCGCTCGGAAGAGGTATTTTTGTCGGTTGACCCGTTCTATGTCGCAGTTCCATGACGACCAGCACTCGATTTATTCTTTTCTCACGGTAAACCCGCTCTATCAACGCTCATTTTCAGAGTCGCCACCCCCCTCCCCCCCCCCCCCCCCAGACCCCAACCCCCCGGTCACAAGTTTATTCCCCTCCTCTTGTGTGCGCAGGAAGGCGCCTAAAACTCATTCATTTCAATGCACGGAGACAATCAATTAGCAACAACCACCGACCGCGACAACCATATTTCAAAGTCATGACCTGTTTGGGTGATGCTTCCCTCTTAACATACATGAAGACGCTAGCGCCAGTTGTTCTTTTATATAACATGGCATTGTGGCAAAAACCAGGAGTGACAACATATTTTAACGTTTATATTGTCAAAAAAAGCGGGCAAGCAGTTGAGGGCACGAAGTTTTTTAAACTGTTTTATAACAACGCACCCACCCGGCAATGGCAGCCATCTTGGAATTATTGAGGTGATTTTATTAACAAATTGCGTGAACTATTTGAGATCCGTCCGTATTGATTATTGCATAACATGCAATGACATCCCTGGTGAATCAGTTTATATCATTTACTACCCCATCTCAAGGTTTGCGAAGATGATACACATATTTAAAGGAAGGAACCGCCCTCGCTATTACCGACCCCCCCCCCCCCGCCCCCAGATTCATACCCTCACCACGTCGTCAAGTTACCCGGATTTATACCCTCATTCCGCCCCCAGTCATGTAGACCCCTAGATTTACCGCCCCACCCCCTCCACCCCCACCCATCCCCCTGCTCATCTGCCACCTCCGCTCCACCCGGATTCCCGGAAAGTAAATTTCTTAAAACCAGAAGGAGGGATTTCGTAGGCCGTTATTGGATAGAACTCAGGACACATTGATTGATCGCGATTTCAGATATGAACAAATGGTTTATCTGGCTATGGTATTTATACAGCATCAATTGTCATGGGAGAAGCGGTCACTGACAGGGTCGATGTGGGGGGGGGGGGGGGGTATGCCATTTGTGCTGTGGGCCACTTTTGTGAACATGAAGCGTAAATCGGGCCACCTAGGCGAGAGTTGGACCATTGTTTGGCGTGCCGTAGGAAGCTACATGGCTTCTGCTGATCCCATCCATCATGATAATGATTATTAAATTTAATGTTTTAAATAAACGAAATAAAACCGTATGGGATATTGCACCAGTCGGAGTGGAACCATGCGGGAGTCCCAGAGAGACCCGGAGAGACTCTGAGAGACCCGGTGAGAACTGCAGAGACCCAGAGACCAGGAGCGACCCGGAGAGAGGCCCGCGGAGAGCCATGCAGTCGAAATATGCCAACCTCCCCCTTGATGTATGGTGACAAAGAGCGATCTTCTGGGCTTCGTCAAAGGAGAAAATAAGGTAAATAAATGATCGCATGTCATTCGCTCAATACTCTGTCAAGCGACAATGCGATATGGAACAAAAATAACATAGATTTATTGTTCCATGTCCATGTGACGGATGGTGACGTGACAGACACTGGTCCATTATACACACCCTGTTCTTTTCCGTCTGTTGGCCGACTCACGATATCACTCAGAGAGGTCATAGAGGGCATCACTTAGATAGGTCATGGAGGGCGTCACTCAGACAGATCATCGAGGTCATCACTCAGATAGGTCATGGAGGGCATCATTCAGAGAGGTCATGGAGGGCATCACTCAGACAGGTCATAGAGGACACCATTTAGACATCTCATCATGGGCGTCACTCAGATATGTCATAGAGGGCGTCACTCAGGTCATCGAGGGCATCACTCAGACAGGTCATAGAGGGCGTCACTCAGAAAAGTCATGGAGGGCACCATTTAGACATCATGGGCATCGCTCAGATATGTTATGGAGGGCATCACTTAGATAGGTCATGGAAGGCATCATTCAGATAGGTCATGGAGGGCATCACTCAGGCAGGTCATGGAGGGCATCACTCAGGTCATGGAGGGCACCACTCAGATATGTCATGTAGGGCATCACTTAGATAGGTCATAGAGGGCGTCACTCAGATCATCGAGGGCATCACTCAGATAGGTCATGAAGGGCATCATTCAGATAGGTCATGGAGGGCATCACTCAGATACGTCATCGAGGGCTTCACTAAGACAGGTCATGAAGGGCGTCACTCAGACAGATCATCGAGGGCATCACTCAGATATGTCATGGAGAGCATCACTCAGATAGATCATGGAGGGCATCACTTAGATTAGTCATCGAGTGCACCACTCAGAGAGGTCATCGAGGGTATCACTCATATAGGTCATGGAGGGCATCACTAAGACAGGTCATTGAGGGCATCACTCAGATAGGTCATATAGGGCATCACTTAATAAGACAGGTCATGGAGGGCATCACTCAGACAGGTCATTGAAGGCATCACTCAGATAGGTCATATAGGGCATCACTTAATAAGACAGGTCATGGAGGCCATCACTAAGACAGGTCATTGAGGGCATCACTCAGATAGGTCATATAGGGCATCACTTAATAAGACAGGTCATGGAGGGCATCACTCAGACAGGTCATATATGGCATCACCTAATTAGACAGTTCATGGAGGGCATCACTAAGACAGGTCATTGAAGGCATCACTCAGATAGGTTATGGAGGGCATCACTCAGACAGGTCATGGAGGGCATCACTCAGATAGGTCATGGAGGGCATCACTCAGATAGGTTATGGAGGGCATCACTCAGATAGGTCATGGAGGGCATCACTCAGATAGGTTATGGAGGGCATCACTCAGACAGGTCATGGAGGGCATCACTCAGATAGGTTATGGAGGGCATCACTCAGACAGGTCATGGAGGGCATCACTCAGATAGGTCATAGAGGGCATCACTCAGACAGGTAATATATGGCATCACCTAATTAGACAGTTCATGGAGGGCATCACTAAGACAGGTCATTGAAGGCATCACTCAGATAGGTTATGGAGGGCATCACTCAGACAGGTCATGGAGGGCATCACTCAGATAGGTTATGGAGGGCATCACTCAGGCCACTCAGATAGGTCATGGAGGGCATCACTCAGACAGGTCACGAAGGGCATCACTCAGATAGGTCATATAGGGCATCACTCAGACAGTCATGGAGGGCATCACTCAGATAGGTCATGGAGGGCATCACTCAGGCCACTCAGATAGGTCATGGAGGGCATCACTCAGACAGTCATGGAGGGCATCACTCAGATAGGTCATGGAGGGCATCACTCAGGCCACTCAGATAGGTCATCGAGGGCACCACTCAGACAGGTCATGGAGGGCATCACTCAGATAGGTTATGGAGGGCACCACTCAGACAGGTCATGGAGGGCATCACTCAGACAGTCATGGAGGGCATCACTCAGATAGGTCATGGAGGGCATCACTCAGGCCACTCAGATAGGTCATGGAGGGCATCACTCAGACAGTCATGGAGGGCATCACTCAGACAGGTCATGGAGGGCATCACTCAGATAAGTCACGGAGTCCATCACTCAGGTAGGTCATATAGGGCATCACTTAATTAGATAGGTCATGGAGGGCATCAATCAGATAGGTCATGGAGGGCATCATTCAGATAGGTCATGGAGGGCATCACTCAGATAAGTCACGGAGTCCATCACTCAGGTTGGTCATATAGGGCATCACTTAATTAGATAGGTCATGGAGAGCATCAATCAGATAGGTCATGGAGGGCATCATTCAGATAGGTCATGGAGGGCATCACTCAGACAGTCATGGAGGGCATCGCTCAGACAGGTCATATAGGGCATCACTCAATTAAATAGGTCATGGAGGGCATCACTCAGACTTTACATGAATTGTTTGGATGTTTCAGGCGCGCAATAGCTGTAATGGATGTTTCTGGCTACTGCTGGTGTGGCTGAGTAATGTTACGGCATCAAATGTATTACTCGTATTTTTCTTTCTTAGATGTAACAATTGATCATTTCCTTCTAATCTTCTAATGTACCTTGAAACGCACATCTATAGTATTCAGGTCTAAATGAGATGTGTCGTATTGCCGAAAAGCAATAACCAATACGCCGGTGGTGCTCACAGCTTGGTATAGACCCCGCATATAATACTTTGAGGAATGGCTCTTTGCTATGAAAGCAAATCTTCCTGAACGATCATTGTTGATGATTGTTAAGGCTTAAAAACTTACAAGGGAAAGCTTCTTGTTTAATCTTACCGGCCGTAAGCAGATAAAGACGAAATATTAGCAAAAAGGTTGATAATTTGGAGCGGCTTCCCCGTCATTTGGTCTGGACCGGCGATCACGAAAGTCGGATAACGAAACGAGTTTTCAAATGAAATATATCACGGTTGATGAGATTACAGTGGCCGAGGTCCATCTCCAGGACCTCGTGGCATGCTAGGTGCCACCGACGGGCTGCTCCAGGGTGCCACCCACAGCTAGGCTGCTCTAGGCTGCATCCTACCCACAGCTCCCCCTCCTACCTCCTCGCAGTGCAAGGTGTCTTCGCATCCCCTCCCCCCCCCACCACCACTCCTCCTTCACTCAGCTCCCCGCTTGGATCTTCTCTCCTTCTGCTCTTCACCTATCCTTTCTTCCACGTCCGCTCCTATTTTTCGTCCGTCCCCTCCATCCAACGCCTCTCTTCATTTGCCACCTGCCGCCCTTTCTGCTGCCACTCCCATCCCCTCTTGGCCACCTGCCGCCCTTTCTGCTGCCACTCCCATCCCCTCTTGGCCACCTGCCGCCCTTTCTGCTGCCACTCCCATCCCCTCTTGGCCACCTGCCGCCCTTTCTGCTGCCACTCCCATCCCCTCTTGGCCACCTGCCGCCCTTTCTGCTGCCACTCCCATCCCCTCTTGGCCACCTGCCGCCCTTTCTGCTGCCACTCCCATCCCCTCTTGGCCACCTGCCGCCCTTTCTGCTGCCACTCCCATCCCCTCTTGGCCACCTGCCGCCCTTTCTGCTGCCACTCCCATCCCCTCTTGGCCACCTGCCGCCCTTTCTGCTGCCACTCCCATCCCCTCTTGGCCACCTGCCGCCCTTTCTGCTGCCACTCCCATCCCCTCTTGGCCACCTGCCGCCCTTTCTGCTGCCGCTCCCATCCCCTCTTGGCCACCTGCCGCCCTTTCTGCTGCCACTCCCATCCCCTCTTGGCCACCTGCCGCCCTTTCTGCTGCCACTCCCATCCCCTCTTGGCCACCTGCCGCCCTTTCTGCTGCCACTCCCATCCCCTCTTGGCCACCTGCCGCCCTTTCTGCTGCCGCTTTCATCCACTCTTGCCACTCGTATCCTCTCGCCATGCCACACCATCCTCCTCTGCAACTCCCATCAAATCATCCTCTCCCCTCCCACGACATCTTCTCCCCTACCACTCCTATCCCATCCTCCCCTCCAATGCCACTCCCATCCTATCCTCCTCCCCACTGCCACCCCATCCCATCCTCCTCTCCCCCTGCCACCCCATTACATTCTCCTCCCCTCTTACCACCCCATCCCATCCTCCTCTCCCCCTACCACACCCATCCCATCCTCATCTCCCCCTGCCACCCCATCCCATCCTCCTCTCCAATGCCACTCCCATCCTATCCTCCTCCCCACTGCCACCCCATCCCATCCTCCCCTCCCCCTACCACTCCCATCCCATCCTCCTCTCCCCCTGCCACCCCATCCCATCCTCCTCTCCCCCTGCCACCCCGTCCGATCCTCCTCTCCCCCTGCCACCCCATCCCATCCTCCTCTCCCCCTGCCACCCCATCCCATCCTCCTCTCCCCCTGCCACCCCATCCGATCCTCCTCTCCCCCTGCCACTCCCATCCCATCCTCCTCTCCCCCTGCCACCCCATCCGTTCCTCCTCTCCCCCTACCACTTCCATCCCATCCTCCTCTCCCCCTACCACTCCTATCCCATCCTCCTCTCCCCTTACCACTCCCATCCCATCCTCCTCTCCCCCTGCCACCCCATCCCATCCTCCTCTCCCCCTGCCACCCCATCCGATCCTCCTCTCCCCCTGCCACCCCATCCCATCCTCCTCTCCCCCTGCCACCCCATCCGATCCTCCTCTCCCCCTGCCACCCCATCCCATCCTCCTCTCCCCCTACCACTCCCATCCCATCCTCCTCTCCCCCTGCCACCCCATCCCATCCTCCTCTCCCCCTGCCACCCCATCCGATCCTCCTCTCCCCATGCCACCCCATCCCATCCTCCTCTCCCCCTGCCACCCCATCCCATCCTCCTGTCCCCCTGCCACCCCATCCCATCCTCCTCTCCCCCTGCCACCCCATCCCATCCTCCTCTCCCCCTGCCACCCCATCCCATCCTCCTGTCCCCCTGCCACCCCATCCCATCCTCCTCTCCCCCTGCCACCCCATCCCATCCTCCTCTCCCCCTGCCACCCCATCCCATCCTCCTCTCCCCCTACCACCCCATCCCATCCTCCTCTCCCCCTGCCACCCCATCCCATCCTCCTCTCCCCCTGCCACTCCCATCCCATCCTCCTCTCCCCCTACCACCCCATCCCATCCTCCTCTCCCCCTACCACTCCCATCCCATCCTCCTCTCCCCCTGCCACCCCATCCCATCCTCTTCTCCCCCTACCACCCCTATTCCATCCTCCTCTCCCCCTACCACCCCATCCCATCCTCCTCTCCCCCTGCCACCCCATCCCATCCTCCTCTCCCCCTGCCACCCCATCCCATCCTCCTCTCCCCCTGCCACCCCATCCGATCCTCCTCTCCCCCTGCCACCCCATCCCATCCTCCTCTCCCCCTGCCACCCCATCCGATCCTCCGCTCCCCCTGCCACCCCATCCCATCCTCCTCTCCCCCTGCCACCCCATCCCATCCTCCCCTCCCCCTGCCACCCCATCCGATCCTCCTCTCCCCCCGCCACTCCATCCCATCCTCCTCTCCCCCTGCCACCCCATCCCATCCTCCTCTCTTCCTGCCACCCCATCCCATCCTCCTCTCCCCCTGCCACCCCATCCGATCCTCCTCTCCCCCTGCCACCACATCCCATCCTCCTGTCCCCCTGCCACCCCATCCCATCCTCCTCTCCCCCTGCCACTTCCATCCCATCCTCCTCTCCCCCTGCCACCCCATCCCATCCTCCTCTCCCCCTGCCACCCCATCCCATCCTCCTATCCCCCTGCCACCCCATCCCATCCTCCTCTCCCCCTGCCACCCCATCCCATCCTCCTCTCCCCCTGCCACCCCATCCGATCCTCCTCTCCCCCTGCCACCCCATCCCATCCTCCTCTCCCCCTGCCACCCCATCCGATCCTCCTCTCCCCCTGCCACCCCATCCCATCCTCCTCTCCCCCTGCCACCCCATCCCATCCTCCTCTCCCCCTGCCACCCCATCCGATCCTCCTCTCCCCCTGCCACCCCATCCCATCCTCCTCTCCCCCTGCCACTTCCATCCCATCCTCCTCTCCCCCTACCACCCCATCCCATCCTCCTCTCCCCCTACCACCCCATCCCATCCTCCTCTCCCCCTGCCACCCCATCCGATCCTCCTCTCCCGCTGCCACTTCCATCCCATCCTCCTCTCCCCCTGCCACCCCATCCCATCCTCCTCTCCCCCTGCCACCCCATCCCATCCTCCTCTCCCCCTGCCACCCCATCCCATCCTCCTCTCCCCCTACCACTTCCATCCCATCCTCCTCTCCCCTACCACTTCCATCCCATCCTCCTCTCCCCCTACCACCACATCCCATCCTCCTCTCCCCCTACCACCCCATCCCATCCTCCTCTCCCCCTGCCACCCCATCCGATCCTCCTCTCCCCCTGCCACCCCATCCCATCCTCCTCTCCCCCTACCACCCCATCCCATCCTCCTCTCCCCCTACCACCCCATCCCATCCTCCTCTCCCCCTGCCACCCCATCCGATCCTCCTCTCCCCCTGCCACTTCCATTCCATCCTCCTCTCCCCCTGCCACCCCATCCCATCCTCCTCTCCCCCTGCCACTCCCATCCCATCCTCCTCTCCCCCTGCCACCCCATCCCATCCTCCTCTCCCCCTGCCACCCCATCCCATCCTCCTGTCCCCCTGCCACCGCATCCCATCCTCCTCTCCCCCTACCACTCCCATCCCATCCTCCTCTCTCCCTACCACTCCCACCCCATCCTCCTCTCCCCCTACCACCCATCCCATCCTCCTCTCCCCCTACCACCCCATCCCATCCTCCTCTCCCCCTGCCACCCCATCCCGTCCTCCTCTCCCCCCTGCCACCCCATCCCATCCTCCTCTCCCCCTGCCACTCCCATCCCATCCTCCTCTCTCCCTACCACTCCCACCCCATCCTCCTCTCCCCCTACCACTCCCATCCCATCCTCCTCTCCCCCTACCACTCCCACCCCATCCTCCTCTCCCCCTACCACCCCATCCCATCCTCCTCTCCCCCTACCACCCCATCCCATCCTCCTCTCCCTCTGCCACTCCCATCCCATCCTCCTCTCCCCCTACCACTCCCATCCCATCCTCCTCTCCCCCTACCACCCCCATCCCATCCTCCTCTCTCCCTACCACCCCATCCCATCCTCCTCTCCCCCTGCCACCCCATCCGATCCTCCTCTCCCCCTGCCACTTCCATCCCATCCTCCTCTCCCCCTGCCACCCCATCCCATCCTCCTCTCCCCCTGCCACCCCATCCCATCCTCCTCTCCCCCTGCCACCCCATCCCATCCTCCTCTCCCCCTACCACTTCCATCCCATCCTCCTCTCCCCTACCACTTCCATCCCATCCTCCTCTCCCCCTACCACCACATCCCATCCTCCTCTCCCCCTACCACCCCATCCCATCCTCCTCTCCCCCTGCCACCCCATCCGATCCTCCTCTCCCCCTGCCACTTCCATCCCATCCTCCTCTCCCCCTACCACCCCATCCCATCCTCCTCTCCCCCTACCACCCCATCCCATCCTCCTCTCCCCCTGCCACCCCATCCGATCCTCCTCTCCCCCTGCCACTTCCATTCCATCCTCCTCTCCCCCTGCCACCCCATCCCATCCTCCTCTCCCCCTGCCACTCCCATCCCATCCTCCTCTCCCCCTGCCACCCCATCCCATCCTCCTCTCCCCCTGCCACTCCCATCCCATCCTCCTCTCCCCCTACCACTCCCATCCCATCCTCCTCTCCCCCTACCACTCCCATCCCATCCTCCTCTCCCCCTACCACTCCCATCCCATCCTCCTCTCCCCCTGCCACCCCATCCCATCCTCCTCTCCCCCTACCACTCCCATCCCATCCTCCTCTCCCCCTACCACTCCCATCCCATCCTCCTCTCCCCCTGCCACCCCATCCCATCCTCCTCTCCCCCTACCACCCCATCCCATCCTCCTCTCCCCCTACCACTCCCATCCCATCCTCCTCTCCCCCTGCCACCCCATCCCATCCTCCTCTCCCCCTGCCACCCCATCCCATCCTCCTCTCCCCCTACCGCCCCATCCCATCCTCCTCTCCCCCTGCCACCCCATCCGATCCTCCTCTCCACCTGCCACTTCCATCCCATCCTCCTCTCCCCCTACCACCCCATCCCATCCTCCTCTCCCCCTGCCACCCCATCCGATCCTCCTCTCCCCCTGCCACTTCCATCCCATCCTCCTCTCCCCCTGCCAACCCCATCCCATCCTCCTCTCCCCCTGCCACCCCATCCCATCCTCCTGTCCCCCTGCCACCGCATCCCATCCTCCTCTCCCCCTACCACTCCCATCCCATCCTCCTCTCTCCCTACCACTCCCACCCCATCCTCCTCTCCCCCTACCACCCATCCCATCCTCCTCTCCCCCTACCACCCCATCCCATCCTCCTCTCCCCCTGCCACCCCATCCCGTCCTCCTCTCCCCCCTGCCACCCCATCCCATCCTCCTCTCCCCCTGCCACTCCCATCCCATCCTCCTCTCCCCCTACCACTCCCACCCCATCCTCCTCTCCCCCTACCACCCCATCCCATCCTCCTCTCCCCCTACCACCCCATCCCATCCTCCTCTCCCTCTGCCACTCCCATCCCATCCTCCTCTCCCCCTACCACTCCCATCCCATCCTCCTCTCCCCCTACCACCCCCATCCCATCCTCCTCTCTCCCTACCACACCCATCGCATCCTCCTCTCCCCCTGCCACTCCATCCCATCCTCCTCTCCCCCTGCCACTCCATCCCATCCTCCTCACGACCGGCTTTAGTTTGTGAAACTGGGCTTCAAACGTCAATCTAGGCGTCCACCAGCGAGCACAAACCTGGATCTATCGACAGGTCACCGTTGCGATGACTGCGGTAAGCTCTGTCGATCCCAGAGAGGCTTATTCAGTCATAAGCGTAAATGCCGCGTTACGAATCGTATAACTTAAAACCAAACAAAGCTGCAAATCCATCGTCTTTCGCAGACGGACGGATGCCAACCAACTAGCATTATAGCAGGTTTATCTAGCATATGCCGTAGTAAATGCGTGGATATAGCAATGCCAATCACAATTAAGTCAAAATTCAGTCGCGGTTCTCCGGATTGTTTCAGACGAGAGCGGGACTGTCAAGTTGTAGAATCAGTCGGGCTACAATTCCCAGCTCGTAAGAGACGCGATAAGTGGAGGCTATGACATGAGAATCCGGTGGTCACCAGTGCTATTCGGCGGAGGCAAAATGGGAAAAATGTGCATGGTAGATTAGAACCAATGTTGTCAGCCCATCAGAGCCGCCCGATAGCTCAGTGGGTTAGAGCGCTCGCATTGAGTGCTCTGGCCACCTGAGAGCCTAACGGCACGTGGATCGGTGGCTCGAGCCCCGCTGTGGCTATGTCTGTGTGGTCGTCGGATAAGATTCCGTGTTTCTTTGCAAAGAGTAGGGGGTTACCCCCCTGGACATGGTTCCGTTCTTCCTTCCTTCTCCCATTGACGCGATATAGTCGGAATTGGTTAAATTGTCTTGAATCTAGTTGTCAGCCCATCATAACGTGCAGGTTTACTATCATAACGTTCCCATTTATAAGTAACATTTCACTTCCTCCATTCTGAGTTCATTCAGGCGACTATCCGTCCCGATTCTAGACGGCTGTATGAATGTCCAGGAATCTTACCAACAGGCAAAAAGAGAAACAAACAAAAACGGTCGCGCAATGGTGCACTATAAAACGTCAACAAGGAAAAGTCCACTATAAAGTATGGTTGCGATCCTGGTAATGTTAGAGTTCCAAAGTAAAACTGTGTATACACCTCACACTGTACATGTTGGACCAGCAGTAGCGCCAAGGTTTGATGAAGCACTGGCACCTTCGTCCTCCGCTTTCTCTTCATACAAGTGATGAGTTTATGTTCCTAAATCACAACAGATGAAGATGAGACGATGAAATTCACATACCTTGTTTATTTCATATATGAACTGGGCCGACTCAGACTTCGCTTCTTGTAATTACAAATGTATGAAGAACCTAAAGTGAGGTTTCCCTTTCCTACGGTCGCACTCTGTGAGGGACCAAGGCTGAATTCACCGGCGCCGGGGGAACGGGGGGTGGGGGGGGGGGGGTATGGGGGACGATGGCGGGATCGGCGTTTAGGGGACGCAGAAGAGAGAATTTGCAACACAAATTTGAAGTACAGAGAAAACAAGATCGACATTTTGTTCAATAATTAAAAACAGAGGACTCCAGTCACGGAGTCAAATCTTCCATGTCAGAGCCCAGCAACCGCTAGGAATACCGACCGTCAATGTAGCCTTGGTGGGGGTTGGGAGTGGGGGTGGGGTTTGGAGTGCGGGGTGGGGTTGGGAGTGGGGTTTGGGAGTGGGGGGTGGGGGTTGGGAGTGGGGGTAGGGTTGGGAGTGCGGGGTGGGTTTGGGAGTGGGTTGGGAGTGGGGGTGGGGTTGGGAGTGCGGGGTGGGGTTGGGAGTGGGGGGTGGGTTGGGAGTGGGGTTTGGGAGTGTGGGGTGGGGGGTTGGGAGTGGGGGTGGGGTTGGGAGTGGGGAGTGGGGTTGGGAGTGGGGGGTGGGTTGGGAGTGGGATTTGGGAGTGTGGGGTGGGGGTTGGGAGTGTGTGGTGGGGTTGAACATGCCTTACGTATTACTGTTTAAAGAACAATGACGAGAGACAATGTCTTCTACGTTAGCGTAATTCACGTAGTACTCATGATTAGGGTACAGGCGCCCACGTCACCATTGACAGACTTCTCCAATGGTTACGTTCGTTATCACAATTAGTTAATTCTCAAAGTGTAATAGGCGACCTAATAATGGAAGGAACCAGAGCTATTTGTACAACGCCTACGTCTTAAAGTACTAACACAGGACTCCACTGTAACACACATAATGCTCCCGCCAAATGCCAGCACCATACCATAAGCAGTAGTGTGCCCGCCGCAGAGATTGTATCTTGAACAATGTTGAGGGTAGCTCTAGCGGGGCTGAGCCCGCTAACGTATGTATACATATACACGAACAGACTATGGTGAGACTTCACCATAAACTCCTGGCATGGTCATCTTCTCTTCAAATGGGTTGCGAAATTTCAGGCATTTTATTGCGAAATTATAACAATTCTTCCACATATCTGTTGTTCAAACTGTCCCAAACATATGTGGCTCCATTCGTAACAATCTTTCCACATTTTCTCTCATATTAACACAATATTACTCTTTATGTTACGAATGAAACACATTTTACACAGAAACGAAGCTGATAAACTTATAACACAATTTCGCATCTTTAGCAACAATAATTGTAACAACGTTTTCCATTTTACGGCTAAAATTGTCACATTCGATGCACACATTTATTACTACAGTCCCAACATTTAATCACACATCTCTGGTACAAGTCAGACTGCAACTAAGTCATCGCCTTATGCGCACTGGTTAAGTCTTCCACAATGTAAATGCTGCATAATGACCACAGATGAACAACTCACACACCATACGTCACATACCAGCAAGAAACGCATCACACGTAACAATACTGCGGTAGAGGATCACATCAAAAGGTTTTTCTTCTGTCCAAGTGGTGTCACCTCGCGCTTTACTTCATCAATATACCTTGCGTCACCGAGAAAATCATCAAAAGAGATACATCGTCTAATCAATCAAAGCCGTACCTTACGGGGGAGATTCACAAACAAGTAGCTTGATACATATAAAATATGTCCAGACACGGATTCATCACAGATAAGTCAGGGAAGTCACCCCCGACGGTCGGTGGTTTCGACGTTGCAGCTGCACGAGCAAAGGTATAAAAAAGTTGGTGTCCTTCAAGGAATCAATATTCCCAACTGCCAGCATACGAGGAATCCCGAGGCACGCGCGAGGGATCAAGATGGCGACAAAGGCTAAGTCACATCGTGTGACCTTGACCCGATGACGTCATATGCGCCGGTATTCCTTCTTGGCATCTTCCTTGACCTTCCAGAACATGAGCTCCAGGCAGGTGGCGGCGTCTTCCTGACTGTCATGGCCGCCCACTGCAACACGCAACCATTACTGCAGTGACGATTGCTTTATTTCATTTTGTTTATGTTCAGAAGACGGGGTGGGTGATGGGCATGCGTTTTACACTGAGCAAAAATGTTTCATTGGATCCGATATCAATCACTTAGACTGGTTTAAACAACGAAATGGACAATACAAACAGCAGAATAACTAAAGACGCCAGCCAAATGTCTTTTCTATCACAAAAGCAAGGTCAATGTATGGCCCTTGCTAAAATTGACTTTTTGCTTGCTGGGATTGCTTCATACCCAAAAACGTAACAATCACTCCTCGACATAACACAACGGATTGATTTAATGCACATAATGTCAGACATCTTCAGGTATGATATACAGTTTGTATACAGCATACTTACGACTGTTTTGGATGATTTTCTGGAGTATTTCCGCTGAGAGTGTCCGGAGGGCCCTCTTGTAGGGCGGCCCCATGCGGTGCGGGAACACTACGGAGGTGTCTACTACTGTGTTGTGGATCAACTGAAACCCCCAGCGACACACAGAAATGTAACGGCTGCCAAGCTAGGACGCTGAGACAGTATCGGTGCAACTCGTGGTTACCTCTAGCAAGTCATATCAACGGACACGTCAGGCAGAGCGCATGACCACCTCGGCCATCGCAAACGGTTCCAATGTTAACCGGAACCATACGTGAAACACTTCCTAATAGCAAACAAATCAGGACCAAAGAACTCCGAAACCGTCAAGAAAGCATATTTTCAAGGAAAACATGAAACGGTAGATCGCAAATACATTGATAATCCTTCAGACCACATTTAATTAATGAAACAATGGAGAAGGCTTCACATAATAGGCAATACCTTCATTCTTCCTGGAACGAACACGACCAAACCAAGACAGGATTGTCATTGTATTTACATATTATTGACACAAATGCATATGGATAAATATACAATCAATACCCATCTTTATAAGTTCTCCTTATTTCGCTAATTCTTATTTCTCGTCGCTTCTCTTTAAGCAAAATAGAAATAAATAATACATACATTTTGCTCTGAAATATGGATACAGTATATCTAAATAAATCTATATACAAATAAGACTTACAAGTATTTTATAGAACTTTAATGCATGCTTCTATTGTTTCCTCGGAAACCGGTAAGGACCTGCGGACCATGAGCAGGAGGTCATTATTTTCTAAGAGCGGGTCATTATAGTTCCGTCACAATAATGACCCCTCGCTCACATACTCCATGCCATCGCCGCCCCCTCGGAGGACGCAATAGAAATAAACATTGAGCCAGATAAGGAACAAGTTGTAGGTCCCTATCTAATACATAACCACTTGGATATGTAATCCTGCAAGCATACAGGGGACCGCAGATCGTGCGCTTACCTTGAGGGCGACGAAATCACTCTCCAGGCTGTGTCCGATCAGGATGGTTTTGTCGGAGAACATGCTGAGGAGCACGGCCTGCACGTCACGTATAGAGGTCGTCACACCACGAAGGTCATCCGCCGTCAGCCCGCTGAACCTGAGACACGACGCGACACAAATAGGTCAGGTCACGGCGCAAGTAGGTCAGGTCACCGCAACAAGTAGGTACGACGCCGTATATCGTAGTTCCGCTCTGAGGTGTCACTGTAGGACTGCAGGTGCTATGCATTCTGGGTCTTTTTTTGGTCTGCACACACCGTCCAAATGTCGTCATTACTTGACAACATATCGGGCACGCTTTTCTTCATTCTCAACCATGTTGAAGGTTTAATGTTTACATTTATCTTTGTTCAAGATTTATAAACAAAATTCTGTCGAGGATAAAAAATCGTGTTTGCATGTTTTGTTGAGATTTCTGTTCACCATTGACATATGTCAATTGTTAAAGCATCAAGTTCGCCATTACCATAGCAACGCCATGGCATTATGATGTAAACCCAAGTGTCAATAAAGCTGAAATTGTGGAATATGTGGAAGGTCTATGTAAACGTAAACCTGAGAATAAAAACAGACTGACATATATTTACTCTTATAGAAATATTTTAAAAAATCATTTAACTAAAATCATCTGAGACATTGATACATTGACCTAGATATGATATGTAGAGTGGACATAACAAGCCAAAAGTCCAGTATATAGTGTGGTGTCAGGTGTACCTGGAGTTATGGTCGACCACCATGGTATCCGGCTTCACGAACGACTCGTAGACAGACTTCAGGTCCTCGTCAATGACAGTGATCCTGGCCAGCTCGCTGCCCGCCACCGTGTACACCTACAAGGTACATCACAATCATAGTGTCACAAATAGCGCCCAGTGACAGTGATCCTGGCCAGCTCGCGGCCCGCCACCGTGTACACCTACAAGGTACATCACAATCATGGTGTCACAAATAGCGCCCAGTGACAGCGATCCTGGCCAGCTCGCGGCCCGCCAGGTGACCATGTCACCAAATAGCGTACAATATCATCTTCAAGAAATTAGACACAGCCCGTATGGTAAATTGTAGGCTATGGGAGGCCGGCCGCCTGAGTACCGTAGAACCGCCCATGCATGCTAATGCGTTTCTATAAATAGCCAAACGGCAGGATTGTGTGCCCTGGGCATACCGCATGAACACGCAACGGCGGTTCTAGAGTAGCCCGACGGCCGGCTTCCCGGGGCCTAAAACTGCACTCCGCATAAACACGCCACGACGGTTCTACAGCAGTCCGGTGGCCGGCCTCCCGGTGCCTAAAACTGCACACCGCATAAACACGCCACGACGGTTCTACGGCAGTCCGGTGGCCGGCCTCCCGGTGCCTAAAACTGCACACCGCATAAACACGCCACGACGGTTCTACGGCAGTCCGGTGGCCGGCCTCCCGGTGCCTAAAACTGCACACCGCATAAACACGCCACGACGGTTCTACGGCAGTCCGGTGGCCGGCCTCCCGGGGCCTAAAACTGCACACCGCATAAACACGCCACGACGGTTCTACGGCAGTCCGGTGGCCGGCCTCCCGGGGCCTAAAACTGCACTCCGCATAAACACGCCACGACGGTTCTACGGCAGTCCGGTGGCCGGCCTCCCGGGGCCTAAAACTGCACACCGCATAAACACGCGACGACGGTTCTACGGTGGTGTAGCTCTGGAGGTTTAAATGAGAGGGGACAAATTTCTAATTGCCAGCTGGACTCCACGTACCATCTCGCAGTCGAGGGCGAAGACTTTGTAGTTGCCATCTGGCGGGGGTGATCGCGGCATGGTCTTCATGAAGCCTTTCACGTCCTCTTGTCTGTTGTCCTCGTTCACGTGGTACTGTAAACAACAACACCCACAATTAACACATACATCTACACACACACACAGGCCATACTGTAAAGACTGTATGGTAAGGGCATGAGTATTGGGATAGAGACTTATCTACGGTTCCATTATGGGGCCACCTCGTGTGCCCAGTAGCGTTGTATCGCGCACGGTTCAATAGCGTTTTCCTATTTGTCCGCTAGCGAGGTGAGATCTTACTTTGGCCAGCTGGCAGCCCTTGGCTCCCATGTCACCATCACAACACGTGAATCTGCTCTCTATGGACCCAGCAACTACAAGAAAGAGAGCGGGCGTATCATAATAGAGAACAGCAAGGACAGGTATTAACAAACATACAGTTAGGCATTGTGCGGTGTGACGCGGGAGAATACAAGAATCGCAATATGTTCCCTGTTTTTAATTACCCAGTTGGTATTAAATCTGAGACAAGATGATAACACTGTTCCATACGTCATATTTATACATTGAAGCTTAAATTATTGTAAACAAGGGGAACATAAGCCGTTAACCAGCAAGGGAAAAACGACGTCGCAGGATATAAACACCTTCATTGGGGCCCAATAACATACTGAGTTGTCTCACTGTATATATCTTCATACGAAAACCTCTTCGCGGTATTACATGGCCGTGGATCGCCTTACCTCTTCGCTTGAAGGAACGGCCCCAGTGGTAGACACAGCTGTCCTCCCGGGCGTAGTTACCGTTGGGGAAGATGACGAAGCGCGTGCCACAGCGACAGCACAGCCTCTCATTGGCTGCAAGGGACAACCACGTGATACAAACAGCGTTTCTCAGTGATCAAGAGAACTACAATTGCCTGGATGAGAGGGCAACACGATGGGAAGCTGGTCATTTTTAAATTACCTTTAAGCCTTATTTTCGAAATAAGCGTAGCAGCAAATCCCATAATGCACTGGGATGACACGCGCGATTGCGATATAGAGTTTGAAGTAAATATATCACGTGACACGATTGGCATCCTCACTGGCGCTCTGAGATGTCTTCTTCTTTTTGTCCTTGACCTTGAGGATGACCTCGCCCGGGCGGTCGGGGTTGGGCCGAGGAAAGCCGTTGTCCACCAACTGGTCCTCCGTCAGGACGTACGAGGCGAGCCGCTTGTACAGCGCGGCTCCTGCAGGAGGGCGGGACACAGTGGGTAGAGACAGGTAACGGGCCAACATACAACCCCTGCAGCATGGCGGGACACAGTGGGTAGAGACAGGTAACGGCTCAACATACAACCCCTGCAGCATGGCGGGACACAGTGGGTAGAGACACGTAACGGCCCACCATACAACCCCTGCAGCATGGCGGAACACAGTGGGTAGAGACACGTAACGCCTCAACATACAACCCCTGCAGCATGGCGGGACACAGTGGGTAGAGACACGTAACGGCCCAACATACAACCCCTGCTGCATGGCGGGACACAGTGTGTAGAGACAGGTAACGGCCCAACATACAACCCCTGCAGCATGGCGGGACACAGTGGGTAGAGACAGGTAACGGCCCAACATACAACCCCTGCAGCATGGCGGGACACAGTGGGTAGAGACACGTAACGGCCCAACATACAACCCCTGCAGCATGGCGAGACACAGTGGGTAGAGACACGTAACGGCCCAACATACAACTCCTGCAGCATGGCGGGACACAGTGGGTAGAGACACGTAACGGCCCAACATACAACCCCTGCAGCATGGCGGGACACAGTGGGTAGAGACACGTAACGGCCCAACATACAACCCCTGCAGCATGACGGGACACAGTGGGTAGAGACAGGTAACGGCCCAACATACAACCCCTGCAGCATGACGGGACACAGTGGGTAGAGACAGGTAACGGCCCAACATACAACCCCTGCAGCATGGCGGGACACAGTGGGTAGAGACACGTAACGGCCCAACATACAACCCCTGCAGCATGGCGGGACACAGTGGGTAGAGACACGTAACGGCCCAACATACAACCCCTGCAGCATGGCGGAACACAGTGGGTAGAGACACGTAACGCCTCAACATACAACCCCTGCAGCATGGCGGGACACAGTGGGTAGAGACACGTAACGGCCCAACATACAACCCCTGCTGCATGGCGGGACACAGTGTGTAGAGACAGGTAACGGCCCAACATACAACCCCTGCAGCATGGCGGGACACAGTGGGTAGAGACAGGTAACGGCCCAACATACAACCCCTGCAGCATGGCGGGACACAGTGGGTAGAGACACGTAACGGCCCAACATACAACCCCTGCAGCATGGCGGGACACAGTGGGTAGAGACAGGTAACGGCCCAACATACCCCTGCTGCATGGCGGGACACAGTGGGTAGAGACACGTAACGGCCCAACATACAACCCCTGCAGTATGGCGGGACACAATGGGTAGAGACAGGTAACGGCCCAACATACAACCCCTGCAGCATGGCGGGACACAGTGTGTAGAGACAGGTAACGGCCCAACATACAACCCCTGCAGCATGGCGGGACACAGTGGGTAGAGACACGTAACGGCCCAACATACAACCCCTGCAGCATGGCGGGACACAATGGGTAGAGACAGGTAACGGCCCAACATACAACCCCTGCAGCATGGCGGGACACAGTGGGTAGAGACAGGTAACGGCCCAACATACAACCCCTGCAGTATGGCGGGACACAATGGGTAGAGACAGGTAACGGCCCAACATACAACCCCTGCAGCATGGCGGAACACAGTGGGTAGAGACACGTAACGGCCCAACATACAACTCCTGCAGCATGGCGGGACACAGTGGGTAGAGACACGTAACGGCCCAACATATAACTCCTGCAGCATGGCGGGACACAGTGGGTAGAGACACGTAACGGCCCAACATACAACCCCTGCAGCATGGCGGGACACAGTGGGTAGAGACAGGTAACGGCCCAACATACAACTCCTGCAGCATGGCGGGACACAGTGGGTAGAGACACGTAACGGCCCAACATACAACTCCTGCAGCATGGCGGGACACAATGGGTAGAGACAGGTAACGGCCCAACATACAACTCCTGCAGCATGGCGGGACACAATGGGTAGAGACAGGTAACGGCCCAACATACAACCCCTGCTGCATGGCGGGACACAGTGGGTAGAGACAGGTAACGGCCCAACATACAACTCCTGCAGCATGGCGGGACACAGTGGGTAGAGACACGTAACGGCTCAACATACAACCCCTGCTGCATGGCGGGACACAGTGGGTAGAGACAGGTAACGGCCCAACATACAACCCCTGCTGCATGGCGGGACACAGTGGGTAGAGACACGTAACGGCCCAACATACAACCCCTGCAGCATGGCGGGACACAGTGGGTAGAGACAGGTAACGGCCCAACATACAACCCCTGCTGCATGGCGGGACACAGTGGGTAGAGACAGGTAACGGCCCAACATACAACCCCTGCTGCATGGCGGGACACAGTGGGTAGAGACACGTAACGGCCCAACATACAACCCCTGCAGCATGGCGGGACACAGTGGGTAGAGACAGGTAACGGCTCAACATACAACCCCTGCAGCATGGCGGGACACAGTGTGTAGAGACAGGTAACGGCCCAACATACAACCCCTGCAGTATGGCGGGACACAATGGGTAGAGACAGGTAACGGCCCAACATACAACCCCTGCAGCATGGCGGGACACAATGGGTAGAGACAGGTAACGGCCCAACATACAACCCCTGCAGCATGGCGGGGCACAGTGGGTAGAGACAGGTAACGGCCCAACATACAACAGCTGCAGTATGGCGGGACACAATGGGTAGAGACACGTAACGGCTCAACATACAACCCCTGCTGCATGGCGGGACACAGTGGGTAGAGACAGGTAACGGCTCAACATACAACCCCTGCAGTATGGCGGGACACAGTGGGTAGAGACACGTAACGGCCCAACATACAACCCCTGCAGCATGGCGGGACACAATGGGTAGAGACACGTAACGGCCCAACATACAACCCCTGCAGCATGGCGGGACACAGTGGGTAGAGACACGTAACGGCCCAACATACAACTCCTGCAGCATGGCGGGACACAGTGGGTAGAAACACGTAACGGCCCAACATACAACCCCTGCTGCATGGCGGGACACAGTGGGTAGAGACACGTAACGGCTCAACATACAACCCCTGCAGCATGGTGGGGCACAGTGGGTAGAGACAGGTAACGGCCCAACATACAACCCCTGCAGCATGGCGGGACACAGTGGGTAGAGACACGTAACGGCCCAACATACAACCCCTGCAGCATGGCGGGACACAGTGGGTAGAGACAGGTAACGGCTCAACATACAACCCCTGCAGCATGGCGGGACACAGTGTGTAGAGACAGGTAACGGCCCAACATACAACCCCTGCAGCATGGCGGGACACAGTGGGTAGAGACACGTAACGCCTCAACATACAACCCCTGCAGCATGGCGGAACACAGTGGGTAGAGACAGGTAACGGCCCAACATACAACCCCTGCAGTATGGCGGGACACAATGGGTAGAGACAGGTAACGGTCCAACATACAACCCCTGCAGCATGGCGGGACACAATGGGTAGAGACACGTAACGGCCCAACATACAACCCCTGCAGCATGGCGGGACACAGTGGGTAGAGACACGTAACGGCCCAAAATACAACCCCTGCTGCATGGCGGGACACAGTGGGTAGAGACAGGTAACGGCTCAACATACAACCCCTGCAGTATGGCGGGACACAGTGGGTAGAGACACGTAACGGCCCAACATACAACCCCTGCAGCATGGCGGGACACAGTGGGTAGAGACACGTAACGGCCCAACATACAACTCCTGCAGCATGGCGGGACACAGTGGGTAGAAACACGTAACGGCCCAACATACAACCCCTGCTGCATGGCGGGACACAGTGGGTAGAGACACGTAACGGCTCAACATACAACCCCTGCAGCATGGTGGGGCACAGTGGGTAGAGACAGGTAACGGCCCAACATACAACCCCTGCAGCATGGCGGGACACAGTGGGTAGAGACACGTAACGGCCCAACATACAACCCCTGCAGCATGGCGGGACACAGTGGGTAGAGACAGGTAACGGCTCAACATACAACCCCTGCAGCATGGCGGGACACAGTGTGTAGAGACAGGTAACGGCCCAACATACAACCCCTGCAGCATGGCGGGACACAGTGGGTAGAGACACGTAACGCCTCAACATACAACCCCTGCAGCATGGCGGGACACAGTGTGTAGAGACAGGTAACGGCCCAACATACAACCCCTGCAGTATGGCGGGACACAATGGGTAGAGACAGGTAACGGTCCAACATACAACCCCTGCAGCATGGCGGGACACAATGGGTAGAGACAGGTAACGGCCCAACATACAACCCCTGCAGCATGGCGGGGCAAAGTGGGTAGAGACAGGTAACGGCCCAACATACAACCCCTGCAGTATGGCGGGACACAATGGGTAGAGACAGGTAACGGCTCAACATACGACCCCTGCAGCATGGCGGGACACAGTGGGTAGAGACAGGTAACGGCTCAACATACAACCCCTGCAGCATGGCGGGGCACAGTGGGTAGAGACAGGTAACGGCCCAACATACATCCCCTGCAGCATGGCGGGGCACAGTGGGTAGAGACAGGTAACGGCCCAACATACAACCCCTGCAGCATGGCGGGACACAGTGGGTAGAGACAGGTAACGGCCCAACATACAACCCCTGCAGCATGGCGGGGCACAGTGGGTAGAGACAGGTAACGGCCCAACATACAACCCCTGCAGCATGGCGGGGCACAGTGGGTAGAGACAGGTAACGGCCCAACATACAACCCCTGCAGCATGGCGGGGCACAGTGGGTAGAGACAGCAACGGCCCAACATACAACCCCTGCAGTATGGCGGGACACAATGGGTAGAGACAGGTAACAGCTCAACATACAACCCCTGCAGCATGGCGGGACACAGTGGGTAGAGACACGTAACGCCTCAACATACAACCTCTGCAGCATGGTGGAACACAGTGGGTAGAGATAGGTAACGGCCCAACATACAACCCCTGCAGCATGGCGGGACACAATGGGTAGAGACAGGTAACGGCTCAACATACAACCCCTGCAGCATGGCGGGGCACAGTGGGTAGAGACAGGTAACGGCCCAACATACAACCCCTGCAGCATGGCGAGGCACAGTGGGTAGAGACAGGTAACGGCCCAACATACAACCCCTGCAGCATGGCGGGGCACAGTGGGTAGAGACAGGTAACGGCCCAACATACAACCCCTGCAGTATGGCGGGACACAACGGGTAGAGACAGGTAACGGCCCAACATACAACCCCTGCAGTATGGCGGGACACAATGGGTAGAGACAGGTAACGGCTCAACATACAACCCCTGCAGCATGGCGGGACACAGTGGGTAGAGACAGGTAACGACCCAACATACAACCCCTGCAGCATGGCGGGACACGGTGGGTAGAGACACGTAACGCCTCAACATACAACCCCTGCAGCATGGCGGGACACTATGGGTAGAGACAGGTAACGGCCCAACATACAACCCCTGCAGTATGGCGGGGCACAGTGGGTAGAGACAGGTAACGGCTCAACATACAACTCCTGCAGCATGGCGGGACACAATGGGTAGAGACAGGTAACGGCCCAACATACAACCCCTGCAGCATGGCGGGGTACAGTGGGTAGAGACAGGTAACGGCCCAACATACAACCCCTGCAGCATGGCGGGACACAATGGGTAGAGACAGGTAACGGCCCAACATACAACCCCTGCATCATGGCGGGGCACAGTGGGTAGAGACAGGTAACGGCCCAACATACAACCCCTGCAGCATGGCGGGACACAATGGGTAGAGACAGGTAACGCCCCAACATACAACCCCTGCAGCATGGCGGGACACAGTGGGTAGAGACAGGTAACGGCCCAACATACAACCCCTGCAGCATGGCGGGACACAGTGGGTAGAGACACGTAAAGCCTCAACATACAACCCCTGCAGCATGGCGGGACACAGTGGGTAGAGACACGTAACGGCTCAACATACAACCCCTGCTGCATGGCGGGACACAGTGGGTAGAGACAGGTAACGGCCCAACATACAACCCCTGCAGCATGGCGGGACACAATGGGTAGAGACAGATAACGGCCCAACATACAACCCCTGCAGTATGGCGGGACACAATGGGTAGAGACAGGTAACGGCCCAACATACAACCCCTGCAGTATGGCGGGACATAATGGGTAGAGACAGGTAACGGCTCAACATACAACCCCTGCAGCATGGCGGGACACAGTGGGTAGAGACAGGTAACGACCCAACATACAACCCCTGCAGCATGGCGGGACACAGTGGGTAGAGACACGTAACGCCTCAACATACAACCCCTGCAGCATGGCGGGACACAGTGGGTAGAGACAGGTAACGGCTCAACATACAACCCCTGCAGCATGACGGGACACAATGGGTAGAGACAGGTAACGGCCCAACATACAACCCCTGCAGCATGGCGGGACACAATGGGTAGAGACAGGTAACGGCCCAACATACAACCCCTGCAGTATGGCGGGACACAATGGGTAGAGACAGGTAACGGCCCAACATACAACCCCTGCAGTATGGCGGGGCACAGTGGGTAGAGACAGGTAACGGCTCAACATACAACCCCTGCAGCATGACGGGACACAATGGGTAGAGACAGGTAACGGCCCAACATACAACCCCTGCAGCATGGCGGGACACAATGGGTAGAGACAGGTAACGGCCCAACATACAACCCCTGCAGTATGGCGGGACACAATGGGTAGAGACAGGTAACGGCCCAACATACAACCCCTGCAGTATGGCGGGACACAATGGGTAGAGACAGGTAACGGCTCAACATACAACCCCTGCAGCATGGCGGGGCACAGTGGGTAAAGACAGGTAACGGCTCAACATACAACCCCTGCAGCATAGCGGGGCACAGTGGGTAGAGACACGTAACGGCTCAACATACAACCCCTGCAGCATGGCGGGGCACAGTGGGTAGAGACAGGTAATGGCTCAACATACAACCCCTACAGCATGGCGGGGCACAGTGGGTAGAGACAGGTAACGGCTCAACATACAACCCCTGCAGCATGGCGGGACACAGTGGGTAGAGACAGGTAACGGCCCAACATACAACCCCTGCAGCATGGCGGGACACAGTGGGTAGAGACAGGTAACGGCCCAACATACAACCCCTGCAGCATGGCGGGACACAGTGGGTAGAGACAGGTAACGGCCCAACTTACAGCACCAAAAGGAATAATGGCTTGTAACATTGCTTCGTTACAAGCATATTATTATTTGATTTGTTAGATTTCGCTGCATGCCAAAACAATAGATGGTTACTTTGTTTCATCGAATATGCCTATATATATATTGCGCGGGGAATATATATATATCTATAATTATTTTTTATTGCACCATTATAACGTATAGACAAGACACAAGTTGCGGGACACCAGAGGGTTAAAATGGAAGGGATAAAGCGGACTAACGATAACAGAGAACGGTCGGATACCCCTCCTCTAAACCAGTCTACATCAATAATACCCTGGTGTAATGTATGCATTTTACGAATACAGATTGTTAATAATAATAATAAACGACCAACACAGGACAATAATAAAACATAGGTGCCCAATATCTCCTTTTTCACGTTGAAGATTCTTCAATACAGGTAAACGTAAACAACCTTCAACGGGTTGAGAATAAACAAACGCGCTCAATATTACATGAATAGCCAGCTTGAACACGTGCTCACCTCTCAGCTGCTCTGGCTGTTTGTCGACCCGTGCCGAGCGGTTGACGGTGAAGCTGGTGTTGGCAGCCGCCTTGCCCCCCAGCACGGCGGCGTGGGACAGGCCCCGGGGGTTCTTGGACGGGGACAGCGGGCCGCTTGCCGCCCCCGCCTCGTCTCGTAGCTTCTTGATGGTGTTGACAGCCACGTTGAGGTAGATGTTTTTGTTGTTTGCCCGTTGGTACGCCGCCTTCTCCTCAGTCAGCGCCTGGACGGAAGGAGTCACGAACGAGTAATGGTCATAATTAATATCCATTCACTGATCTGACTAAATACAGTCTATTAGTGAATCAATTCCATAAGTGTATTGAGTTGATTGCCTGTAACATATGTTTTTTATTTGTCAAGCAAGAGGAATTTGTATAGTCTTTGCCCGCTTTGCAATTGCCAAATAGAATTTTTTATTTGTCAAGCAAAAGGAATTTGTATAGGCTTTTCCCGCTTTTCAATTGCCAAATAGAAATATGTTTAAACCAAATACAGGGCTCACAGCCACCGCCGCAGCCGCCAAACAGACCGAGGCGACACCTTGTGGCACAGATCTGATGACAGACCTGTCACACATGTGACTAAAGTTTTCTCGATTGACATGTTGCGCATAAGAATCTAGATGTACAATCATCAGAGGCAGCAATTTTTAAATGGCAACATTTATCCTGGAAAGTCAGACCCTCATTTCTTGATCAACATGTTGTGCATAAGAATATAGATGTATAGTTTTCGATTGGCAAGATTTCTCCTGCGAAGTATTACAGACTGGGTAGAGACTACAAATTTTGATTTCTCATTATATCAGTGAAGCAGACAGAGGAAGCCTCGTTACCCTCTCGTGGGCGTCTTTCTCTTCGGGGTAGAGCTTTAAGCACTCATCAATCATCAGGTTGAGGTAGCGTTGGCGGACATTGATGGGGACTTTCCCACCCACCTCGGCGGGAATCGTAGGTCGCTTGAGGATTTTCTGAAATCCACAGCGGGTGGTTTTACATCAGGGCAATTAGTATTAATTCATAGAAAAACTACCGGTAATTAGTATCTTTACAGCTGAATGAGTAGCTAAAGTACAAGTCTTCCACGTCAGGATCTTGAATAACTACTGTTATTATAAATAATGAATGTTCAGTTTTTCAGCAAGGTAACATGTAGCTGTAATGTTGTGTATAGCCCGTCAATGGTAAAAGTTAAATGTCAGCCAGGTTGCAGAAAGGGCATTAGTACTGACCTTGCTGGGGACGTGTGCCACTCTCTTGGCGCACTTGGTCGTGCCACAAGGCGTCGCCTCGGTCTTCTTAGTGGCCGCGGCGGTGGCGGCCCCTAGCGGCAAAGGTTTGGCCTTGAGGGACGTCTTCTTGGTGGCGACGCTAGGGGTCGCCTTGGGCATATGGGCTACTCGGGATTTTCCGGCACTGGGAGCCGCGCTGGTATCAATCTAAATAGAGAGAAAGCAATTTGGGAACTGTGCAGAACATATATCATATATCACACCCACAAATCTACCAGATTATTAAATTAACCTGTCAAATACATCATGTGCCTACATCAAGGTCAAATGTCAAAGCCTTTGCTATGATCACTGATGTTATTAAACAGGACATTGTATGAAAATCAAAATGATATTCAACGAACAGTTTGGTACTGATAAAACGTCTTTGGTCATCAGTTAATTTCACTTACATTATTTTCGGATGAGGTACCATTTTCCTTCTGTAAGCGCTTCTTCAGCTCAATCTGCCGGTTGAGCATGACTTGGGCGGGCGTGAGTCGAGAACCAACCTTGGGTTTCTTACTAACCACGCCCTAAAAAGTCAAATCAAATTAGAAACTGATGTTTAATCACAATAATTAATAATGCAATAATTAACAACGCTACCAATTAATCCGCTCGCATAGTTCAATTTCCCGAGATGCTCAGAACTTTCCGTATATATATGATATGTAGCACGGATGTCGTGCCCATAGCGTTATGGCAACACGTTAAGAGATTATGTACCGGATAAAGTATCGGATTAACCCACAAAACAGCAGGTATGAGTCCAGCAGGACACTTCAGGAGACTCACTTGATGGTTGGCGCCAGAGTGAGCAACTCGCTTCTTGCCGACGTCGTCCACAACTTCCAGTGCAGCTATATTCGCGTTCTTAGTCTGCAAAGTTTAGATCGGTTGTATATTCAGGACGCGTTAACCGATTCTGGTCTTATCGCGTCACTGGGAGAAGGAAGGGGAGAGCCAAGCCATGTCCCCGGGGATAACCTTTTACTCTTTGCGAAGAAGGACATGGGATCTTTATCCTACGACTACACAGACATGGCCACAGAGGGACTCGAACCACCGAGCTTAGAAACAATTCCAATGTAGGGAAATATCGTCTCGCAACTAACAACTCTGAAGCTCAAGGTCAGTCCGCAAATTAAATATGGAATGAAACCAGGCATATTGCTGTGACGAGCAAAATACTATGAGACAATATAATATAAATATAAATAAATAAATATGTATGTGAATAATAAATACAGGCGCATACATATACAGTTTTATCCTTGGCCGACAAAACAAAATTAGTAATGTAAATAAAGTAAATTTCAAGTGGATTTTCCTACTACCATTATATTATGCCTTTAACACAAACTACGAAAATCCCACATATATATGGATGTAATTTACAGATGTCAGTAACCCATAATAAACAGCTGCCATACCTGATGTATTAGTTAACCACCAACCTTTTCGGGCGCAGCGACCTCTCTCGGTCGCGCGGCGTAATCCTTGTAGATCTTTAGACACTCGTCGTAGGCGTCTTCGTCTGAGATGTGCTTGTCCGAGTCGTTCAGCGTGTCGAGATAGTCGCTATCGTACGCGAGATCCACGCACGGCGCGTCACCACCCGCCTCGCTGAGGGACGACAAGGATATGACGTCACTGTCAGACTCGCGCTTGTCCGAACGTTTAACCTTGGGGCCTAAATCGCCGATTTGAGCTATTTTCGCACTTTTTCTATCTTCGTCGCTGTCCTCGCCGAATAGATCCGCGACGCTTCGCTGCGTCTGAAACTTTTCAAAGATGTTTGCCGAGGGTGGCGATAATGAAGGCTTCTGAGAGGTCAGTGAGGCTTGCCGGGCTGTCCCCGTGTGGTTTTCTGCAGCGTCGCTTTTCCCGATATTGCCACCCGCCACCTCAGACGCTAAGGATGAGGGTTCCACCTTGATGTTTGTGGACGAGCGACTGGACTTGGATTTGTTGTCATCATTCCCCGTCTTCTCCTTGGTTCCGTTGTTGCCTTTACTATCAGCGTCCTTTGAGGATTTTTCACTGTCCCCACGACTTCTGGAGGGATGGTTTGCCATCAGCTGCGCCCGGTGAAGCCTATGGGGCGACATGTCAGAATTTCTTCGCTTGGCCGAAGAGTGTCGACGTTTGTGTTTCTTCTTGGACGAGGAGGAAGACGACTTTGACGAGCTGTGCTTCCGGTGGGACGAGCCAGACTTGTCTCGTCGCTTGTCCTTTTTGTGACTAGACTGTTTTCGGTGTCGGCTCGAGTGTTTATGTTTATCGTGACTCCGAGACTTCCTGGATGATTGTTTGTGTTTTTTTTTATGAGAGGAGGAGGAACTATGTCTCCGTTTGTTGCGCCGCGGGGATGATGAAGACGAAGACGATGACCGAGATGAAGAGTAATCGGATGAAGAACCTGAGCTGGATGAAGACGAACCAGAAGAAATGTGCTTTTTCCTTTTCTTCTGGCTGTGTCTCTCAGAACTAGTGGAGCGAGAGGATCGCGATCTCTTCCGAGAGGACCTTTTCTTGGAGTCATGCTCGTCCTTGTGTTTGTGATGATGCTTCTTGTGGCTATGCTTCTTGTTCTCCTTCTCACTTGCTTTATTCTTGCTATTCCCAGAATGAGATTCCTTCTCCGCATCATTCTCCTTGGGTTTCAGTTCATCAACAACAGTAACAACAGATTCCTCTGTCTTTTCTTTTGTATCCTGCCCATTTACCTCTACAGAAGACACCGGGACAACAGAATTTTCAGCAACGTCACTGCTAACGATGTCGGGTTCGGCAGCAGATTTGGTGTCGGCGGGATTCTCTGAAATGCTGTTACCTTGAGCACCATTTTCAATATCAATATCCCTCTTCGGTTCATCAACAACAATAACATCAGTTTCCTTTGCCTTTCTTTTTGTGTTCTGAGAACTATCACACTCAGTAGCCACTCTCTCCAATTCCTTTTCATTCTTATCCCTACTATCCGTTTTGGTTTGGACATCATCGCCTTTTGCTAGTTCGTTCTCTGGAGCAGCTTTCTCTTCCTTGTGCCGATCTTTCGCTAGGTTGTCCTCTTCTTCTTCCTCATCACTAAACTTGGCCTCTGGTTCCTGGGCGGTCTTGCCGACATTGGATTCGGGTGTCTGCGAGCTTTTGACCGCCGGTTCCTGTTGAACATCACCCAGCGTCACCCTCTCAACAGGCCGCTTCGCGGGCCCTTTAGTAGAAAAATTTGCCACAGGGTCATATTCAACGCCTGGGGGTTTGGGTTTCTGTTTCAATTTCTGAATAGGGGTAGGCTTGTATACAGGAGCTGAGGCCGGAGCATACTTTCTTGCGGGTAGCGTCGGAGGTTGTGAGGCAATGCGTGCCACGGCCTGTCGGTCCTTGTTGATTTGGCTGATAGGGGTGGGTCTGTAAGCAGGGATAGCTCGAGGAAGCCCTCCCTGCTGCGGCAGCTGGTGACGGCCGACGGCTGGAGCATGCATGGTCCCCAGCCCAACACTGTCCATCTCGATGTCCTGCTGCACTTGCTTGATTGCATTGCCCACCATACTGAGCAGGGAAGACTTCTTCTCCTGCCCATCTGATGCCAGTGCCTCAGGATGGCTGGGGGGCATAGAGGTGTGTGCACCATCTGCAGAAATATCAAATTTGTCTACTTCATTTCAATATCAGCCCGTACATTTAAATTAATGTATCAAATTGATTTAAATTTGTAATGAGAACTGCATTTATTCTTATATTTAAACTTATTTTAAAGCTGATACACCCATATTGAAAACCACTTTTAAAATAAAATATTTAAACTGTTATTATAGTTTATTGAAGCTATTTGAGTAATTTCTAAATTTAGCAGTATTTTTATGCTACTAAACATTGCTACAGGACTTTAATATGATAATAACTATAATAACTGTCTTTATTGCCCCCTACATAATGCCTTCTTTCAGTTGAAAACACTGAAGTAATAGAGTGCCAGCAACAGTTTGTCAATATAATCATTTATAACACCTATACAGATATTAGGAATAAAACTACTTCTGCTAGGAGAATGGCAGCCTATTTCGAAAAAGTCTAACGTGTGTGCTAAAATTTGAATTAAGAACTTGCTAAGTTAGGTCCAAAACCAAGGTATAAAAAAACCTAATATTATATTATCTGTTACTTCAGCATATTCAGTCTGTAGAAGATACCCAGGGTTTAAAACCAAGAATATACACTTTTGTCTGTGTATATATAGCTTTGAGTAGTAGCAATTTAATCATACAGAAATAATAGCAACTATGGTCTGCAAATCAGCTAGTTCCATAGATGTGATGCAGTCCACTCAGATATGGGTCCAGTCACTGAAATACCTACCAGCCTGACCATGCTGACATAATATTTAATAAATATATGACAAATAAGGTTAAGACTTAAGTAGTTATATTGGTACTTTTCTCTTTCCCATAGGCTCTACACCCAAAGACACATACTTCAATCTCTGTGCTGAAAACATTAGTTCAGTCCTTATCAGTACCATTACTGCCATTAGATGGTAGATCTACTACTTAGTGACAGGCCTAATTATAAATTGCTTAAAGTTACATTTTGAGGTATATAAATAATTATAAATATCTATTTTGTGCATAATACAAACCTTAACATTAATAACACACAATAAATACCATACTCCACATCAATTACCTAAAACAATTCAACTTTAATGAATTTTCCCTCAAAAGAAAAAAACTTATGTCTTGGGTGCAATGTCATAACCAGATTTCCAACAGTGTTTACATATTAGGTAGCGATCCAACTGACAGGGAGCGCCCTAGCCCTAAGCTATATTGGGCTACAGAAGTGTCCAGAGCACCACTCCCCCTTTGCCGGCAGCACTGTATGGAAAATGTTTAGACTGGTAAATCAGATCACAGGTGCCTCAATCGTAGGTGGGTGGGGCTGAAGGGTGGGGGGACAGCATCATACATATGTCATATAAAGAGAGGTCCTTTTTTTTTCTCTTTATCTGATATATGTGTGAAGCTGCCCCTCCCCCCTCCTGCCCCACCCACCCACGTTTGAGGCACCTGTGACCAGATACTCAAAAGGTGAAAATCAGGTCTAAATAGCTGTCTACCTATCTCTCTTAATCGATTGACACATCAATCAACCTTTTATTTGCCACAAGCACCCATATAAAACACTCAAGCATAAAAAAAATCATTTTGGTGCACCCATTTCAACAATCACCTCGAAATAAAGGTTCATACAGTCATTAGGTTTATTATAACCGAACACAGAATATAGATTCTTACTGAGGTTGATGTGGGCTATTGACAGGGGTACGTAGGCTGTGGCCGCCAATGGCTGTGGCCGCCAATAGGCTGTGGCCGCCGGTGGCAGCTCGTGAGGGACGGGGTGGGTGGTGGGAGGTGGGAGTGTTTTCTGTGGGGGCTTCGTTTGTCAGTTCGTTGAGGGGTGGAGTGGCAAACTTGAAAGGAGGCATTAAATGCGGAATTAAGATTAAAACTGCATGTGGAGTTGTTTCGCTGTTTTTGAATGCCAAATTTGCGCATAAGAACACAAACCTAAGGCCTTAAGGTTCATACCAGACAATAAACACCTACCATATCACTCACCAATTATCTGCCAATGAGCAAAACATTTCAAATTCATGAATTGTCCGCCACAAAAATGAAAACTTGTGCTGATTTGAAACGTCATAAACGTGTATACACAAGTTGTTTACCGGTGCCACCGACAGGGGGCCCAAGCGCTAAATTATATGAGACAATAGAAGCATCCGGAGCGCCACTTTTTCTTTGGCGGTGGCCGTTGACACTGCTTGTGGTCAAAGGTAACATTTACTGTTTATGTTTATTTTGGTACAGCCGTTGCAATGGCCAGCTCCACATGTAGCTATAAGTTACGGTCGAGATCGAGACATGCCTGCCGGCCCCCATAGGGTGTTAATTAAGCGGCTTAACGGTCTGGGCTGTTTGAGATTGCATTGAAAACAAAAAATCCAGAGGCGGGCACTGACGATACGACACATTTTATTCATACGAATAATCAATAATAAGGCGGCGAGGCACGAGCAGCAGCGGCAGGAAGGTCCCAGGGGAGGCCAGCAGCAGCTGGAACCGTAGTCCGCACAGACGGCCAGGGGCTAGGCAGGGAGGTCGGCCTGGGGACGGCATCTTGGGGGACGGCGTCTTGGGGGATGTCTGCCTGGGGCACGTCGGGGATAGCGGCTTCTTGGGGAAAGTCAGGGACGTCGGCCTGGGTGTTTTTTTGTTCTTTTCTACTAAATGTGTGTATCGATTTCGCGAGTTCTATTTTTGCATAAAGACGCTGTGAGAATTCATTCATCTTTAAATACTTTATTCAATTTTAATTCATTTTTTTACCCCTTCCTGCTACCTCAACCCCCCTCCCCCCCCCCCCCCCCCCGGCGGCCACAGCCTATTGGCGGCCACAGCCATTGGCGGCCACAGCCTACGTGGACCCAATTGACAACCTTGAGGAAAGGGTAAATATACTCACCGTGAGTGAGACTGTTGACCGAGTCACTTTTGACATGTCGAAAATGACAGTAGGGCCTTTCACACAGCCCACTGGCGAAATAAGCGCAATTAACGCCCTTGAAGTAACCTGAAGTTGCAAACATTGTCCTTTTTACGGTTAATTTTCGCTTCTAGGGAATGTGTACATGTTGTTTGGTGAGAAAAACACTATAAATTTGATAACATAAACATCGGCATTTGTCTGTGTCCACCATGTTGATATTGCCTTTGAAAACTATATACCGAAAACATAAAGATAAACTATGCACTGCTGTGATGTAGGCTCTTCCACGAGTCCTTCCACAGCCCCACCTCCGCTCGCTCCATGTGAGCGCTCCAATCTGAGTGAGCTGGTCACGCAGTGGGGAGCTGTGGAGGAGACTATGCTGTGATGCTCTTATATCTGGCATTCACCGAAAGCCGTCGTCGGGTGGACACATGATTTTGCATAGATGAACAAAAATGTATCACTATCGTTTCATGTTAATGTTGCCTTTTTAACATTCATCCATTCCGAGACATTGTTCTACGAGTGCGGATAGGTATGTGTTATTCCCGGGCCAAATTACACTCTCGGTCATCGGTCAATGTAGGTAGCTAGCGTAGGCGTAACTTACGGTACGGTGTTTGGTTTATCTGACGTCACGTCTTTACTAAGAGCTGGATAAATTGTTATACTTTTATTTAATTTTAATTAGTAATATTAAATTATAGTCACAGTTTTATTGTCTTCGACTAGTTTATTTCTAATGATTGATCAAATGATTTCTTTGTTTGGTTCGGAGCAAATATTCCTTGCACATTAGATTTTGTCTTGTATTTAATCTGCCAAAACGTTCATGTGCTAAAGCAGACAAGAACCAAGGGCAACATGGAATCTTAGGTTAATCTTACCACTTCTGGTATCTGGTAACTGTTATATAAATGCCTATACTTGAATATCTATGTATCAATGATGGCGATTAATTGTTCCTGTGTCTTCATTAAATGACCAGAATGAAAGTCACATTTAGGCCATAAATAATAGCATGTTAATCTTACATAATCGCCCCCACAACTATCGCCACAACTACCACCACTACAACCACCAAATAGTTAACGCTGCTAAAATATCGCCTTTTAGTTGAAAAACATCAAAAGCAAGTTCAATATGGAAAATCTGTAGTAAAGCCCTTAATTTTGTCTAAAATTAATACAAGCGCAATATGCACGTTTTTCTTTTCTTTGTAATGCACCGACAATATTTGAATCATGTTTGTGGATTATTTTCCTTTTGACATGCAGATAGGTGTAATAAAACATACATTTAGTAAAGGGTTAACGCAACCAAGTTCACGTGATATGTCCAATGCATTTTTCCAGGAGAATGTGTGTAAATGTTGAACTGGATTTATTTTTTCACATCTAGAGATAAAGAAATTGAAATAAATAAATTCAGTGCCCACCAATTACCCATCATCAATTCCGGAAGAACTATGACATGACGACCGTTCAGACTTGACTTGTCTAATATTTGCAGCTTTAAAATTTGAAATAGGATCTCTTGTTTTTTTTCAGAAAGTAAATCTTGTCAGACACATACAATGGTTTTCGGTATTCAAGATTCAGCCCAAACCATGCATTTAAATATGGCCGCCACATCGGATTGCGGTGGAAAAGGATGCTTTTGAGTTTTTGTCGGTGATTCACTTGTCAGGCCCAGTGTCTTCATGAAATGAAGCTATAATCGTGCTGTGATAGGTACGAACCATTTTGCACCAATTTAAAGAACGAATGGTATATGTCAGTAGACTTGCGTTTTTTACCTGACCCCGGCCTCAGGCTCAGGCCGTCACTGGCGTCAGGACTCAGGCCCTGTCAGGGTGGGTCTGGGGGAGGGGGGAGGGAGGCACAGCAATTACAATAGACAAAACAAAACACTGATATTACACACCCTCACTGGCACAGTGTCAGTGACATAATGTCCATGGCATAGGCTATTCTTTTGAAATAGCAGATTTCTTCCTTGTTATGAATGGAAATATGACACTATAATACATGGAAATATGATACTATCTAATACAGCGTCAGAGTGTAGAGCTTTGATGCAGCTCCTTTTCCTCACTTATCTGTAATAGCATTGGCATTCTGTCAGACAAAGCAGCTATGCTGATTATAGTTTCTCCAGCTCTTGTGCCGTTGAATAGCACCGATACGCTGCTCCAAAGTTAAAACCTTTCACTTGCAATCTCCAGCCATTCTGTTTACTCAAATATTTGAGTGTTGATAGTCTTACTTATATCAAATATACATAAAAGGTGTAAATAACAATGATGTCAGATAGCACAATGTATTATTTGTTTAGAACCAATCGGGTAGACTGTTAAGCCAAGCCGCGCTGTCATGTAGCTAGTTAACAAAGGGATTAAATTGTATGCCAGTCATATAACGAGATAAAATGTTGGTTATACGTCATGTTAGTGAGGGAGTCAGATAATAAAGGTGCCTTAACATGTAAAAGTATTCCATATATGGAAAAAAAATAGATAAAAGAGGGAGTTATGTAATAGAGGAACTGTATAATGCACAGACCACTGTAACATCACATGGGGCTAATTGACATCTAGCTGATACAGTAGCCCTAGAGCAATTAAACTTACACGCCAAGGAGATTGTTGCAATGGGTGCACCAAAATAAACTGTATTACTTGAGTGTCTTAATGAGTATTTGTGGCAAGTAAAAGGTTGATCGATGTATCAAACGATCAAGAGATGCTAGGAAATGAATATTAGTATGACCTGAAATGAGCCAATAAATGTTAAGCATAGTTTAAACTCACTTATTCTTTATATAAATTTCAATATGTTAGGAAAATGATCACAAGAATACTGGTAACACAGGATATTTTTAAATGGATCACAAGATATTAAAAAAAAAATGTAATAATGAATTAACCAATTTGGGTATCAAGAGACATGCCCTGTGAAATACTTCATTAGATTAATACAGTGCCTCTTATTCTTCTGTGAAACCTAACTATTATATTGCCACCAATTTACTGAGAATCTAGTTATGTTTTTTTAATGTTTCAATGAAAATGATTAAAAAAAGTTTATATATAAAATGGTCAAGATTATATAAGATTGCTATATTTGTGAGTTAACAATTTGTATAAGCCCTCTCATAAAGTATTAATGCAAGATTAGCAAGAGTAGGATTTGCTAACCAAGAGAGACTTTTAGTAGATAAACAATCTTGGCTCCAATGGCTCCAGTTAGTATGGTTTATAATATTATATCTTAAATATAGATCATACTGGGCTCGCGCTAGGATATTTTTTTCATTAGCCAATTTGGCTAATTCCATGGAAAAACATTAGCCAAAATTAGTCAAATATATTGGATATAAATTGGTTATGTGTTTGTAGTTGAAATTTTATATTCGCCATTTTGGCGAGTGTCCAGGAAGTTCCTATCGCCAGATCCTGAATTTTCTCGCCAAATGGCTATTGGCGAATGCTAACGCGAGCCCAGTCATATTGTATTTCAATATGCAGTATTCCACTCCCCTGGCAGTTGGGTGAAATAGCACTTGCAGAACCGTAATTTCTAGTGTATAAGTCACACCTTTTTTCATCACGTCTGAGGGGTGTGACTTATATACTGATGCGACTTATAGATATCTCATGTCTAAGCTTTTCTCTCAGAACAACTTAACCCCAGGCAGGGGATCGGAGGTCACTCTTTGATTGATTCCCTGACACTCTACGAGTAAGGTCAAAATTGGGCACCCTGCTAACAATGAAGATGGACAACACCTCACTCCATCCCCTCCCTACAAATGCAACACAGCTTAACTGACCATGCAATGTGTCAACCACCAATACAAACAATGCCTGATTGACTCGCCCTCTGAATTGGTTGACTGCGAGCAGCGGGGTGTTAAGCTAGTGCCACTGAAAATGTGCTCTGAATACCCTTTAAAGGATCGTAGATCTGTCAGTCCTTTGACAACAAACAATACAGGAGCGCTGAGTAACTTACAGACCATAGTTAACATTGGTGGGCACATGTCAGAATATCAAGTCCAGCTTCCGCAAGGCAGAACTGTGAAAGTACATGCATACCGATGCCTGCCCTACACAGGCAAATCTCATACCAAAGGTGCGACTTACATACAGCTCAAGCCGAAATATTTCTCAAAATCTGCGGGTGCGACTTATACTCCAGTGCAAAATGGTTGGTTGTACCATGAAAGACATATGTCTGAGAACAGAATTTTATTTCTTTGTTCTATTGTTTTATATTCAATTGCAGATCATTATCCATGGCTAATAAGTTTACTACCAAAGAAATTGAGGATGACATCAAGAAGATGTTATGGCAGCAACCTTCATCTCCCACGAAAGGTGTCAGTGGAGACTCCTCAGCATCCTCCCAGCATCCACCAGGGCATCGTGAAGCTTCCGGTGTCAAGGATGGACCACAGATAATTGAAGGGCATGGTCAGAAAGGCAAAAAGCCAAATCGGCCGAAAAAACCCAACAAAGGTAAAGATAATGAAGTGGAAAAAGCTGAGAAGAAAAAAAACCCAATGCCAGCTAATGTGAAGCATCATGAAGGGGGTGCTGACTCACTCCAGAGCAAAGAGAAGTCTGCCAAGATGCCAAAGTCAAAGAAGAAAGGTCAGAAGTCCAATGATGATGTCCTCCACTATGGACCCCCTGTACCGGCAGGTGCCATGACCAAGGGTCCTGATGGTGCCACCAATAAGAAACAGCAGGGAAAGGAACTCAAGGGACAAGTCACGAGTGAAGCATCCTTCAAATCAAGTAAACAGCAGCAGCAGCACCTCGCCAGTGGCAAGCAAATCCTTCCGAAAGTGACAAAGGAAGAAGCATCAGAACATTCTGGAAACGGTAGGTATCATTACTTGTTGTGTACTCCCCACAAGTCGTAATTACGTCATGACAGGGGATGTGTATGTCTCACCAGCCAACTAATAGCCTATCACGAAAGTTGACGGCCCTCGTGCTTAGGTGTTGAAACAACTACATTACTGACTACCGGTAGTTTGCCTGGCTTATGGAAAATGTGGATTGTCAATCCTGCAGATGCTTCCAATAGACAACCGATATTTGGCAACAATTGAATTTGGAATTATGATTTTAAAACTAACTTTGTTTGTTAAGCTTAGCCAGATGTCTCATACAATTACTCCTAATTTCACTTTCAGCAGCAAGACAAGATGTCAGTAAAGAGGATAACCAATATGAGAGTGAATACATGTTTGTGTTGAAGAAGGTAGGTAACATGCATAGTTAGACCTGTCTTTCTATGCCTCGAGTTGTTGCTTTTTGCTTAAGCTATGTTCATGGTTAACTTCTTGTGTTTCTTCTCTTTAATTTCCTTTGTTCCTGGTTAAACGTTATGCCTAAAAATGTAGAAGTGTGCTGTTCACAATGTTTATCACCATAAATATATAACTAGTCACCCGTCTAATGGTACATGTAAATGGGTCTGGCTGGCGGGAACCCTGGATATTTGTACACCACATATCTTAGTGTCTAATTAATCCTGTCCTGTTTGTTTTCTGGTCTCCAGAAATCTCTCAAGTTCCCCCAGGCCAAGTATTTCTGCAGACTATGTGACTACCATTGCTTTGACGAAGACCACTGTGAGCGTCATAAGAAAGACACACGACATCAGAGGCTAAAGAAGGTGACTATGTCTATTGACTTAAATATTTTGTGACTTCAGCAAGTCTTACGTAAAGTCACATGCATTTAAAATATTGCTCTGCATCTTCTCTCGTCGTTTTTATTATTTTCCCTATGGGCCACACTAATTTACTTCTGATGCTGCGAATCCTAACATTTTAAGGTTACACAAATACAGTTATCAGGTTCAGTACTTTTAGTAGAAGAAAAATAGGTGAAATAGACAAGGAATTTTATTGATATAGATAGAAGCTTGCCCCAGATATTTCTCGCTAAAGGCCCAATATGTATGTTATTAATAAACCCTTGTTTCTTAACACATTACTAACTGCATCGGTGACCATATTGACTGTGTAAAATTTAAATTACAATTTAAATTACTGATTTAATATTACTTGTGTACGTCTGTAGCTGAAGGCGACTGATGTGTTGTTGAGGGAACTGCCTGCCCCCAGTCCTGCCCACATCGAGGCCGTGACGACTCTGGTCGAGCAGGTGTTTGCTGAACAATCCCTGACAGAAGCCCAGCTTGACGCTCGACACCTAGCCGTTGAAGCCGTTGAAAAGCTCATTCGTAAATCTGCTTCTGGTTAGTTATTTTTGTTCTGACCTAGTTTTGATCAGCTTCATGTGGTCAATCTCGCTTATTCTTTGCGCTTTCTGCTAGCCCTGGAGGATATGTTTATATTGATAATATTATATATATTGAGCTTGAAGTCACACGAAGACATGAGTGATTGAACAATGCCTTCTGCTAAACCTAGACACGTCGATGCTTAACTTCAAGTTGTATGCAGTATATAGATGTATTCAATAATAACTCTGTCACTTTTGCTATACATGTATGACCTAAATTATTATGATCGTATATTCATTTTTTTGTCTGAGACAATGTTGACTCTCGTTATTAATTTCAGCACCTTGTCATTTAGTCTCCTCCGAGACTGTGATCTGTGTGTAAAGTTGTGGATATACGGTTGCGTTACAGAGACGTCGCTGTCCCTGTACGGGTCTACGCTCAGTGGCTTTGCCCTGAAGGACAGTGATGTGAACCTTGAAGTGGAAGGCGCTGATTCACCCCTCGTTCTCAAGACCATTTACGCCGCGCTGAAGGCCAACGAAGCCGCGCCTGGCGGTAAGTCCCGTTTACAGTCCCCATGACATGATGCTGTATACAAAGGACAGGAGGAAGGAAATAACGTGCGTGTTGTTGGCTGTAATATTGACTGTTACGACTTGCTAGGGACAAATACCCCACGGCGATAACAAGTGTTAAAAAAAACAAAAAGGTTGACTGCAGATGGTATCGGCGGAAATGACTAACAAGACCTGGTAAAGATTGTCACAGTTTATATCACACTATAAATCCCTACCTCCCCCCCTACCAATACAGATTCATACATTTAGTGCGTAAGCAATGCAATAAACGAGTCAGTTCATAGTCACCTCCAAATGTCCTCTCACAGTGAACTCTCACAATGCTCCCTCGTCGCTCCTGATGCTCCCACGACGCTCCGATGCTCCCACGACGCACTGATGCTCCCACGACGCACTGATGCTCCCACGACGCACTGATGCTCCCACGACGCACTGATGCTCCCACGACGCACTGATGCTCCCACGACGCACTGATGCTCCCACGACGCACTGATGCTCCCACGACGCACTGATGCTCCCACGACGCACTGATGCTCCTACGACGCACTGATGCTCCCACGACGCACTGATGCTCCTACGACGCACTGATGCTCCCACGACGCACTGATGCTCTCACGACGCACTGATGCTCCCACGACGCACTGATGCTCCCACGACGCACTGATGCTCCCACGACGCACTGATGCTCCCACGACGCACTGATGCTCCCACGACGCACTGATGCTCCTACGACGCACTGATGCTCCCACGACGCACTGATGCTCCCACGACGCACACCAGCCCCGCTGATCAGGCTCCGCCACGTGTCCACGCCTACCAGCCTGCAGATCAGGCTCCGCTACGTGTCCACGCCTACCAGCCCGCAGATCAGGCTCCGCTACGTGTCCACGCCTACCAGCCTACAGATCAGGCTCCTAAGGCCTGTCTCCAGCCACCACGACGACGCCCACAACCAGATCGGAGATCGGCCTTGACCTTGCTGTCACCAGCTATGTCCTCCGCCGTCCATCTCCTCCTGGTGCTGGTCCTGAGTCTTGTGTCGTACCTGTGTCCTGTGGGCTCTGTTATTTATACCAGAGACCACTCCCCATGCGTCTCCCAGAAGCTCCTATCCAATGTCACGTGTGACTCACCACTGACTCGGAATACTTACAAAATCACCATCATTCACTCATCCCGTAGTACTCGCTCAGCCCACCGTATTCACTCACCCGCTCACTCGCCGTATCACTCACATGCATACCTCTGCTCTTACTCCATTTCCTAACTTGACCTAGATCTCCAACCATCATTGAAGTTAGCATGAATCGAAAGGGTTAAAACAAGGCAAAATAATTCTGTATTGCGAGGTGACAGTGGCATGTAAAAGCGCTGCACAACTGTTGAACCATTGGGATAGATATCAGATAGGTGATGTGCCATAGTAGGTAATGCGGATAGAAGTTTCACTGATACCTATTGAAGCATACGTATGTAAAGACAAGACACGCTTTTTGTAACATACTTAAGAGCGTCGTGTAGATTGTTGTTACTCGCTTGTTATCATATTCTCATGTCTAGCGGCAAAATTCTAGTTTTAAATCGTTTTTTCGTTGCCAAAGCGAAGATATTTAATGCATGCATGAGCATATAAGATAGGTAAACGCCACGTTGACAAAAGAGACTGGTTAATTCAGGTTAAATACCTCTTCAGAGCCACCTGGAATTGTTGGGCTTCTTATATATGCCCGTACATTACGTACAGCGAGTATTTGTGTACCATTTTCTGTTTCCAGGCCTGGTTTGTCGGGTGAGCAGCGACTTCTCGGCCAAGGTGCCGTGTGTGTATGCCCAGACGTGTGAAGACGACCTGCGTCTGCAGATCACAACCAGCAATAGTACTTCATGCCGGACCTCTCGGCTCCTGGCAGTCTACGGCCGCATTGACCCTCGGGTCAGCCGTCTGGCCGTGCTCTTCAAATATTGGGCTAAGGTGATTATCCGTTCAATTACTGGGAAAAGGTGATTATCTGGTCAATACTGGGCAAAGGTGATTATCTGGTCAATACTGGGCAAAGGTGATTATCTGGTCAATACTGGGCAAAGGTGATTATCTGGTCAATACTGGGCAAAGGTGATTATCTGGTCAATACTGGGCAAAGGTGATTATGTGGTCAATACTGGGCAAAGGTGATTATCCGTTCAATTACTGGGAAAAGGTGATTATCTGGTCAATACTGGGCAAAGGTGATTATCTGGTCAATACTGGGCAAAGGTGATTATCTGGTCAATACTGGGCAAAGGTGATTATCTGGTCAATACTGGGCAAAGGTGATTATCTGGTCAATACTGGGCAAAGGTGATTATCTGTTCAATTACTGGGCAAAGGTGATTATCTGTTTATAAAACTGGGCGATGTTGATCATCAGATATTACGCAACAGTATATATTTCGTCTTCGGATGGCTCTTATCAATTGGTGAAGCACTTGGTTCTCTGTCTATTTACATATCATTGTTTGTACATCCTGTGTCTGCTGGAAGTGGGCCATCCGCGGATGTCGTCCTATCCTGTTCGTAACGTTTTACATTATTATTGATTTTCAAGACTCCTCTGCTGAAGTTGAATCGAAGTTTGCTCAAATGCTCTATCTAAACTTAGGGGTCACCCGAGACCTAGTAGGGAGCACGGTCGGCTGTTATCGAGTGTGCTACGCTATGCCAACCCAAGCAGCCGGTGCGTGGTTTGAATCCCACGTGTGCAAATGCTTGTGTGGGGTAAAGATCTCATGTCTTCCTTAGCAAAGAGTAGGGAATTAGTCTCAAATACATGGTTCATCTCTACCTTGACCCTTCCCATTTTCGCGATATGTCCTACAGAGGCTAAAACGCCCTACTTAAACCAATTAACTATCGTAGCTCATCGATAATCCCATTAATGACCAATTTTATTTTTATGTGATTCCTAGGTGTGTAAGATTGACCGTCAACATGAGGGTTCCCTGCCAGCCTACGTGTACGGTCTGCTGGTCATCTACTTCCTGCAGCAGTGTGACCCCCCGGTCCTGCCTGTCCTCCACGAGGTGAGCGCCCCGCCTGTCCCCCCTGTCCCCCTCGGCGTATATGCCCTACGTCGCGCCATCTGTGCTTCTACGGCCTTGAGAGTAGCGAGGCAGTGAACTATATTTGCCATACTGTCCGTAGTTTTCACCGATGAGGAGCGTCTTACTACATGACTGTCGACTGTAAGATATAATGTTAAACTTTGGTACAAAATGTGTTTGTAATAGTACCAGTGATTGTATGGTCTTTACAATTCGTTCTCAGCTGTAACGGTGAGATAACCTGTAGCACCTGTACAAGCGTCGTACACATAATTGCAGATCGGCAAAGCCAGGAAGGACGCCGCTTCAGCGCCGGGTAACGAAGATGCTTATTTCACGGACCTGGACAAATTGGTAAAGACAATATTGAGACCATCAACGTGAACATAGAAATATAGCCACGAATGAAGCTTCATGTAAAATAAAATAGTAGCAAATGTTATGTGTGCACAATGGATCATCTGCTTATTGTCACTCCTGAATTGCCCCATGTATTACGATCATGATGTTCTGTCCCCAATAAATGTTTATTTGCTTCCTAAGAAATATAGATATATGAATATAAGTATTTTTATAAAGAAACGCCTGTATTACGGTCGCTCCTCGACTTGCCATTGTGGTCACGCTTTCGGTGTATACGGCATCCTCCATACTCGCCTTTACTTGCTGCCCAT
This sequence comes from Arenicola marina, assembly GCA_964019135.1. NCBI lineage: Eukaryota > Metazoa > Annelida > Polychaeta > Arenicolidae > Arenicola > Arenicola marina. The sequence continues at coordinate 8,466,925 of OZ025249.1, read as the reverse complement.
GTATGTATTAAACACTAAATCTAAATGGATATTATTTGTGCTATTTTCGTGGTCATAACTATTAATTAACCCCTTGTTAACCCCATTTCTGTTCAGGATAAGCACTGGAAGCCGCGTAACACTCGCAATGTGGGCGAGTTGTGGATCCAGCTGCTGCGTTTCTTCAGCATTGACTTCGACATCAACAGTTACGTGGTCTGCATCAGGCAGCGTCAGCCTCTATCTCGCCAGGAGAAGAAGTGGGCCAGCAAGAAGCTGGCCATTGAAGGTGGGTAGCTCGATCGATAAGTCTCGGGTTCAAGTCCTATGGATAGAATGAATGAGTTTATTGCGGAAAACGGCCACCGGCCAAAGTGCATACATGATACAATTCTGTTTTGTGTGCTCATTGTGTGTAGGCTATATGACAAGTATAACATGAAAATAATGTGTCTAGACTTGTAAGCTGAGGGGAGGCTTAATATTAAGGTGGTGTATCTAACCTCACTACGCTGTAATGACAATGATATAAACCATTTAAAGGCGACACTAGGTACCCGGTTGGCTGACGTGTCTTTTGCCGCAATCAATACAGGATATGAAAGGTGAAGAACGTGCCATGCGACGTTCACCAGCCGGTGACCTCGTCGGCTTGAGCATGCAGCATATACCACGTTTTATTTCTTCATATCATCATGGTTTAACCGCGCCTTTAGGCTCTTATCATAGGATAAGCTCGACGTTGACTACTGACTACAGGCGCCAAATTGTCTCGATGATACTGACATTTTTCTCTCCAGATCCCTTCATCAGGAAGCGAAACGTGGCGAGATCGATGAGCCACGTGCAGGTGTTCGAGTACATCCTGGAGCGCATCCGGGCGGCCTACCAGTACTTCGGGATTCCGCAGACCCCGCGGGGGCCGCTCTACTCCAGCGTGGAGCAGTGCCGTCTGGAGCGCCGGCTGCAGCGCCAGATGCGCAGCGAGGACCGCAAGTCCAACGCCAGGACCTCGACGCCAGCGCCCCTGGCCGCAGATACCTCGAACCAGGCGTCCTCCGCGAAGTCAGAAAGTCAGGCTACCCCTGCGGAGGCCGGGAGCCAGACTGCTCCCGCGGAGACCGGGAACGAGGCGTCCCCTGCGGAAGACGGCAGCCAGACTACCTCTGCGGAGGACGGCAGCCAGACTACCCCTGCGGAGGTCGGGAACGAGGCGTCCCATGCGGAAACCCGGAGCCAGGCTGCTCCCGCGGAGACGGGCAACGAGGCTACCCCTGCGGAGGACGGGAGCCAGCCTACCCCTGCGGAGGACGGGAGCCAGCCTACCTTTGCGAAGGCCGAGAGCCAGGCTGCTCCCGCGGAGACCGGGGACGAGGCGTCCTCTGCGGAAGACGGGAGCCAGCCTACCCCTGCGGAGGCCAAGAGCCAGGCTGCTCCCGCGGAGACCGGGGACGAGGCGTCCTCTGCGGAAGACGGGAGCCAGCCTACCCCTGCGGAGGCGGAGAGCCAGGCTGCTCCCGCGGAGGCCGGGAACGAGGCGTCCTCTGCGGAAGACGGGAGCCAGCCTACCACTGCGAAGGCCGAGAGCCAGGCTGCTCTCGCGGAAACCGGGAACGAGGCGTCCTTTGCGGAAGACGGGAGCCAGCCTACCACTGCGAAGGCCGAGAGCCAGGCTGCTCCCGCGGAGGCCGGGAACGAGGCGTCCTCTGCGGAAGACGGGAGCCAGCCTACCACTGCGAAGGCCGAGAGCCAGGCTGCTCCCGCGGAAACCGGGATCGAGGCGTCCCCTGCGGAAGACGGGAGCCTGGCTGCTCCCGCGGGGACCGGCAAAGAGGCTACCCCTGCGGAGGACGGGAGCCAGCCTACCCCTGCGGAGGACGGGAGCCAGCCTACCTCTGCGAAGACCGAGACCCAGGCTGCTCCCGCGGAGACCGGGGACGAGGCGTCCTCTGCAGAAGACGGGAGCCAGCCTACCCCTGCGGAGGCCAAGAGCCAGGCTGCTCCCGCGGAGGCCGGGAACGAGGCGTTCTCTGCGGAAGACGGGAGCCAGCCTACCCCTGCGGAGGCCGAGAGCCAGACTGCTCCCGCGGAGGCCGGGAACGAGGCGTTCTCTGCGGAAGACGGGAGCCAGCCTACCCATGCGAAGGCCGGGAGCCAGGCTGCTCCCGCGGAAACCGGGAACGAGGCGTCCCCTGCGGAAGACGGGAGCCAGGCTGCTCCCACGGAGACCGGCAACGAGGCTACCCCTGCGGAGGACGGGAGCCAGCCTACCCCTGCGGAGGGCGGGAGCCAGCCTACCTCTGCGAAGGCCGAGAGCCAGGCTGCTCCCGCGGAGACCGGGGACGAGGCGTCCTCTGCGGAAGACGGGAGCCAGCCTACCCCTGCGGAGGCCGAGAGCCAGGCTGCTCCCGCGGAGGCCGGGAGCCAGGCTACCCCTGCGGAGGACGGGAGCCAGGCTACTTCTGCGGAGGCCGGGAACGAGGCGTCCCCTGCGGAGGCCGAGAGCCAGGCTGCTCCCGCGAAGGCCGGGAGCCAGGCTACCCCTGTGGAGGACGGGAGCCAGGCTACCTCTGCGGAGACCGGGAGCCAGTCTACCCCTGTGGAGGCCGGGAGCCAGGCGTCTCCCGCGGAAGTAGTGGCACCGGACGCGGAGATTAGCGCCATATTAGACTCTTTATGTATAGATAACTCTGCATCTGTAAGCCGCACAGACTCGACTATCAGTAACAGTGAGCAGGCAACACGACAATCGTCAGACAAGGAGGAGACGTCACAAGGAGGCCGCGATCAGGCAACTGCTGCCACAATACCGGAAGTGCGATCTAACGATAGCGCTGCGCCACACATCGATTTACTTGAATCCTTGGCGGATAGCCTTGTGCAGGACGCTCTCACTGTGGTATTGCAAGAATTAACACTGACCATGAAGAAGCCGACTGAGGACAACGTTAGGAGTACGAATCTTGAAGATAGATCTAACCTTGGCGATGAGAAGGAGAGCGGAGAGACCACGCCGTCCGCCTCGACCAGACGCAGCCCCTCCGTCTGTAGCCCCCTCTCCACCGACAGCGCCCTCTTCGACGAGAGCTTGGCGCAAGACCTCCGAAAGGAAGATCTGCTCTTCAAATTCAACAAGGAATCTTTGGCTGATGAAAAGGTAATTATCATGTGTGATGGTATCAGTTGGTAATCAGTAACGAACTCATGTAATCACGGCTCCTGACTGCGCGTATGTGGCATAATTTTATTTCTGTTTTAATTCTGTCACAGGATATCCATAAATATACAAGGCTTTGAACATCTGCCCCTAAGTTGTGGTGCGTGTATCCTGCAGGGCCCTGCTGTCATGTGCAGCCTGTGTCAGAAGGAAGGTCACCTGAAGCAGGCGTGTCCGGAGGAACAGCTCCCAGAGCTCACCCCGCTCCCCGCCATGACCCCCAAGTTCGCCAAGGAACTCGACCTCGTCCTCTGGAATGTCCCCAGTGAGTCCTGCGGCTTGGATTGGTAGTTCGACTGAACTTAGATGTACTTGAATAATTTGACATAAGCGTCTTTAATGTGTTATTCCTTGGTTGCGATGCAGTGTTTAAATTCAGTTCCTGCCCCGGTTTCGTTTGGTCTTTGACGTTTCGTAATTGAAAACGATTCTTAGCTGCATATTCACCGTCCTTGGCGGGTAGCGTAACGACGTGCCAGCCCCAGTTTGTTTGGCCGTCAACTGGGGTCTTTTACCAGGGCCAACCCACCGTATAATATCTCACGGAGTTATTAATGTAGTTAAAGCTGGGTGTGACTGGTACGTGAACCACAATGTAACTGTGACAGTGGTCCGCGCCAACCTGGAAGAATGAGACTCTTTTAATGATATACACATCAGTGATAAATATTTTTCTTCAGTAAACATCCTCTAAGGGACTGTAACAGTCTCATTTGATCCATCGTATAAAACTGCTAAACACTGAATGGTGCCTAATGCAGTTGAGCGTTCCATGTTTTGATGTAACCGCCGTTAGACGTTTGTCTCGTCGTGTGGCAGAGGACTTTGAGCAGGGAGCTCGTGAGTTGCGGCAGCACGATCTGCTCATGGATGAGCTGCTGAAGGTGATCCAGGAACTATACACAGGTCAGTAATTGTATCAGTACTCCTTCAATGTCGTGTGCGAATTGGAAATCTGAGACAGGTGATAAATGGCTTGATGGCTTTTGCGTTTCCACCAATTTATCGCTTGCTTAGATATAAACATTGATCGAATATTGTATAGACTATATATATATATTTAGAGAGAGAGCGAGAGAAACCAAACTAAAAATACTTGAATTGGTTCTGCAAATTCTCTCTATGTAACGCGACGTTTAAATGTTCTTCATATTCACGGATTAATATGCTTTTGGCTTTGCTATGGTTAAGAAGCTTCTTGAAATATTCTTCATGTATGTGGCTTTTTGATCTGTTTGTTGTACCAGAAGCTAAACTACAGTTGTTCGGATCCTGTCGGAACGGCTTTGGTTTTGCCAAGAGCGACCTCGATATATGCTTGACCTTCGACAACCATCCGACGTCAGAGGTAAGCGATGACTGAAAGCCATACTCTCGTGCAAACCTCTACTAACAGAAGGTAGTAGCATTACAATAGCAGTAGAATTTTACCTCTGACTAATAGCACAGGAGTTTTACTCCTGACCATAATAACAGTAGAGTTTTACCCCTGACTAGTAGCAGTAGAGTTTTACCCCTGGCTAGTAGCAGTAGAGTTTTACCCCTGGTTTGTAGCAGTAGAGATTTACCATAACTAGTAGCAGTAGCATTTTACCTCTGGCTAGTAGCAGTAGCGTTTTACCTCTGGCTAGTGGCAGTAGCGTTTTATCTCTGGCTAGTAGCAGTAGAGTTTTACCTCTGGCTAGTAGCAGTAGAGTTTTACCTCTGGCTAGTAGCAGTAGAGTTTTACCCCTGGTTTGTAGCAGTAGCGTTTTACCTCTGGCTAGTAGCAGTAGAGTTTTACCTCTGGCTAGTAGCAGTAGAGTTTTACCTCTGGCTAGTAGCAGTAGAGTTTACCTCTGGCTAGTAGCAGTAGCGTTTTACCTCTGGCTAGTAGTAGTAGCGTTTTACCTCTGACTAGTAGCAGTAGAGTTTGACCTCTGGCTAGTAGCAGTAGCGTTTTAACTCTGGCTAGTAGCAGTAGCGTTTTACCTCTGGCTAGTAGCAGTAGAGGTTTACCACTGGTTTGTAGCAGTATGAGTCGTGATTTGCAATAATTCCTGAGAAGACAGTTACCGACTGCATTGTTTTACGCCACTCCAGAAAGACAAGTATTTTTTTTTTAATTGCAGACCATTGATTGTATCGGGCGGATTGAAACAATAGCGAAGCACATGCGGAAGATGAGATCGGTCTATCAAAACGTGGTTGCCATAACGACAGCGAAAGTACCTATTGTCAAGTTCCGACACTTGCGCAGTCAGCTTGATGGCGACATCAGCTTGTATAATACTTTGGTGAGTGGAAAGAGAAAATTGTGAAACTTTACTTGGAGAAAATTCCTTTGTCACTAAAGACGCAATTTTTACCTTCATTTAGATATCTCGATGAGTAATGTAAATAAGACAAATGTATAATGTACGATTATGCGTATCTTTGTTGTTGTCGGGTGGACTCATTTTCTGGTTGACCATAATTTCCCTCGATCTCCACAATAAATGGAGGGTGACGCTTTTTCTAGTTATGACGCTGAAAAAAAGCTTTGGCCCGTCGGAAATAAAATACGACATAAGTAACATTCATCACATGAAGATTCACCCAAATGCTTGTGTTATTGTAATCTCGTATTTCAGGATTACTACTGTTCATCAAGATCATGTGTCTTGATTCTACGGACGGTAGGGTGTGTCATGCTAAAGCGAATGCCTTTATAGTGTTATTCCGTGTTGTAGGCCTTGGAGAATACCAGGATGCTGCACTTGTACAGCCAGATTGACTCCCGGGTCAGGGTCATTGGGTACACCATGAAGGTCTTCTGTAAGGTAGGATATTCTGGAAAACTTAATCTGTTCATAGCTGGATACGGTCGTCGGATTCGGACCTGTCATTCGTCATGCAGAAACAATATGTCATTCTGCAAGTTAAAATGTTTTTACGGTGTCGGAATCTCAGGTAGTTGCAGTCTCTATTGCCCTGGTATACTTTGTAATGTACCAGTAAATTATAGCCGATGGGCTGGATTTAATCGACCGCTTTGGTCTATAGTGCTTCAAATCTCTGCCTACCTAACTAAACTAATTATTTGTGTCAGATGTGTTGGGGAAAATAATGCATTTGTGCCGGAGATATGTTGAGAAACTATTTATTTGTATCAGATGTGTTAAGAAGTTGTTGTTTTTGTTTGTATCAGATGTGCGATATCTGTGATGCGTCCAAGGGGAGTCTATCCTCCTATGCCTACACCCTGCTGGTGCTGTACTACCTGCAGCAGCGGAAGCCGCCAGTCCTCCCGGTCCTGCAGGAGGTACATAGCGGGGTGGAGCCGACTGGCCTGTACCCAGAATCTACTGCCTGTCTTGTGTACATGGAAAATCAGGCCAAACACAGAACGAATTCATTTGCTTATGTTAAATAATTACCTTACAAAAGAAAAGGATGTCATTTACGATGAATTATGCTGATTGTTCTGTTTATAAGGCGTCACGGGTACAGACGTTAGCGAGCGACAAGTGTGTGGTGTGGTGATTAGTAAAGATGGATACCGCATATAGAACAATTGTAATTACACTTCACGTTCAAATGGTGAATCCAACATAACTACAACTTTGCAAGCCACGTGGAACATTTCGTAAAGATTATTATCGTTAGGGTGAGGTGCCATATGGCCTGACTGGTGGACATTCTGTTCTGCAGCTACACAATGGGGAGCGACCCGAGAAGATCGTGGACGGCTGGAACGCTTGGTTCTCTCAAGACTACAAGGCCCTGGTAAGAACTATACTGTACGAATATTGGTAATACTAATATACATGTATATACATTCTCGTGAACACATAATAATGATAGAGATAGGTTGATTTACTGCAGGTAATTGGACAGTGTTTTATCGACATTAATTCTGTGGTTTGGCGTTAACGTTTAAAATTAACCTGTGCTAACATGGTGTAGAGTTACAACAGTTAATGTTAATTAATGTTAATCAAGTATTCTGTGGCATTCATCGATATAGCATCTCCTTTGTAACAATTACATGTCTGCGGGGTCTCCTTTGGGGCTATTATATGCTGACGAGGTTTAAGTCTTCTTTCTAGCTACTATATGTCAACGGGGTTTACCTCTTCATGGTAACTATTACATGCCAACGGGGTTTACATCTCCTTTGCAACTAATCTTTGTTAGCGGGGTTTTAAGTTTTAATAGGTAGGAGTAATTGAAGCACTCGAGTCTCACCTTGACATGTACATGGCCCGCCTCTATCTGCAGCCCAAGCTGTGGCGCGACTACGGCCGGAACAAAGAGAGTGTTTCCGCCCTGTGGATTGGCTTGTTGCGCTTCTACACGGAGGAGTTCAACTTCAAGGACACCGTCATCTCCATCCGCCAGCTGGCGCCACTAACCAAGTTCGAGAGGCTGTGGAACAGCAGAACCATCGCCATTGAAGGTCTGCAGTCTTATAGCCGAATTTATTATTATCATTGCCGGTTTTATTTACATGTACTGTGCATATGTGATAGGTCTACATTCAGTATTCGGGGGCCGCCCTGGTGCAGTGGTTAACGCTCTAGACCGGCCTAAATGTCCAATTCATTTGATTTCTGTATATTCAGTCATCATAAGGCTATGATAAAGATGTTTCCTAGTTTGCGCTTCTTGGCAAGAGTAAATTTTGTTAACAATCGATTGTTTTAATCGTTTTATAATGGCCAATTCCACTATCTTGCCAGGATCTCTTCGTTTACGTCATGTCCCTCTTCTTTCAGATCCATTTGATCTCTCGCACAACCTTGGAGCTGGATTGTCCAGAAAAAGTAAGATTGTGTACTTTTGGGCTTTGATAGATGTATGCCCGAACGTGGCATTAACATTTTAAATTTTACCGTTTTGAATGGGCCGCAACAAGTAGAAGTGTTTTTTTTCGTTACGATTTCATCAACAATTCCATATTTGAAATTACTTTCATTTTAATGTTCCAGGTGGATTTTCATCGTGTTTCGAGAGTTATGTAAAAACGTTTCCATTTTGTTCTTGCAGTGAACATGTATATCATCAAAACCGTTCGCAACGGTAGAAAGATATTCGGAACGCCCATCGAGAAACTACCTTACAGATATCACACCCTCCAGGTTGGTGGAATTCAGTGTGTTATACTAAAAGTGCTACAGACGTTATATATATGTTGCTAAAGAATTAAATCCCTTGCACACGTTGTATTTGTGCGATTTTATTTACTGGAAAATGTCAGCAACGAAATAACATTTCATGAAATGGATTCTGGTAACAAATATTTATACCTTTAATAAGTAAACTTGTGTTACTTATGTATTGTTTTCGCGTGGCATTATTTATGTGTAAACTGTATTCATTTGAGTGATTTACGAACGCAGTAAGTCGCTAATTACATGCGATAATTTGTTTTCCTCTTGCGCGATTTAGACCATAATATTAAAACCAATCAGGATGAGATTTATCTTTACTAATACTGACTTTATAACGCTGATCAACATAGCCTCTTTTACTTTGATTTAATGCCCTAAAATGCGGACTTTGGTTGTTGCGGTTTAGGGCCAGACTATACAGAGTGACCCCAAACCACAGATCACTCATGTCGCTCGCCGTGCCACGGCCATGTAAAGACCCATAACGAACCTATTTCCGCCCTTCCCTCCCTACAGGACTACCTGTTCGACCCGGACCAGCACACGGACGGGCATCCACCCATGGACCGTAATTGTCACGTGTGTGGTCGAATCGGCCACTTCGCCCAGGAATGCCCGGTCCGAAGAGAGGCGTACGTATTTCTGTCCGCGTGTAGAGGGCTTGTCGCTGCCTGGGTATCTATCCACTGGGTATCTATCCACTGGCGTGTTATAGATAAACTATATCTTTCTTCTGCTCTTGTATCCTTATTCCTGTTCAAACAAAAACCTAGATTGTAATTGTCTTCACTTTGGTGGCCCAAGTTATCCTTTATGTGCATAAAAGTGACTAAAGCACCAATCTTTCAGTCCCTCGCGTCACGTACTGAAGCCCAAAGTACTCTTTTTCTACGTATTTGTAAATAATTTTGTGATGTAAATTTGTTCTTCTCTGTGTGCCGCTACTTGTGTACACTTGCCATGACGACGGTCTGTATGCTACATGCTGCATGATATGGTGTGCAGTAGATCACAGCCTCGTGTCTGTATCCACAGGAAGCAGGCCCAGCGAGATCGCAAGGACCACGGCAAGTCTGACCATGACAAGGGCAGCCCATCAGCCGGTGAGCCAGGGGGGCTGGGTGGGAGTGGGGACGAGGGCGGGAGCGGTCACGTGGTGTGAATCTTAAGTGTTAAGGCTTTCTGACATTTAATATTTGTTCGACCACTGTCTGGCATTGTTGTCCTCTCGTCATATCGGGAGGGAGGCCCAAACTCTGCTAACGGCAGTCCTTTAGTATAGTTCAGTCCCTTTGATGGTATAGTATGCTTCGCTGTCGCTGTAAACCTTGTTGATAATTCAAAATAACTATGAGAAGTCCTCGTAAAAACATATCATGAAATTGTCAAGCGCGGACTCCGTGGATCAACAAAATCTGCCGAATAATGATCGTGTTAGATGAGAACGGTCCTTGTCTATGTCTATATCGGTGCAGAATAATGAGCTCATTTCCCTTTTCGAATAGAGACCGGTTCTCTCCATTGACGCCAAATGAGAGGTTGAAGTGCACAACCCAAATCGATCACTCTTCATTGCCTTTATCATATTGCAGTGTCTGACTCCCGGCCGATACAGTTGCTGGCCCGGGAGTACATGTCCCAGGCACTGGCGGGCCAGAACGTCCCCAGCCTGCTGGACGGCCTGCATGGCGCGGCCTCCAGCCCGCACGCCGGCTCAGCCTCCCCGGGGTCCTCGGCCTCCCCCGGCCGCCCCCAGCACGGGCCCTCCCCGAGCCGCCCCCAGCACGGGCCTTCCCCGAGCCGCCCCCAGCACGGGGCCTCTCCCGGCCGCAGCCTACACCGGGCTGTCGCCACCACGGGCAAGCAGGGCCAGGCTGTGTACTACAACGCCCAGTACGGCAAGGCGGACCCGGGGGCCAGCGACGGTCACGGCCAGGGACCCAGGCGGGGAAAGGGCGCGGGGAACCAGCGCAACTCACCCGGGCCGCAGGGACATAATCAGCAGCAGCAGCAGCAGCAGCAGCAGCAGTCGCCAGGGCACCGCGTGTCTGGTCAGAGGGGGCAGCCCCACGGAGCAAGTCCAAGAGGTCAACAGCAGCCCATGGATGGCAGCAGTTCACGGGGTCGCCCCCAGGGGGCCAGTCCCAGAGGTCAGCAGCAAACCATGGATGGCAACAGTCCCCGGGGTCACCCCCAGGGGGCCAGCCCCAGGGGCTACCCCATAGCTGTGGGTAACAGCCCCAGGGGCCTCCCCATCGGGCTGGGGTCCAGCCCCACGAGTCAGCACCTCCACAGCCACCGACCCCAAGCTGGGCAGGTAAGACCAGGACAGATACTCGCCATATGTCTGTTCGGGGGTAACTAACCCATATTTATTACCCGAGGATACTAATGAGGTTTTAATGCACGTATTTATACAGATTGTTTTTTTATGTGTCGGGGTTGAATTAGCGTGTGATTGATGTCCGATGCACGACCTCCTGCCTCCCCACCCCACCGCCAAGCCATCCCATACCACCTTACACAATACTTATGGTGTAAACACTGTACACACTACGGTAGCATGTAACGGTAAACACTGGCGTCATATTCAATCAAATCACGGCCAAGTCGTCGGAAGAGGATGGCGACAAATCGTTTTGAAGTTGGTGAAGGATTCGGGATGGTCTGAAGCAAAATCTCCTTGGGGCCTCACTGTTTGTATGTCTTTGTGGTTCTTTCTGGGGTTTCTGGGTTCATCTGACAGATGACAATCTGTCTATATGTCCTACATTCTTGGTCTCGTCGCGTCTAGTCTCGTCTATTCTCGTCTTCGTCTCGTTTCTTACTTTCGTCTTTTCTTGGTTACCGTGGGTCGCGTCGCGTGCTTCTGGTAGTGAATGACAGTTACCTTGCTAATGGTCGTGTGGTTTGGTAGTTTTGAATCTCCTTCGTTTGAATCAGATTGTAGGTTTGTATCCATGTGTAAATGACGAATTCGCGCAGAGAAAAACACATCTTTACCCCGCTGACCGGTGGCGCAAAGCAGTTACTTCCTCGGTGTGGATTTGACTTTCGGGGGTCATTTGCCCGCAGGCGGTTGGCCGCGCAACTTCCACTTAGCACTGTCGAAGGAAGCATTCGCTGTGCACTGCGGGTGTACTCTTCACGATTGAAAGAGAAAGAGTCGTATCGTCGTTGCCAAGAACCACTTTGTGGCCATGAACTGATTTAGATGTAGTTGCTGTCCACCTCCTAATGTACCCCGTGTTGTGACCAATGTGTATTCTCGCTGCGATTAAAATCGAGACTTTACTGTATTATCTATGATCTACTCGCCTTGAATGTTGCTTGGTATCAGTGACAAATATTTGTATATTCATGATATTTTCTTGTCCGTTGGTGAGGTAAATGCCTGAATATTTTCCTCGGTTGAGGATGTCTGCCACGTAACGACTTAAGTCGATGTGGCCATAAAAGTGTCTTGCTTTTGTGCTGATTTGTTGGTGCCATGTGGTTTATGGTCATGTTGGATCAGGATAGATTTAAATATATGGGATATATTAAAGTGCCTTGGAATGTGACTTTGACTTTCGTTAGGGCTGTGATATATATAGGCTGTGAGTTACATAATATAAGCAACTTTTCGTGCGAGATCTGCGGTGTTATTAGCCATGCAGGACCATTAGCCCGTATGGTGCATCTCGGATTCAGGAAAACAGCGGTAGTTGTTGTCAAATCTGACAACGAGGCAGAGAAATAACGACACCTCCCAATTACTAATCACTGGTTTGCCTGGTTGTCACATTGTGAGTAACATTTAATAGGTTAAACCTAGCGCGGAAGTCGAAGGGCCCCCTATCTCTTATTTAAGCCCATTTGCAAGATACCATGAAAATGTTGGATAAGGTTATATGTGTCAGTTGATGGAAATGGTCGTTCATCGAGAATTGCATTTTGGATGGCCGAGAGGACGATTTTTAGGATATATATTGAAGGATAGTCATAATTAACAACCACAAACGGTTACTTTCAAGTTGGCTTAGCCTAGTTCTCAGCCAAGGAACTCTTTTGAAGAAGACAAAGTCGACAGCTCACGGCTCTGTAATGGTCCTGCATGGCTACTGTGTTCCGATTCCCAGTAACATTCATTAGCAGCCCCGCTATATGTGTGTGTGTGTGTCAGAATGCCGACGAGTAGATCTGATGCGCCCCTTTCCCGTCCCCGCTGTAGGCTGCCGAGCTCCGCATGGGAACATCCCCGGCCAGCATATCCGCGTGGTGGCCCTGCGCCCTGCCCGTCTACATGGGAACCCCACCCAAGACCCAGCCTCACCCGATACACGCCGCCACGCTGATCGCTAGTCACGTGCCATCGGTGGCCATGGCGACGCGAACGGAGGGACTTTCGTCGTCGATGGCGATGGCGGCCGACACACGGCCGACGATAGCGCCTTCCGCTTCCGGTTCCACGCCGATGTTCGTGGGCCCGGGTCACTCGGTGCCTCTCGTGTCTCACCAGTGGTCTGCGCCAAAGCCGGGGTCTGCGGCACACATGTCTCTCTCTCAGGCGTACATGTCGACTGCTGGGGCGTCGAGATCAGCGTCGGCCACTAACCAGAGTGTGACGTCAGCTCCAGGGCCGTCGTCAAAGATTGGAACCGGCTTTACCGGAAGTGGTTCGCCCGCACGTCCGACTGTTGCCGCTCCGGTGTCGGGCGAGGATCACCATATCGGTCGGCATTCACACGCCAACGACTTCCTGAACTACGCGCCAGTTCCCAGCTCGAATAGCCATGCAGGAGTGCGCATATGCGGGTATGAGCAGCCTGGGGTACGCTGCGACCCGAACTCCTACGGCGCCGGGTTGATGACGCAGCCACCGGTCCCGACGGCGGCCGCCCATAGCACCGGAAGTGGCGCCGCGACGGCGCCCGCGGCTGCTCCGAACTGTTCTCAGTACGCCCCGAGCGCGTCACATGCATTTGTGACGGGCTACGAGCAAACGATGGGGACAACCCCTTCGTACCAGGGATCCTCGGCTCCGCTCCCGGCACCGCTGCCACCACCGCTTCCGGCAAGACAGGCGGATATCGCCATCTCGGCAGCCGCCCTCCAGATGCAGCAGATGATGGCCATGAACCCCCGTCCGTCTGTGATGAACAACAACGGCCTGGTCTGGAACCACGCTCAGTTCGCCCAGCTAGCTGACCAGAAGTACCAGCCTTACGGCGTATCGCCCAGCAGCGGCCAAGCCCTGGACGGAGATAGTATGGAAGGCGACACCCAAAGGCATTTCTCAAGCATCCCTTCCCATGGTGCTCAGTTCAGTTATGGCCCTTCTGCTTCCGTCGCGGAAACGAGGGTTGCCACGGCGACGAGTGGTTGGAGCTCCGGCTTTCAAGGAGAGACGCAGAGTATCGGTGGAGTAGGCGATATGGTTAGCGGCAATGAAGCCTTTCTGGCGGGCGCGTACCAGCATCAAAGCGGGGCAACTCGAGAGAAAGATTTCTGGGCCAGCCCTCCGTCGATATCCCACCAGTTCCACGACCGTCACGCCCCTGGCCAGAACATGGCGACCAACACGTACCACCCACCGCCCCAGCAGGCTGGGGGACAGGCGATTAATGTCCCCAAGACGAGGCCCCCACAGTACGGGTCCAACCACCAGATACGACAGGCGCCGTACGACCTGCCAACCGCCGAACGATGGGGGCTCCCCCAAGCGGCGAGTTCCAACGCCCACGTCTACCCGACGTTCAACCCTTATCCGGCCTTCTCAGTGGCGGAGCCCGCCTGTCAAAACCACGGGGCCGGCAGCAGGTAGGCCGCCTCGTCGTCTCGTCACTTCCGCTCTTCCTCTGTGCCTATATATGGCATTGGCGTGATTCCGCGTGATGCTTTGTGGTGGACATATAAACACCTTTTCTGTGGCGTCGCAATGTTATAGGTGTTTATATAGGACATGCTTTTCATGACAACGCGTTAATTGATGCCACATGACGTCAAAGTGACATCATGGTTGATACCGCGTGACCTACATGTAGTGTCATTCGTAGGCGGTCCCTGGAGGCTGATTGGGATCGGGTTGATATGTGCACCGGATCTGATGATTGGTTATATATGACGCAAGAACCACTCGGCTCTCGTGTCGCGTGATATACACTGGTACCGTTGTGGTCGTCGTCGCTTCGTCGTCGCTCTATCGCTCTCGAAGGCACCTTTCCATGTAAATGCCCACTGTTTTATTTAGGTATCGCTCCCGTATTACTCACGCCTTGATATTGACCTCACATGGCACCGGCACTGTTCGCCAGCGTACCCTACTCGGCGCTTTCTGTCTGCCATGGCATGTCGGCGGGCTACGCTTTAAGAACATGTGAATAGTGACCCGCAGCAACGTGGATTAAACAAGCAAGCTTTATAGCCTGCCACCTGTGCGTCTCGGTACTGAATACCTGTATAACCGTATAGCGACTCTGATTGCTATCAGTCTTTGTTTAAATGAACGCCTAACGAATGCATAATCCCCGATGTATTGATGTGTGATTGAGTCTCCAGGCAATATGGGATATGTGACCTGTCCTCTCCCGTTAAACCTGTACGTCAGCCTAACTACGTGGAATGGTCACGCCAAAAGCATGAGTTGGGTGTTTTGCTTGCTTTTTCTTGTTCGTGTTCTAAGCTTCTGTAACCGAGCATATGGCGGTATCACATCAATTTTCGGGTAGTATTTTGTAATAATATAGTGCATAGTGTTCAACTCCTGACTGTAATGTGTTTTTTGTGTTAAATGAAGCTGGGTTTGAATGTTCATTGCCGTGAATGGTTCCAGGAGACCAGATGGGGAAATAAAGAAGGCCTTCTGAACCTCGGCACCTTGATGTCCTCAGCCGACCAAAGACAAGGTAGGAATTACTAGCCACCATGGCTTTTACTTCTATGGCGATATTGATGGCGACTTCTTTAGCCTATTTGTGTATTGAGCTGATACCGCTAAAAGTGTGTGAACATTCATCCTTGCTGAGAAAACAAATCTGAACAATGCCATGTCGAGTTGATCCTATATAGATTTACAACTCTTTGATTTTAGGTGCCTACTCCAATGATGGATCACGTGGTAATGTCTCCGAGGAAGGCTTCACCGACAGAGGTGACCATAGCAACCAAGCCCGTATGGACCAATGGCCTGGCAGTAACACCAGAGGGCAGTCCGGCTTTAGAGGTAACCATAGCAACCAGGCTCCTCACGACAGGCGATATGTTAACGGACCTGACGCCAACAACGGCGGTAACTATGGAAACCAACCTCGTGCGGAGTCCTGGTGGGGCAACCAACGAAGCGACCAAAATTGGGGAAATAACCAAGGCAGCCAAGCTCAGTCAGAATTCTGGCGTGGCAACAGAACGGAACCGAATCAGGGAGGTAACCATGGCAGCCAAGGGCGCCCGGACCAGTGGCGCGGTACCCGAACAGAGCCGAATCAAAGAGGTGCCCAGAACGCACATTACCGGCGTTAGTGAATACTTAATACATTCGTTATACTGTGTATGGCATTTAATAAAGATTTTAATTTATATCAATGAACTTCATCCTGAAATCTATCGTAGAGTGTTTACAACACTCCTCGTGAGTGGTTAAATAACACGTTGTGACCATCCAGTTTGGGCCTTAAAAACGGACAGTGTATAACATATGCTTCTATGATACAGGCAGCATGCGTTTTAATGAACAATGGACGCCGTATGTATATTATATGATTCGTCTACAAGGGACACATTCCAGTTTGTAGATTTTAAATTATTTTACGCCGCGTATTCACATGAAGCCACATACGTGTCAACAGCAAAAACGTCTTGTTTCTTGTTTTCGAGCAATGGCTACTAACCTTAACCTATATGTATGAACCTTACGTAAACGGTTACTGACTTCATGGGAACATTTCTAACATTTCACCTGGCAAAGGGGTATACATATATCAGGGCGCGGAAGGGGTTTCACGTGTGTATTTATCTCACCAGGTAAACACGGCCGCGTACTGACAATGTTTCTCGTGCCACCTCCGTATATTTCCACTTGCCCGATTTGGGAGTACCCTTGCCCGACATACTGGCAATAGCACTGTAAAGCGCCCGTATAACTGCCGTACTGCTGGCCAATTCAAGGTGACCGTATTGGCGAGGCTGGTCGTATATATATATATATATATATATATATATATATATATATATATATATATATATATATATATATATATGTGTGTATAGACGTTGCCTTATGTCAGACCAGGATGTTATGGGTCTGGACTGACTGCATGGAGGACAGGCGAGGACTGAACTGCCGGGATGTCCAAAGTCATATAGCAGTAGAAATTGTAGGCCCGAGAGATACATGCGTGAAATAGAGTTATAAAATTGTTATTGCTAACATGGCACATATTAACTTGTTCGGTCGATATAGCGAGGAGGTCAGCGAACTATACTGTCTTGGTCACTATACTGACATATACGTCGTTAATTACTCTGTCCCGTATGACAACACTCTCATTGTTTGCTTTTCTGTCATTTGTCACTCTTGACTTGAAACAAATCACAGTTGCCGATCTTTTGCCAAGCCTTTATTACTTAGTATACATATGCTTATGTGTGTGGGTGTGGAGGGGAGGTATTGATGATGGCATTCTTGCCCGTCTGAGTCTTAGTGTATCTTTAGTAAATAGAGAAGCTGCGTGCGTACCACCTTGTAGAATTATATGAATTCTTAAATATTTTGGCCTCTGAGTAATCCTTAATTGTCAGTATTTTTATCATAAAAGCAGTTGGCTTCGTCATTGTTACGTATTCGTTGATTCCGCTTATTGCAATAAAGGTTTTGCCAAACTACGGCTTTTGCATTTGGTTACTTCTTCGGCCAAGGCGCCATGTAGGACCTGAGATATAACGTCACAGGTTGTTCACCACAATCCACATAGGTTCCTTAGACCAACATATAAGGTATAGGATGCTTGAAAAAACCCATTCACTCTTATAGGCTGCAGCGAAGCGCCATGCAGCATGTACACCCTGATATACTGATATAACCTGATGTGCCAACCACGGGGCGGTCACAAAAGTTAAATACACCTATATCTGGGTGTTTTAGAACATAAGTCTCCCTCCCTGGGGGATGCCCTTTCATAGTGCAAACTGCTGTTGTGGACCCTCTCTTCCAACCTTGTGTTATTACCTAGTTTACAGCCACCCCTTTAAACATCTGAATTTTTAACGCAGGGTGGGGTGGGAGGGGTGTGTGTTTGGGTCTGGCTGATCATGCAGTCAGATACTACAACATGTTGCGTATACTAATGCAGGTTTCGAAGTTAAAATTCGACTGGTCGAGTTTTATTCCCGATAAACCGAGAACACCAGGGCTTCAGCATACAGATCCTTCGTCCTGTACGACGCCTGAACGAAATTATCGAATGCGGTGTTCCACAAACAGCGACTGGCCAGCGTGGCGGAGGCCTGGCGGTTCTGACCAATCAGCACGAAGGTAACAAGCTTAAAGTTACTGCGTCCCAGGAGCCGGAGTCGCCCGTTGATAGTCTGGGTGACTTCTTTGGTGAGGGTGTTGGCGGTCAGGGGGTCGTACTCCCTGTGTGCCAGGGCCTCCTCCAGCGCGTCCTGGGCTATGGCATGCACGCGAGGGCCGGGGAAGGGCGCACTGGGCTCCTGGCGGAACGTGTTCTCCATAGGGGTATGGGCCCCGGCCACCGTGTGTGCCGCGCGGCTGCTTCCTTGGGGCGGCGAGCTCCCTCTGCCCCCGCCAGTGGGGGTGTCCCCCGCGTGATGGCCCCCCGTGATGAGGAGGGTGGTGCGGGTCGTGGAGGTCGAGGGATGCCCGCCGTCGTGGGCGCTGGTCGCCGTGGAGACGTGCGTCATCGCCACCACTGTTGTACGCCGTCACTGTTGTACGCCGACACTGTTGTACGCCGACACTCTGGTACGCCGTACCTCACTCACAGAAGTGGTCTGTCTGTTGGCTTCGTCGATCGATTCAAGTCTGGCCTGCTAAAAAAAATGGTAGTGACAAGATCTATACGAGTGCTTCATTTTTATTCTGAGGAGTAGATCTAGTGTCAAGACTGAGTGCCTGAGCTGCTCAGACATGTCCGACTCCGTAAAACTGACATAGCTATTAGTCGATACATCGTGCAAGGCAATCCTATAACAGACGCTAAACATATATATATGACGTCACACAAGTTACAGCGGCGGATCGAAGATGTTTCACGGCTTACTATATTGACTATTATCCATATTGACTACCCAACCCGATCCTCTCTTTACAATATATTTCTTCCAATGACATTCTTTAATCGAGCGGGGCTTCACAACATTTCTAAATAGGGTGAGTGGGGGGCGGGGATAACGCAGGCCTCAACTCGAGGAAGTACATTAGCGGGAAGAGCAGACATAACAGTCTTCCAGATCCGCCGAGCCGTTAGATGTGGAACCGCCAATGACGTGCATTCTACACATAAATTATCCTTCAACCTGTCCACGCCTTAATAAAGTGGCTGTGTTGATCGTCAGTTAATTGAAGAGGTGTTCTTTGCGGGATCGAGTATGCAGCCTTAAGGTCGAGTGGTTTTGATGGTGGTTTGAGCCAGTCCACAGGCAGACCGTGAAAACCGCACCTACCGCCACGTAAAGCCGGGCTCATTGCTGAATACGGCAAACGGTGTAGACGTTGGCGGATCCAGGCAGAGACTCTCTCTTCCGTAATCTTAAAGTAGGGTTGTGGACCCATTGTAGATTGATGTGACCCAAATTTCATTTTATTAAAAAATGGGACGGTGAATAAAATAAAGTTTTTAGAAAGGCGTAAATGTTTCTCATACCTCATACCTCGCCTCGCCCCATCCTTCTACCCCCACCCACCCTTCTACCCCCACCCACCTTTCTACCCCCCTCCCCCCCCCAGGGGCGAATCTAGGAATTTGCCAAGGGGGGTGTTGCTCTCTGAAAACTTGCGACCGGGGGGGGGAGGCTTGGGCTTGGAGAACCCGACTTTAACAGTGTATGTTCATTTTCTGAAGACTTGGGACTTTAAAATGTATGTCAACATGCATGTTGTATGTTCTGGTTCCCAAGGGGGGGGTGCAACCACCCTAAACCCCCACCCCCGGGCCGCTTCAATATCCTAGATCCGCCCTGGTACTGGTACTGACAAGCCTGCATATATACATATATATATATATATATATATATATATATATATATATATAGGTGTAAGTATTTGTGTGTGTAAGAGGGAGGGGGGGGGGGGGCTTTGAAGGGGGTTCATATAATAATGTTTTGCAACGCCTCAGAAAGGGTCATTTATGTTCATTCTTGAACCAGGATTAAACAAATCTCGCTGCACCGCCAATCCCTGAAAGCAACACTTCATATGGCTTTAGCCGTATTGGCGTAATTTCCCTAGATGCATAGCCTATATACATCCTCAAAAGAGTGGAGTGTTTGACAAGTATTCATCGGTATAGATATTTCATTTCGTACTTCATGAAGCGAGTGGTGTCACTCTGATTTTACCGAGGCCTAATATGCGTCACATACAAGACAAAATGCTAATTTTCTATAAAGTTGGGCTAAACGCAACCAGTTTTTATAGTCCCAATAACCAATGCCATAACCAAAGGGATACCATGCGATTACCGCTTCCAAGTTGACTTACCTTGGATCAGTCACGCCGTCACAGCCTTCTCCTTCTCATACAGATGTGCCGTTAACACTCTGGCACAATGTTCAAGGACCTTTACAGCCGATTTTGGTCTCCGTGTGTTGTAATACGCTCTGTTAGAAATCGGAGCCCTTCGATCTTGGGAGTGACAAAAAATGGTTTCTCTGACGTCCAGCCGAGGCGTCTACCGTCTGTTAGCTATTTGCCTTGCCGACGCGGTCGTTATGTGGGTACATATATAGACCTAACTAGTGGGTGGCGTCCGGGATCAACTATCCATGCACCGTTTTAAGCAGTTGAGAGGTAGAGCTGGACGCACACCGGGGAATATTTTTATACTTACAAAGTTTTCTGTGGTCGATACTGGTCGAACGTTGTTATAAAAGCGGAGATGTTCCGTTGTTACCAAGGCATGGCACATGAGGGCTATAGTGGCGGATCCCAGGGCCCCCCCCCCCTCCCCCCCCCCCCCCCCCCAGGCAACGAATATCCTAAATCCATGGCGAATCATCTGATCGCTGTTACAGTAAGCATGCATAATATCGATGATATTGAGTTTGGCTATCAATTTTAAATTCCAATTTTAGCGAGGGGGGGGGGGGGGGGGGGGGGACGGAACGGTGTTGTGCGTATGCGCTCGAAACGTAAAATGGGCCTGCCTTTTTCAAGTTAGAAATGGGGATATTTGCACCCCAAAATTCATGCTCGACAAAATTAATGTAGGTAGTTATGCAATATGATACCGGTTACGACTTAATATACATTTATCCGTTTTACATCATCCGAAACCAGGGCAAATATTGTGTTGAGAACAATCTTGTGTTGAGTGAAGTTGACATATTTGGTCAGTTTGGTTACATTTACATGGGAACTTAGAGAGATACAGAGAAGCTAATCGGCGCGCGTGTATATTTATAGGCTCTACATATTTTTCTCTATTGTATCACAAACTATGTCTTCATGTAGTTCTGGCTGACCATGTTCGCTCACTTTCAACAGTAAAAATGCGCTGCCTTGTCGGGGACAAATGTCTATCCACGAAGATTGAGCGACATAGGCCTACATTTGAGAACATTAATTAGGCTACTTAATTAATTAGGCCTATTTTATAAATGTAATATAAATAGCATATGAAACCCCCAAAGGACACGACGCGGTAATAATACTGCCATTACCCATAAGTTGATACCCGTACACCGACGCCCCCTCCACCCCACTCCACCCCCCTCTGCCACATACTTCAGTCAGGGGTTGCAAGCCATTGTCGCTTTTGGGTGTTCCGAATTAAGGCTATTGTAAAAAAAAAGTCGTTGATGTCTCCAAAGGGCTTCCGTAGAGGAAAGCGAAAGTTACAAATTGACATTTGTGGTGAATTCCGTAGATGATTGACATGGTGAGGAAAAAGCGGAAAACCGACCGATATGTTTGTGCTACTGCCGCTGTCAGTGATCAACGAGAGAAGTAGGCGGTTAAATGAGGATAATGTGGTTTTGTCCTGACTGATTACGCAAACGGTCATGTTGATATTCGTCCAGGATACTCAGTCATGAAGATATTGCTGTCAGAACGGTAATCATCTACTGGGTTGTACGACATTTACATATTATCGCTCACTAAATTTGACCACGTCTTCACGGCTTTACTACCCCCACCATTTCTGGCTTCCTATGTTTCAGCCTACTGTCTCTTGTGGCTGTTTCCTATGTTTCAGCCTACTGTCTTTTACCACTGGTTTCCTGCCCATCATAGCACCATTTGCACTTATTTAGATGGAATGTTACTCACATATCATTACAATGAGGGAAACAAACCAACCATGTCATGGCTTGGTCTCGAACCGGCTGCCTTTCGCTCACCAGCCCGCGTGCTTACTAGATTTTAAGGAATGATATCTGGCAAAATGGGCTAATCTTGATCCTTGGGTAACCTCGATCCCCATGTGCTATTTTTATTGATGATGTCGCCAATCCATATTTTTTCGATAACAATCTTAGAGATGCCCCTGATAACTAGACACAGAGAAGCTGGATTATAGATATGTAATTTTTTATCCAATTTGAATTAAATAAGTCATGCAACCCCACATTAACACGTGCTTTTGCAGCTTATCTCAAACGTTAAGATACATGAGTTATAAAAGCAAGCAGTATACCTGATTAACACTGAGGATGATAATTTATTAAATAAAAAAGAGTGACAGCAGACAATGTTTGCAATATGTGTGACATCATGACAGTTCTTCCCCAGATCGACCTTGACCTTGTGAGAGATCGAGGTTATCCCACCTTTTTCACGACCGTGGTCTAACCTCGATCCCCTCTTTAATTTAACGTAATTTTCTAGCAATATGTTATAAAAATATATCATGTTTTAGCAGTGGATGGTCACAATTACATGCAACAATAACTGTCCGGCCCTGCTTCCGCATATTCTGACGTTGAATAATATTTAAATGGGTTGTAACATAAATGAGTTATTTTGGCTTCGTAACGCAGCTGTTCCAAATGGCATTCCCTTGGCGTGATGGCCCATGAAGTATTCTAACTTTGCGTTATGACTACCCGTGTAATAAGAATAATAAATATAGTTTCAAAAGTTTGCTTTATCTATCATTGGGCATAAGAGGCACAGTTATGTGAATTAATATTGTTGCCTTTGCACACGAAGAATCACGATATGCAGATTAAATCACCCACCTATCCCAGGGGGTCGAGGTTAGACCACGGGGTTCGAGATTCGACCATGGCCCCCACTGCCATTCAGAAAATGAGCACTCCCCACAATCTGCCTAGGTTTTCGTTTTTTCTATAAAATCATATTATTGGAATACCATGGTTTACTGTTTGAACAAAAAATAAGTTTATTTCACATTATTAAAGAAAATAGAAGTTTTTTTGTGTTAAGGGGTCGAGATTAGCCCACTTTGCCTTACTAGTTTTTTAAGGAATTTTAGACTAGTTTTTCAGAAATAATATAGAGTGGAGTTGCCTATTTTCGACATGGTCCAGTTTTTGACCCTTCCGTTAATTTTATTAGCATAATTATTTAATTTTACCGTGGGGGACAGCCCATCTACATGCATAATTTTCCCGCCCGTGTGTATTCAAATCTTGAGTTCGGAGAATGATTTTTTAAAAATGGCAGCTTTCTAAAACTTGATGACTGTTACACAAGTAAAAAGCCGAAATGGCGCCTTAACCACGTGCTGTAACTTCTTAGGCACATCAAAATGCCCATATATCTGGTAAATTAACTTTTTTCATTTAAAAATTTGTTGTGCGCCGTGTGCACAAGTTTGTTAACATCTGGTGACACCATTTTGTTTTATAACCTCGAACGCTGACATAGCAGCTGGGGTGTCGATTTCTGGGAAAGGAAATTCCTATAGTTGCCAGAATTCGACACCCTGTATTTTAAACCACACAACAATGTATAAAATCAGTATTATATAGAATCTAGCCAGGTTAAAAACATTATAGTAATATTTATAAATGAAACTTATCAAATGTGTGCTCTTTGGGTTTGAGAGTTTCTGAAAACCAGAAGATTGGACACCTGTCATTCCTTATGCACAGGGGAAAAAATTTAATTAAAAAAAATAAAAATAAATAAAGTTAAAGAAATTAGATCTACTTATTACCTTATTTTTAAGAAACCTCCCATTTTCTACAGAATGGCCAGTAACCAAACAAAGGTTTATGATTGTTGTGACCATGAAGCCTGCTTTAATATATTGGTCTGCTAAGGCCAAATGTGAAGAAAAAAAACAAGCCACCAATATTGTTGGCGTTCCGCGGACCACTTTGCTAGACATCCTGGCTGGGGCTGACATCACCTGATCTGGGCCAGCAATCATCTTAACGGAAGGCGAGGAGCTAGCTCTGTCTGCTTATACCAGGCAGATGGCATCCCAGATGGAATTCTATAGCTTTTCACTGTCCCCGGCAGTCTTCCTATCCGAGGTGAAGTCTGCCCTGGATCGGGATGGGCGTACTACCCTGTTCATCCCGCACACAACATCCCCAAATCAGCTTGAGGCTGTCAAATTTTTTTATAATTTATGTACTGTCAGAGTTATTTTCGCACCTGTGTCACAGTAAGCTCCCACATCCAAGGCTGTCTATGGATAATTAAAAAAAAGATTCATAACATGTAGATCTCTAGTTAAGTTACTAATTAAAACTCCTCTGACATAGCCGGTGATCAATGTGCAATAGGCCGTTATTTATATTAATTCCTGTCAAGTACTACGCTGCATGAGATAATGTTGGCATGCGTGTTGCATCGCTTTCAAGTCCAATGTGCTTCAGGGTACAAATACATCTGGTTAAATGAATAAATGTATGCCCAACTGCTTTGTTGATAGTGAAGTAGATTAATCATTTGCTCTTCAGTTTTTGGTGGCAATTAAATTTCATAAAGTCATATAGAAACAGTTTAAATAATTATCTAAAGGCAGTGAAATATATATATATAGCCAGGTATAATATACAGTATATCTTTAATGGTAAAGCTATTATGACTCTCCTTCATAGCAGTTAAAACAATAAAATACACTTCTTAGAAGCACGGGGTCGAAAATAGGAA
This sequence comes from Arenicola marina, assembly GCA_964019135.1. NCBI lineage: Eukaryota > Metazoa > Annelida > Polychaeta > Arenicolidae > Arenicola > Arenicola marina. The sequence goes on along the minus strand of OZ025249.1, from coordinate 8,442,303 downwards.
AAGGGGGTCGAAAATGGGAAACTACCCCCCCCTGGATATAAAAGGACATTTCTTGTGTGAGCGTATGTGCACACTTCCAGTTTTCATTTGCATAAGTTATGTCATTTAGTACTGCATATCCTAGTGGGTTTTCAAATGATATGCGGTGAATAATTATCATCTGAAGCAATTCTGATGCTTAAGGTGTCGAAAATAGGCGACTCTACTTCTACTAGTTTTTAAGAAATATTATACTAGGTTTTTAAGAAATATTATACTAGGTTTTTAAGGAATATTATAATAAAATTATACTAGTTTTTCAGGAATATTATACTAGGTTTTAAGCAATATACCAGTTTTTGAGGAATATATTATACTAGGTTTTTAAGGAATTTTAGATTAATTTTAGAATTTTTGATTAGTTTTTCAGAAATATACTAGTTTTTAAGGAATATTATATTAGGTTTTTAAGAAATGCTATACTAAATTGTCGTGTGTGTAAGACATGTTATACTAGGTTTTGAGAAATATTATATTAGGTTTTAAGCAATATTATATTAGTTTTTGAGGAATATTATATCACTAGGTTTTTAAGGAATTTTAGATAAATTTTAGAATTTTAGACTAGTTTTTCAGAAATATTATTACTAGTTATGCATGGAGTGTATACAGCACGTTCTCACCCCTTGACACGAGGCAAGTGCGCGACAGTATTTGCTCTGCTCCCGGCATCCAAGGCTTTGCAAATCACCTTTGAATTCAAAGATGGCAACCGACAACAACATTGCATCACTAGCTAAGTCACTATGTTTTGCCGATTAATGGAACATTATAAAGCTGTAGCCCAAAATGACAAAATTTAAAGCTTTTAGGCAGTCTCTTTTTATTTTAAGGCCTTTTTTGGCCTTTTTTTAGACAGTTTTTCCTACAGGCGATTTTTCAATTTTGGTGGGGGGTTGTAAAGTTGGTCCCGTCTTCACTTGACACTTCACTTCAGTGTCTTCTAAATGTTGTGGGTCCAGTGTGTATTTGTACAGTGGAACCCCACTTTAATTTGATTCGTTTATTTTGTCGATTAAAGGATGTGAATCTTGTCAGCTGATGTACGGTATTGATTTAGCCCCAAGGCGCCCAATTGAATCAAGGAATAGGGTTGTTTTGGACTGATTGTTTTCCCTAGAAAACGTCACACATGGTATTGATTGTGCTGTATATGTAAACATTGATGCATTTATATTACAGATTAAACTGATTGCGCTCAACAAGTATGGTAATACTAATCAACTGCATGTAAGCCAAGCCAGTTGGCTTCATTGCTTTTTACCGGACTTGATTCTGTTTGATATTGAAGAGCGAAGATATTCAAAAATTCAATACCAGAATGTGCAAAAAGGGATGTGAAACTTTGAAGGGTTCTCATATATGCAGTGTGTTCCAGAGATTAGACTTGTTTTCTTACTACTTCAATGCCATCCACCTCCCCCCCCCCCCCGTCTGCATCCTCCCACCCCATTGTCAGTGAAACTGTTTGGATCATCAATAGGAGATCTATATTTTATATTTTTCCATTTGTTACATCCAAGCTAGGTTTATTGTCTGTATTGGTACAGCATGTTTACAATTTTATAAATGGAAACAACTGTACCAATCAGAAACAAGCAATTTCTGCATGGGGAGTTATCCGATCAGATAAGATAAAGTTTTATTTAACGTTGGTATATAAAATGAAAATATAACAACCTTTGCATCTCCTTAAAACCTTATAATCGGTTAGCTATGCTGCATAATGTGCATGAATTACAGTGACACAAGAATACAGAACACACAAGAACACAGGTTGACAGCGTTGTTTTTAATTCCTTGGCAGATTTGGCTAACTTTGTTTCCTTCTTGAGCATGTTCCATAGCTGGCTACCTTGATACTTCACTAAATTATGGCCATAAGCTGTTGTCTTAATGCATGACATACATATATTTCGCCCTTTTTTAAAAACGTAATTGCTATCCTTCACGTTATACATGTCATGAAGGTAACTGGGCCCAATCTTGTTGATACTCTTGTAAAATTGTAATGCTATGCAGCGCAATCATTCAACATATAGCAATGGTCTGTCTACCCGCTCTCTTCCTCAAATAGGATTTATGAACCAGGAAGCTGTAAACTGTCGGTGATAACCAGACTACTATGAAATCATGATATGTTACTTAGATATACATGTACTTCAGATATAAGATTATAGCCCTGACATTTTGTTTCATGTGGTATATGTAAAATTGAATTGAGGTATTTGTGATACACAAATTCTTTTCATTATTTTCAGGTAGATGTTAGTTATGGAAGAAAAAAAGAAAATGAGAACAGTTTACTTGAGGTGGCAGAATCTGCTTGCAGTAGCAGTCCTTGCATTCCTTCTCCTTGTCTTGTATACCGGTGAGTATGAAATTGTTGGCTGGTATCCAGCTATGTATTTTGACAGATATTGTGCAGAACAACTAATACACTAATACATAAAGGCCAATCCCAGCAAACAAGTTCACGTCATGACAACGTTGACGTAAGGCTTTTTTTTTACATTGCCTGAACGTTTTCAGCTAAACATTGTCAAACAGTCAGTCAAGTATTAAAATTGTGCCTTATGTGAGCAACAAATGCGTATATAATGAATTAATTAACAGCATGACTGTCAAAGACAATAAATGACAGTTTTCCTGATGTCAGACTTTTCATGTGAAAATGTCCACTCCTGACTTCTCACCATTTTATATTTATAACAACTGCTACAAGCAGCCCATTTTTATTAGTCACTACAAATGGCAAAGGTTTATTTTTATGGAATTTAGGCTAGAAAATATTAGCTCAATGTTTGCGACAAATGTTGTAACAATGTTGTCCTAATGTTAACTTTGACATGACGTGATTACAACAACCAACGTTGTGCGAACGTTGTGTGTTTGCTGGGATGTTACTCTTTTTCAACATAAGTTAAGGTGTAAAGTCCCGAAACTTAGAAGTTATTGACAAAGTCAAGATTGCAGGAACCATATAGGGGAATGCATTGGTAAATAGTTGAAAAAAGATAGCGTTTTTTTATATGACAGTTTTCATATCTTTGCAGCATTTTATTCCAAGCCGCCACCATTCTCCTGTTTCTATGGCTATTGGGATGACCAGTCAATCCGGCACCTGGACCGCTACTGCAACCCCCTGAACCAGCCACCGTCTGGCGATGAGGGTGAGCTTCATAGGCAGTGTGTGAAACAAACTCTAAGTTGTACAAGACCGGCTGTAGTATCACTAGACTGGATACTACAGCCGGTCGTGTGTGCGTTCTACCTTACAAGACCGCCCGGTCTTGTACAACTTAAAGTTTGTTTCACATACTGTGACTGTACAGTCCTATATATAGCTGTAATATGCCTAGTATATCAATAAAAATTAAAGGTTGGTATTACTGAAGTAGTGTATCTGATGGAGCTTGTAGTGCTACGAAATAGTTACCGGCTGGTCCAGTGTCGTAGCATGAACACTCGACCGACCAGTCAAATACTGGACTCGGTCCGCCGGTTAGCGTTAGTGTCGCACACTGTATAGGTATAAACCAATCATACTGCAATGTTGATCCATCATGCAGAGGTTTAGAATAATATTATAAGATATGTTTCGCGCTCTGCTTGGCAACAGACATTTAGCCCGTCGCTTATAAATTAACTTAAATTTGAAATATACATCCAATGTTAACATTGAATAATTGATTCGTTAATTTTGTGGGGCAGCTGATTTAATTAAAGACATGACATAATAGGCTTCAACCTCTCTTTGTTTGAATATATTTATGTACAGCTGATATTTACTCCGAAGCCGAAAACGTCTCATGGGGGCTGTTACGCGAAATGAAAGTCCTAAGACTATGCTTAAAATGGACTTTGATTATGCATGCATGTTACCTTACGAGCTCGCTTACGCTCGCTATAAATATGCTTTTGCACTATTGCTGCTACTTGCTCCCGCCATAGGTGACGTGTCAGCGGAGAGCTATCAGCTGGTGTCTGTGCACGTCGCCGTGCGGCACGGAGACCGCTACCACCTGCACGGGCTGCCCAACTACGACAACGCCCCGGTGGCCTGCCGCTTCAGCGACGAGCACAACCACGCCGTGCCTGAGCTGAAGGACTTCCAGCGCGCCATGGAGCGGACCGCCGTCCGCGGGGGTCGCCAGCGGAAGCAGACCTTCCATGACTACGATGTCTACCCCAACAAGGCCACGTGCAGCCCGGCGGACCTCACCCCCGAGGGCGCGGCGCAGCACGTGCGCAACGGGCTGCTGCTGCGGCGTCGCTATGTGGACAAGTGGCAGCTGCTGGACGCGTCCTCGGAGGACACACTGTACGAGCAGGTGCTCGTCCGCTGTACCACCTGGTCCAGAACGTTCCAGAGCGCCGTGGCACTGACCTACGGCTTGCTCCCCAAGTTAGACCTGCAGAAGCTGCGCATGGAGCAGGCGAACGACAACTCGATGTGCATGCCGGGCGGGGACGTGCCGTGCGAGTGCCCCGCCATTAAGGACTACTACGACGTGTTCTCGTGTAACTGGCACCAGCGCAGTCCCCACATGATGGCCCAGCCCCGCGTGAAGAAGGTCTACGGCCACCTGGCCGAGGTGCTGGGGGTCGCCTCCAACACGCTGCCGCCGCCCTCCCAGCTGATGGACGTGGCCATGATTCACTACTGCCACCACCAGCCGCTGCCGGTCTTCGGCAGCCGCTGCCTGCAGCCCTGGGCCGTGCGCGACCTCTACGACAGCGTCATGGACAACGGCGTCGAACAGGTCGCCAACGCCAACCTCAACCGCATCGTCCGCATCAAGCTCCACCCGCTCCTCACGGAGATTGCACGGCGCATGCGCGACCAGCTCAGCGGCCGCTCGCAGCTCAAGTTCGTCCTCTACTCCGGCCACGACACCACCATCGAGCCCCTTGCCTCGGCGATGGGATTCAGCTCCGGGATTTGGTCCAGGTACGCCGCCAGGATCGTTCTGGAACTGTACACCAGGAAGACTCACGAAGGCCAGGGCTTCATCCGGGTGCTGTTCGACGGACGTTCCGTCACGGACTCCGTGTCGTTCTGTAGAGACCAGCTGGTCGGCGGCACGGACCTCTGTCCGCTCGAATCTTTCCTCCAATTTGTCGACCATAACAATATAGAAGACCTAGGCGACCAGGGCTATTCGGAAGCGTGTCAAAAACACATTCCTTTAAGCTGATCACCCGTACTACTTCTTAAGACGCGGGTTTTAGTGCCATTTATCAGGGATAGGAGGGTTGTGGGGAGGGGGGGGGGGTGAGTGAACTACTGTGGCATGTGATGAGTGATCTTTTGTGGAACATATTTGTGGCGTATCTTGTTGAATGGTTGTGTGGATTTTTGGGGCCAGTTCACTTACGGAAAGCTTCGTTGATATGTTGGAGCTGTAGTTTATTAATATTTATCTTGCACCTGAGCATATGGAGTGTTCAGTTCGTATGGCAGTGTAACGTTACTGCTGAAATGCGCTGCTTCAAAGAAGTGTTTTTTTTGTCAGCGATTTGACCAATGTTGTGTATTCGCTTTCTGATGTTCATTAGTTCCCAACATGGTGTATTACCGCGCTGTGTCCGAGATAACTCCTAATTTACTGGTAACACTTTGGACGTTATCATTGGGGTATTATATATATATAACAAGATAGCAAAGAACGCACACTCTGTACTGGTGTAAATGGGATAAGACATTTAGTATCACTGTGTATGGACGGCTATCAGGACCATAATGTGCTCGTAATCCTGTATATGGTCCACTACTTAGAGTGCATTCCGCCTGACGCTGCCTGGTCAATGCGGTTCTACGGATGGCGATAGGACCGCATCAATAGACCGTTCCTCGGGAAATTCTGGCATGTGCATGTTTTGAGTAACTCCAGGGGTAACTCTACCTCGCTCTGCACTGTATCATGTGTATAGTCTTAAAGGCGAGCACGGAGTTATAGCTGCATATTTCGTCATATTCCCGGCTTGTTGATGTTCTGCAGTGTGGAAATAATTGGTCTGGAGATATTCATGCCTAACGGGGAGCACTTCAGACCAGACTGTTAAGCTGGTCTTAATGTAGTGAAATACAAGCTGTGATTACATTTATAGCGAAATGAAAGTTTAGAGAAACAAAACAACGTGGCACCAAAACCAACTGCAGACGCACGCCTGGTAGACGCTGGCGGTAATCGGTCTTCTGACCCGAAACACCTGGTGTTTATTTTTGACGATAGATGTCGCCAGGGGTATCTGGAACGGTCTATTGAGCGTACTTTTCTTCCAATTTGCAGGTTTCCATGGTAGTGCTTCGAACTTTGTTTATTGTAACGCTATGTCTTGCTCAGCGGTTCACTGTGAAGTTACTCCTGACTATTTAATGTAAGGATTTGATTTAGATGTGCCAAACATCACCTACATGTATTATGATATAGATTTGCCATGTGAAGTGGCTTGCCACTTTACTCAGCGCTATTAACCCACCATCGACTCTAATCTGTTAGCCTTTGCTCTATGCCAGGGACGATTTGTGCTGTGATAATGCAGTCAATTGTCTTTTAGTACGTACTCTTACACTAAGTATTCACGAATTATTCGGTAGACTAACCTTGTGGATATCACCATCAACTTCCAGTGCTACTTTCTGCTTCAGCATAGTGAAGTTTTAAGTTCCACCAAAAGGTACTACCGAGATAATAAACGTAAAAAAAATTTTAGATTGTTTTTTTTATGTTACAACTCTTTGTTCTTATGACAGCTAACTGGCATGCCGCCTCCTCCCCCTCCCCGGAACTCTCAACTGGTGTCCGTTTCAGTAGTACTCTGCTGGCATTTCTGTGGGTGCATTTCAATGGACCAGTGCAGGTTTCCCGATCGGTAGACGCGTGAGAATGCTGTTCCGGGTGTACCGATAGAGCTACGCCGAATGGCGATGAAATTCGCACACCGGTCATGTCCCTTACATGTAGGGACACTGGAACCAGCCTAGTTTATCACTTTTCAACCAGCCGCCATCTAGTATATGTCATGATTTTTTTCGACCGGGATACCTGTATCGGCATGCCGATAAATGCGCGCGAGCCCGACCCGGGCGAAAGACTTGTGCGGTACGCCGATGCGTAATGAGCGTATTCGGGTTACCTGGGGGATACACCCGGGCTACTAGCTAAATGAACCGAGTGGGATCTCAAAAAAAAAAAAAAAATGCTACCCCCGTTAGAATCCCAAATTTGTTTTGTCTCAGACCAGATGGTAGAATCTTTCCACCTTGCTTCCGCCATCGTTCTTTGCAATGATAACAAACAGTCATTACAGTAACTTGGATAGTCATTAAATGTACCACAATGTTTCCAGACTGGTGCACCTCGTGTGCCTCTCTGGTCTCACAATTGCCGTTTTATGCATCTTAAATAAAGCTGGGTAACGTTATCTATGGGGGGGGGCGGGGGCAAGGGTATTTTCGTTCCTCGGGAATGGGATTTTCCTTTCACTTGGAATAAGGCGAAGAATCATGGGGTACTAACCGACCGTCGTGATCAAGGATTTTGATCAATCGTTAACTGGGAATTGTAATATTGAATAACCGTGAATCGGGAAATCGCTAATTTATATCATGTATCCGCCATCCTTATTTTTTAATTCATTTTTAATTCATCGCGACCTGGGAACAAAGAAATTAATTTTTCATGATCTGGGCACACGACCCTCCCTTGCTATATATTCCCAACTCCTAAGTGACCATTTCGCGTAGCAAACACATTCGCGTCACTCTTCACTGGCGCGAGGAAACGGTTTGGCAGTTGGCCCCTTATGTAAGTAAATTCACAGGGTTAATGTTCTTAGCACGTGTCGTTTTATTTCCAATAAAATGTACATGGCAAATGTCTCTCTTGCATAGACTGAAGCCCTACAGGAATAGGCCATACATACAACGGCTTTCACTAGCTTGGGCAGGTGTACGATTATATACATGTATGCGTACATGCGAGTAAAGTACTTGTATAAAGCAATTCAGACACGGCTCTTATTTCATCCCGCTTAACGAAAACACATTTTGGCTGAACAAGTTATCTGAACACAATCAGAAGTAACCGCATATATATACAAAAATTCCAAAACACAAGGTCTAGACAAAAACATTATGAATACTTCGGAGACACATGTAGATAAAGCAGAACAAAATAATGCCTGCGTTGTCAAGTTTTGCAGGCGGTTTTAAAGCTTTTCTTGAAAATTGGCTCACCACTCTTTGCCGCTAAAATACAATTCACTTTTCAGGGCCCATAAGTTCGAACGGCGGGAGCAAAATATTACGCCCGCCCCATGCTAAAGTCCTATTCTGGGTCGAAATATTTGACCCTTGGCGTTTCGAACTTACGGGCCCAGGTCTCTACTCGTTTTGCACAATACGGGTACGTTATGATACAAGTTTTGTCCAATAAACGGCTCCGCTTGAGTTTTACCGCACTTTGATTTCAACCGGCACATATGGATGATTTACATATAGAATAAGGTGAAAGCATGTTAAGGCCACTGTTGTATATAGAGATAGGTGTATATGGCTAACCGGGCCAAGGAACCTGGGATAATGATGGGCATCTAGGGTATACCATGATATATATATATATATATCAAGTGACATTATGTACACGAGCCTGAGATTAACTCCTACTTTCCTGGCTATTGATTCTTATTTAGAATTATATTATACATTATATGACGCCCTATATGTGTTCAAGTGGCTCTTATCTCCGCTTCATTTTCCATTATTTCATGTAATCGTTTAGTCCTACTGTAGGGAGGCGCCAATGACAAACCTGCATTAAAGTTCCCCGCAGTATCAATTTGTTTCATCATTGTTGCACGGTATGCCCCAAGGGTGACATGGTCTTGGACAAACTAAGCCTTGTTTTGGGAAGAAGTGTCTTCTCCGATCCCCGTCTGGTAAATATAGCACAGCCAATATTCGGCCAATATTCATTGAAACGCAAAAGCAGCAGTCTAGCATACGGAGGTTTTCCACTCGCCCGGCGGAGCCGAGAGATGCCTGGGAATATTGGGAAGACTGTGTGAAGCAGAACAAACATGTTCGCATTGAAACGCTTCGTTGTCCTGCTTATGCGTGACGTCAAAGGAACTGTTGTAATACGATTTCTCGCCGTTGTTCGGCGACCAATCACGCGGTGGCGTGGATTCAGAACGCGCAACTCCCTCCGATCCAGTGTCCGAGCCAGTCAGCGAGCTGCGCATGTCAACTCCATCACGTCTGTCATATTCCGTCGTACATTCGGTAGCATTTTTCATACCGCTGCTATTTTCATCAAGATGGATGTCGGATACAGTTTCCCTAGCACCTCTATTTCCGCCAAGATGGAAGTCCGAATGGCGATTAAGGTCGTTCATGGAGCGTGAGGCAAACCCCGAGAATCGCCCACCGGGGCTGGATTGGGGTGTGCCCCGTCTTCCGTACTTCCTATTGTCTATCGAGCCTGAGGATCGGACAGCGTCGTGCTTTGTCGCATTCCCGGATATGACGTCAGTCGCGGCGAGTGGGCTACAATATACGTCGTCAACGGATCGAGCGGCCGTCGCGCAAGGCCCCGGATGTACGCGCTGCGCGGATGTGTGCACAGACTCCAGGCAATCTTCACTTGCCGATCTAACCCTTTTGTTGGAAGACCCCTCAGGAGTCAAGAAGCTCTCGCTCGCAGGAGGGGCCAGCGAGAGGCGACCGCAACGATTTCGATCCGCATTTGCAGCATCCGTGACGTCAGGTACATAGTCCAAAGCCGGAGTAGACCTGGCCTTCTGGATACCAGCAGCCGACAACATGGCGCCATCCGCCGCCACGCGCTGGTCTCGATGACTTACACTTCCGGTTACGTAATCCACGGCTTTATCGCGCCATCCAGCGAGTACCGCGGGAAGCTTGGGGTCGTGCACAGTGGCTGAGATAGTCGCGATCTTGCCCTCCGTGTGAGAGCCGCCTTGAGTAATACTGGCGGTCCCGTCGGACTGGGGTCTCTCCTGGACCTGTCCCTTCTGGACGCGGTGGCTAGAGGTCAGCGAGGGTCCCACACGGCTCGCCAGGTGCGGGGTACTCGCCGAGATACTCTTCCCGCACTCTATCTTCAGTCGCTTGAGGTCGCTGGTGTCCGTATAAGACACGGATAACCCGCCGCGTATTTTCTCCATCGCCTTAATCGCCGAATCAGATCCGTGCAACCTCTTATGGCGCCGTTCGTTGGTGATATCGCCCCCTAGTGGGAGAGATGGAGCAAGGGGGGCGAACGTAGGGGGTTGTGACACGCTGGACATGAAAGACGTATCCAGAAACCCTCTTCTGCCAGCTATCGCTACTCCTCCCTCTCCTCCTCCTCCTCCCCCTACTCCTCCTCCAAGACGAATCTCCCTGGCCAAGTCCTCCCGACTGATGCCCGACTCGGCCGAGACGTCCAGCCTGGAGCAGTAAGACGGCGGGGGCTCGTAGCTGCCATTACTACACACCGACAGCCTGCTCACGTCCAACTGAGACGTGTAACACGGCGGCGGCCGCGCCATCTCGTCGTCATGGTAACCGGGGTTGACGTGGGCGATGGCGCGCAAGTCCTGTTGGGAGGTGTATCGGGGTGGGGGCTCGCGCAGTAGCGCCTCCTGGGGGAAGTTGTACGGCAGCCCGCCGTCCGGCTCCAGAAGCTGCCGGATACGCCGACGCCGGACGGACTCCATGTGGAACTTCCGGCGGAAGTAGAGGAAGAGGGAGGCGCCGGCGGCGCCTAGGAGAAGGAGCGCCGCCAGCGCCACCGTGATGCCGATGATCGCCTCCGTGCTGAGGCCATCGGCGACACGCGCTGAAATATACATCGGTTGATGAAATGAACGAATTGATATTTAGTATACACAAGGGCCAAGGAACCAAGGATCACCCCCGGGACGTTGACGAATGAAGGATGAAACATGCCCTAGAGTAGGTGCCCTGATTCAAACCCAGGACCTATTGATCGTTAACTGCTACTACACCAGCTGGAGGTCTTCTCTGCTATTTGATCGAGCATCAGTCACTGCGACAATGAATCAGTCTGTGTCATCCAAAAACTTCCGATAAAGGTTTAGCCATGTTATTCCAAGATTAAACACCAATTCTGTAGATGACTCACTAGGTGGCGTCGCGATAACGTTGCAGTGCTTCTCATCAGAGGCGTCGCCACAATCGTCTTCGCCATCACAACGCCACCTGCCATAGATACAGCGCCCGTTGCTGCATTGAATATGTCCCTCGTAGCATGGGGGCGGGGTGTCTACAAGTAAAACACAGACAATGGGTAAAATGTATAAAACAAATCCAGTCGCACACAACGGTTAAACGATCCGTGAAAGGTTTTGAAGAGCTGTGAAAAAAAGAGCTGTTTTCACAAAGATGCGGGCACCTCACATAAGTTGACGTCACGTCACCAGATTAACTGACATGCGCTTAATCAATTCTATATCAATGAAACTATTCACGCGGACAGCATCTTTACTCTAAGTTATATACTATGTCTTACAGTCGTCCGGATTGACGGCGCCACAATTCTTCTCATCGGATGCATCCAGACACGTCCGGCGACCGTCACACAGGAACTTGATCTGAATGCATTCTCCGCTTCCGCATCGGAACTCCCAGGCATCACAGGCCCGCGCTGAAGAAAGAAAAATGGCGTCACTGCAGTAATGCGTTACGCTATACAATTTCCGGTTGACCCCATGCGTGATTATAATTATAGCCTGACGTTTTCAGTATTTATTCCACGTACGTGCGGCCGACCCCGTTTACTCTTTTTTTTTAATTTATCTTCACTCTCTCCCCCACGCCGTCATTTCAACGTTCTACTTGGCCTGCAGCGCTCACACCCCCCGGGCCGGGCACATAGCTTCCGTGATATCCATTTAGATCTACATCTATTAAGGTCGGGAGGGTGCATTTTATCCATGAAATTCCACAGGGGAGGAATCTGAGGGTGGTGGGGGGGGGGGGGGTACGGTGCATGTGGGTATTGTTTATAGGATTACAATACCGTCTGATAGTAAATCGCTATCGAACGGTATGGTAAGGCTACTTACAATACCGTCCAATAGTTAATCGCTATCGGACGGTATGGTAAGGTTACTTACAATACCGTCCAATAGTTAAACGCTATCGGACGGTTCCAAGCGAATTGATGATGGTCGCTTTGATGAGTCAGGGGTCATTCTTCTGGGCCAAGGACACTTGTCTGACAAAGGCGTTCTAATGCTGCATAACCATGGCAGCGTCGGGGGTGAGGGGCACGTACTAGGGGATTATTGCGGAGGAAGAGGCGATGCGGGGGGAGTGGGTAGGGTGGGCAGGGGGGCGGGGGGAGGCGGCAGGGTGGGGAGGGGGCGGGGGGGAGTGTAGTGGGGGCGGCGCAGATCAATAAAACCGAGGGTCCAGGGGTAGAATGAGTTTCAAAGAAGCCCCGGGATACAGAGAGAGGCGTCGGCAGAGGGGGAGGTCAGAGTTGGGACGGTGTTAGGGGGTGGGGGGGGGTGCAGATGAACGGAAGAGTGGCGATTGGTATGGGTGGGGGTAACCAATCAAAAACACACGCCCAAGGGAGCTAGATGAGGCAATTTCAATCACATGCGGGCTTAATAACGACTCAAGGAGAGCTAAGCCGAACACCGTGCCTGGCTTCATTCAATCCATCGCAGGGGGTGAACTTCGGACTGTAATTTGCATCTTATTAAAGTAGACGTTATTTATTTTTAATAATGATGTCCCCACATATCCCCCACACCATTATGGTAGCGTTGTCACAGTGGCGATGACGCACACATCTCTGAGCGTGTCAGTAGTCGCAGTTATCTATAGTCTCCAATTGCCGCCATTCGGCGTTAGTCATTAATGGAAAAATGAATGGATTGTCCACCATGGAGTCTCATTACAGAACCGATTATTGAAACACCTCATTGTAATATGAGATCCAATCCATCGGACCTGTTTCTAGTCCAAATGGTACTCTGCCCACCCCCCCCCCCTTCCCCACCACCACCACCCCGTAGCTTTGCCGAGAACCCAATACTGGATCAGCCCGAGCTTTAGTTTAGCTTTTGTAGGGTCTTATTTCAGGGCTTAATTCACGTGAGTTGTTGTTAAGTAAAATAGAGTAAACGGGAACAAGGTAAACTAGAGGAAACTAAATAAAAACAGGTAAGGGAAAAATATCTAACCTGTTCTTAGCTTATAATATGGGCCCCGGAAATAGTCTACATACATCAAAGAAGAAGAAAATTGACGCCGAATTACATAATTACATTTATTAATAGTAATGCTGTGTAATGTCATGTCCCCGAGGTTTATGGTACTGCATGGCAGACAATAATTGGGCGGGCCCCAATTTGGCGGCCCCTATGTCTATACAGACCGATACGCACCATTGCGGGTGGCGATAGTGTCAAGGTCACAAACCAAAGGATAAATACTGGGCCTGTCTGTGTCGTACATGCCCCCCCCCCCCCCATCCCCTCCACTCCCCACCCTTTCCCTTGTAAGTGGACCCGCACGACTCACCACCTAGCCCTGCCCCACTACCCCCAGTATCTCTCTGTCCGCCCTCAGCCTTTCCCACCCGTCTCAGCCCTCCCGATCCTGCCCACCCCGCCCCGTTCCGTCCTACCCACACTGCCCCATTCCGTCGCGTCCTGCCCACCCTGCCCCGATTCGGTCCTGCCAGCCCCATCCGCCGGGGACACAACCCTGGCCCCAGTAGCAAAGCCCGGGTCCCGGGGGTCACATTAGCGGGGGGACGGCCGGTGTGACGTGCACCTGACCTACGCCGGGATTCCTCCTGTCACCCGGGCACGGTGAGGCTCGGGCGGGGATTCGCGCAGCAACGGACACCCGTGACGCGGAGGTTGTAGTGGCTCCACCATCATGGTTATATTGACCAGACCTAGCGATGAACATTCGGCAATGGCCCCGGGGTGGGCGGGGCGTGCCTCGGCTATCGATCCGTCCAGTGTCCAATAAGAGAAGTAGGGAGGCGGTGTGTGTGTTTGTAGGGTGGGGGGGGGGGGGGGGCAGGCGTTATTCCCACTGCCCTACTTACTGTATGCGCCCCAAGTAGCATCGAGGAAAATCTCCTGCCCCACCCCCCCCCCCTCCCAACACATGGTTCCCCCTCCCCATTAGGCCCTTTGTCTATGAGGCGCCGCATCTCAAATACGTCACCATGGTAACAGAACCATGGTACGATGGGTGAGATGAGCTGGCATGAGACGAGCGGTGGTAGGGGTGGGGGATAACAGGGTATGCCCGGGCACGTGGACTATCTGCTGGACTCGGACACGTCAAAGCCGATTTTAGATCAGACTTTAGACACCGTAGCCGACGACGCGCTGAATACCCCAACGACGCACTACGATTCGTTGGGGTTTTCCGGGAGATGGGGGTGGGACGGTGGTGATACAACAGAAGTCGTGGAGTTGAGCGCTGGGAGGTACGGGTGACTCAGCAGGGCGGCGGGACATGCGGGGAAGGGGGGGGGGTGGCTTTAATACACGCGCATGGCGGAAACAACGACCCACATCGCCACTACCACCGAATTGCACCTCCCCCCTCCCGCTCCCCAAAGAGCCAGCACCCCCAACCCCCCACTCTCTTCACCCCTCCGCCAGCCCCTCAACGCCGTGCCGCCGAACTTCCCACTTCCTGTCTCGATGGTAACCCAAGATACGCCATGACAAGCCGACAACGGTGCAAGGCACAGTGGTGCAAGGCGCAGTGGTGCAATCTCTGAATGATGCAAGGCATGGAGGTCTGCAACCCACATTGGTGCAACGCACATCGGTGCAGGTCATATCAGTGCAGCCCACATCGGTGCAACGCACATCGGTGCAGGTCATATCGGTGCAGCCCACATCGGTGCAGCCCACATCGGTGCAGCCCATGGCGACCCATAGCGGTGTAGCTCACAACGTTGCAGCTCACAACGGTGCAGCCCGTAGCGGTGCAGCTCACAACGTTGCAGCTCACATCGGTGCAGGTCACATCGGTGCAGCCCATATTGGTGCAGCCCATAGCGACCCATAGCGGTGTAGCTCACAACGTTGCAGCGTACAGCATAGCAGTCAGCAGTCCCCATCGGTGGCCAGTCAAGTGTTCATGCAGTCATCACGACTGGTGATATAACCGAGGTTTGTGGGAAAAACCCAACACGGAAAAAGCCACTTCACACAAGTGTAGCGTGACGAGGCAGAAACTCAGCGTCGCGTCGTGCACTGGCCACGTATGTGTCAACGTGACGAGAGGACAGGAGTGGCGGGTCGAGGGGGGGAGGGGGGGGGGGGGGCTAGCAGGAGAGGCCCTCCGTGTGCCATGTGTGGTAGTGGTCCACAGGTGTTGTGAGCAAATTGAAAGGTTTTAAATGTCACTGAATAACTTGAATGACGTGATTGGAGATGTGACCCATATTGACACCTGAACCGCCCTGTTAATTTGCGTAGGTTATTAATAAACGTCTATAAAATAACGCTATTCTAGACTACGCATAACATCTATCCTACAGTCTACAAATATATATATATATATATATATCTTACATGCAGAGTCTGCGGGTAGTCGATGTCTGTGTCCATCATTGTCAGTGTCTATATAATTCGCCTCGCACCCACGTACCTGTCCACATTGCTCGGTGCAAACCGACTCATTCATAAATTTAATACATGTACATTGACTCTTAATCTCTTAACGCAGCGCTTGATATCATGGTTCACGCAGTTTGCCATGGACGTGCCCATGCGTGATACCGCAGGCAGATTACGAGCAGAAATATGTGTACTCGAAGAGTATTGCCACAAATGGGGAATGCCGGTAAATCTAAACAAAACTAAAGTCATGGTTTTTAGAAATGGGGGGTCATTAGGAGGGAATGAACGGTGGATGTTTTCGGGGAGCCAAATAGGTTGTGTATCTGGGTATAACTATTTAGGGTTCCCTTTCCCTTTCACCCCTAAACTAGTATGGACTGTCACTCAAAGTTATCGGTCAGGTCAGGCTGGGAAAGCTGCAATAACATTAAACAGTTAGATATTCAATCAGGCGGTCTGGATAACAACATTTTGCTGAAAATGTTTGACACTATGGTGCTCCCAATACAGGTATATGGATCGGAAATATGGGGTCTCATGAGCGGATGTGGTATTGGGGGAACTGGGTAGACTTCCAATCAGATCAGATCACCGTGAGAAGAAAGCCATTAAATACTGGGTTAAATCGCTAGCAATGCCGCATAACAGACTTGTCAAAGCTGCATAAAACATGTTATATCAATATGACGATGTTGGGAGAACCATAACCAACTGGGCTACGCAGGGGAAGATCTGGTTATTCAGACATGGTTTCGGTTGTGCGTGGATCACGTAGACAGCTGGGGACCCAGTTTGTTTCATGCGAGAGGTTTCTCAGCGAGCCACTGTGTGTGACAATACAAAGCTGGCACCAGAATATTGCCACTATAAAACTTTTAAACCCAGAACGCTACCTGACACGTATACGATTCAAACGTTTGCGTAGCGTGTATAGCAGATTCTGATGCGCGAATCCTAATTCGATGATCGACTCAAAACGGTCGACTTTTAAATTTACCCTTTCAAGAAAGGCTATCCATCCATTGTCAGCGCGTCGGGGTGGATGAAGTCGAGTCACAAGCTCACTTCGTACTAAAGTGCTCGTTGTATGATGATATTCGTGAACTAAAGAACTACTATTATACGTTCCCAACAATGGATACATTTGTAGAGCTGATGTCCACATACAACGAGCAAGTTATCTTTAATTTAGGTAAATGTGTAAGCTTTGCTCTCCGAAAGAAAATACCAGAGCGGTTACGGTGTTTTTCTTATGGTTTTATTTATGTACCTTGGCTGCAGGCCAGCCTACAGTACGAAATAAACTAAACTATCTATGCGTCGATCCATGCATGATCTACATACGTGTCACCCGCGTAATCTGGTCACGAGACCCCGTAGGCTGCATCACGTACGATGTTAATTAATATTTATATACATATCACACGCCTACTATATATAGAGTTATCAAAAACTATATTACATATCTCTTGCCATAAATATAATTCTGACTAAGCTTATACCACCATCCACCATCATCGTATATATGGACACTTACATATCACTGAAACTGAAGAGTTACTGCATCATATATCCATTGCACCCTCAATATACACGGCGATCGATGCGCACTGTAAAACTGCTTCTAGGAGGCGCAGGCCGTGTGGTCAGACGTTTTCGTCACTATGACGTTTTGGTTCCTAACAGCCGCGTGTCGCAATTTACCCCTTCCTGATCCGTATATATATGAACGGCTTTTAGTTGTTGGGTCTTCCATAATCATGCATGGGGCGGGGAATATTGCTGTGTGGTGCTCCTTAGCACTAGTCTAAACCCAAGCTGTGAAGTGGTGCTCCTTAGCACTAGTCTAAACCCAAGCTGTGAAGTGGTGCTCCTTAGCACTAGTCTAAACCCAAGCTGTGAAGTGGTGCTCCTTAGCACAAGTCTAAACCCAAGCTGTGAAGTGGTGCTCCTTAGCACTAGTCTAAA
This sequence comes from Arenicola marina, assembly GCA_964019135.1. NCBI lineage: Eukaryota > Metazoa > Annelida > Polychaeta > Arenicolidae > Arenicola > Arenicola marina. The sequence continues at coordinate 8,424,645 of OZ025249.1, read as the reverse complement.
CCCAAGCTGTGAAGTGGTGCTCCTTAGCACTAGTCTAAACCCAAGCTGTGAAGTGGTGCTCCTTAGCACTAGTCTAAACCCAAGCTGTGAAGTGGTGCTCCTTAGCACTAGTCTAAACCCAAGCTGTGAAGTGGTGCTCCTTAGCACTAGTCTAAACCCAAGCTGTGAAGTGGTGCTCCTTAGCACTAGTCTAAACCCAAGCTGTGAAGTGGTGCTCCTTAGCACTAGTCTAAAGCCAAGCTGTGAAGTGGTCCCGGTTTGACCTCTCCACAACTAAACCGCTTCACACATCTGGAGGTTGCTTCCTCAGTGCTGACTTGCTGCTCCTTGATTCCCGCAAACAGCATTCATCTGCTCGGTAGAGACTCGGCGTCCGGCTTTGTACCTGGTTCCCGGACATGGAACAGACAGACAGACACACAGCGGGGGCCGGCCCATCCGGCCATACTGGGTCAAATCGCCGTACAAACCGAACGCCAGGATCAGGCTCCCTGGCCGCAATATCAAGTAGCAAACCCGATACGAAAAATGAGTTTCGCGTAAATTAAACAGCGTATGGCCGGGAGATCCGAGAATGTTGCGGTGTTGGGAGAAAAGGAGTGGATGGAGGAAATGGGGGGGGGGGGGGCACCGCATGACGCGCTGGGCTGCAAAGCTGACGACCCGGAGGTACTTAAATATATGGTGGGGAAGGGGTGATTTACACACGGAACCAGGGCTGCGGAGAGGGAGGTTCCGGGGTTCAGTCGCAATTTTTTAGACCCCCCCCCCCCTTCTATTGCAAGTTTCTGTCGAACCCCCCTTTTATTACTGGATTCCTCCCTGCTGATGTCCACACCTCGTACCCAACATTTTGCATTGGGGGTTCCATGAGGAGCCCCCCCCCCCCCGGATCCTCCCATCCAAACACCCGCTTTCTACGCCTCTATATGTAGCCCTTATTCAAAGTTATGTAACTTCGCTAATACATGTACATATCAGGGTTAACATGAAAGCAACATCACACAAAACAAGGATCTGTTACAACGTAGACTACAGAGCGAAGCGCCGACCCCTAAGTTGTAGGCCCTTTCCAACCCAGAGGGGACCCTGAAGCCACCAGTGCTGGGTACCACACCGGTTCTGGGTACCGCAGCACACGGTATTTACATTGGCCTACCTGGCAGGGGCCCTCGTATGCCTGGTGGGTGACTGACCTGTTTATACCGAGCGCTACGTTAAAAACGAGGACAAGTGATGTGCGTTTAAGCAGGCGAGAGAGATGGAGAAAGGTGTAAGAGAAAATCTCAAGACTAAATCCCAGCATCGAAATAGTAAAACGAATCAGCTAAATTAAGCCGCACCCCCACCCACCCTCCCGGCCTTCGACAAACAGTTTAGAAAGCGCAATAGCCGCCCTCAGCACCCCCCCCCCCCACTCTGATCACCGCGCCCCGCCCACTCTTGTTAAAGACCCGCCCCCGTCCCAGTTTTTAACTTCCCAAACACAAATTCTTGGATCAGCCCCAAGACCAGGAGGTAAACAAATCGTCCCGCATTTCGCACATGTTCCTTGCCTCACCAACCTTATAACCGTAGACCTAGCTACATGAAGGAAGAGCCTGCAGAACTACACATACGCACGTAACAACCCCACTAAAACATAAAGCCTCCTTCACACGGCGTATATACGTGATCTAGCTGGCTAACAACCCTTCACGATGACAGGGCAGTATGTCTCTTCGCCCCTATCTCTAAAATCTGTATACCCAGGCCCGGTCCACTACTGTTGTAAGGTCGGCTGCATGTGGCCCCATGTGACGTTGTTGGGATATGGGACTAGGCTGCATGGAGATCTGCTGCTTACCTGGGCCGACACACCACATGCATGCCACCAGGACCAGGAACACTGCTCCTGTCCCAGCCATCTCCATGTATACAGCAAGGGACTCCTCCCCCTGCGTTGTGTAAGCCGACAGCGGCCACCGATCAGCTGTATCCTTGCTAATGGTACGCCCACCAGCCTCCGGGTGTTGGTAAACAAACACTCGGGACCCGTTCCCTGAGCGTCCCACCTCGTTCGGGAGAAGGCTTGACGCGTGCGTCCGCCGACAGAGTCCGTAGGGTGACCGTCTGTCCGTGTCCGCCCGCCCGCCCGCCGCCGAACGCTGACTTCCACGGAATGGTGGATGAGTAGTCGAGTCGCCGTCTCCGCTCGTGTGGTGTTGTGTTGTGTGGTTGGCGAATGCTCGTCTCGGCTTTGGTCCTTTCAGTCCGTGCAAGTGAACAACAGAGGGTGTGGGGTGGGGGCCCCGTGTAGGAGACGCGGACGGCGGAGGGGGATGGAGGGGGGGGGGCGGGGGGTCATGGGTGGAGCGGTCGGGGCAGGAGGAGAAAAGAGAGGCAGGCGAGGGGAGGGGAGGTTGTGGCCAGCTGCCAGCTGTACGAGGGCGACGACAGGGGGCACGAGGCTTCCTTCTGCCACAGGGGTGGGGTAGGTGGGGAGGGGGGTAGAGGTCGTTTCGTTTCGTTTGGGGGTTGAGGCCAGGGGATGGGGATGACGACCCCCTGCCTCCCTCCCGCCTGGCCCGCCTGGCTTCCTGGCTGTCTGCCTGCCCCGGGGCTGTGATGAAGGACCCTCCAGGGCGGGCAGAGGACCCGTGGTCCCTCCAGGACCCCGCGCACAGCCAGCCAGCCACCCAGCCTGGCGGACAGCCGGTTTACACCCCTCCCCGGTGGCGCAATAAATATTCTTTCGCCCCACGGTCAGAGCGCGGCAACAGTGCCACACACAATACATGAGACGGAGGAGGAGGGTAGGGTGAGGGGGCGGACCGATTGATATAACCGAGGGTTGGAAAAATCAATGTCAGGACCTCCAACGCCAACATTACGATACGCATCGAATTTACTTACTGAAATACTGGTTTTGTATATAATTTGACTTGCTCAAGTGATTAGCATGCGCATGTCATCCTTTATAAAAAAATAGTTTAGGAACTGAAACTTATATTAGCAGGAAGAACACCGCATAACGTAAATCGGGGAGTGAAAAAACGTTCAATTTTATATTGTGTATTTCTAATTTGTTTAACAGAAACAAAATGGGAACATAATTGACATAATGGGTAATTTATCTTCGTATAAGAAGAATAACAATGACTAGAATAAATGCATTAAAGTATATTCATAAATTGCCCTGATGTGTCTCTAAATATCATCTATACGTCTATCAGCTTTATAATAAATGTTCGCGTTTTTGTCAGAATAAAGATATGGATATTTATAGACAACGCAATTTCGGAATTCGCACAGCAACGGCGAGATCTGTCTGTTCATACATCTTATGAACCCCCCCCCCCCCACGCTCTCTGTTGGGGTCGGTCGTCAGTGAGGGGGGAGGGAGGGGGACGGAGGAGGATTAGGTGGGGGGTGTCTTGTCTGCATGTCGCGTCATAGAGGGGTATGTAACGTTTCGGTCTTTATCCTCCCCACCTTGTATATCTTGAAAACAAATACTATGCGATGTGTTAGTGCCAGGCGGCACCATATCAATGAGTCGATGGTGTGGGAAGTGGGGGGGGGGGGGTAGGCCTATAGTTCTATGGACGGACCCTGTCCTAGTTCTGCCCACCCTATGTATACAGCCATATAGAACTGGGGATAGGGAGGGGCGCGCCTATACCAATCTAGCTATACAAACACAGGCTCACTGAGGTTCATAACATTTGACTCCTTGCCCGGGCCTGGGTTACGGCCTGGGTTACTGGCGGCTTTACAGTGGATTAAACAAGTTACGACGTACGGTGTGAGCTAAACGCGATTCTACACTGATTAAAGTGTGACTGCTGATGAAATTTAAGCCCGGACTTACATAATCGCTCGCCTCGCTCATTCATTCACCCTTTTTGTTATAAATATCGGCCGATATAGCTGTAGGCGGCCCCACCAGCGCGCCACATGAGCTGGGAAGTAATCCCCCATGGCACCTTCAAACAACAGGGGACTTTAATGCACCCCATCCCCCAGCTGCCAGCGCCGCAGCAGGGGTGCTAATTGCCGGAATCCGCCGGATGTTGCGGTGTCTGGAGTGGAGGATCTTACCGCATGGCTCTCGGCGGGATAGACCAGATATAACCGTATGTGTGGCGAGTATCTATACACCTTCTTTGTCTTTGATGCTCCGTGCACTACCCCCCCCCCCCCCACCGCCTCTCCCTGTCCCCCACAGAGTTAAGCTTCTGTATAATTTTATCATAGGTATATCTTGGCATATATCTGTCTGCAGCTCACTGCATGCCTGCCCCCCCCCACCTCCAACCCCAACACACAAACACACCAATGCCGCCTGGCAATGATCAACGGCCACTCACATTATGTCCCCCTCCTCCCCCGCCTCCCTTTCATCTCTTCCCTCTGCCCCCCCCCCCCCACACCCCCCATCTCCTTCCCCACCCCACTAGGTGCAGTATCCGGCCAGTATCCGGCCCCACCACTCATTTACGCTTCCCGGCCAAAGTTCGTCACTTAGGCGTATTCATAAAGAACCCCCTCTCTCCCCCAGCCAACTTCTCGACCCCCACCCCCTCCCTCCACCCTCCCCGCCCCTGAGGAAAGCGAATTAACCTTCCTGGAAATCTCTAAACAAGGAGTGTATTGATGTATGATAGTTATTCTGAGTTCTATATATTCTATATATTTGTACGGATAGCTCGGTAGGCCCCTTCCCTCTCTTAGGGCGTGATCGATTCGCCTCTTCCAAAGTCTACCTCTTCCGGAAGAGTGCATGCAGTACGATCGTTTTGCCTCTTCTGTTCCGAGAAGACCTCTTCTTCTCTTCCGCCCAGGTAGGTGGAAGAGAGAAGAGGTAGAGGCTATTCCAAAATGAGGGAAGCTATAACTATGCAATATTCGCTCAGTGTCATCAATTAGGTTAAATGGGGAAATACAGGAATGAAACAACGAATAAAATTATGTGAAACCTATGTAAGACCTTATCTTGTTAGTTGAAACACATGTGCGGGGTACATGGGGGCTTACATATGTAGTAAACCATGTATCTGACTGTTAATGTTGGGCGATAATATATGGAAGTGGGTGATAAGTTGTGAGCAATTATTGAGTTTCCCTTCGCCATATTGAAACTACTCTTCCAACTCGTCACACGCGATCGATTAATCGCTCATATTCTCTATTCTTGGACGAGCTCTTCTCTTCTTGGAAGAGTTCATTAATCGATTAGACTCTTAAGACTACACACACACACTTAGTGGTCACGCGGAGAAGCCAAGGTCCGAGGGGCTGCCACCTTTGATACGGCATGCTGTCTGCCCTGGGAAAAACATGAACTTCACATGTGTTCTCCTGATCGCACCTGATAACCATGTAGTATAATCACCGGACGGTCACGGACGTAACGGAAGATGTGGCGCTTAGGTTAAACATTTATTATCGCGTAGGCCTACTGACAACATTCCCTTTGGCTCACACGAGGTATAGTTTTCCTGGTCTCCGCTTGGTTTTTTACAACGCTGAGCGCCCGCACTTAAAATACCTATAAGATTATTACATTACCGCTAAACATACAACAACGTACTGTTTATAGAAGATGTGGATGTTTGTCAATTTGTCGTTGATTCTAGTGCTTCTGGCCAACGTTGGGCGCCGCAGTCGCCGATTTTGAGGTGGACGCCTGAGAAAGAAGAAGCCGTGAAGGACTTTGTGACGACAGTGTTGTCATGCCGACGGGTGCCGGGGCTTTCTCTGGCCGTAGTACAGGCGGATCGCGTTCTCATGACGACCGGGTTCGGGAAAGGCCGACCTGGAGCAAGGCGTCAATGCCACGGAAATCCACACCTTTCTGTATCGGGTCGTGCACCAAGGCCTTTACAGCCACAACCATCGGGTCTCTGCTGGCAGATTTGCAGGACAGGTAAGCACTTGATCTCCCGGCAGAGGGCGTTCCGCTTACGCTATAGTCTCCACGTCAAATTTAACCATCAGAATTATCCTTCATACGCGAAAATAAATAGAAGCCATATGTTACTTTCGAACTATGTTTTCGAGTTCGATTGAGGTCAAGGCGTGAAGCGTTTTTGTACTTTGACCCGGCGATATTTGAAATATGTTGTGCGCTAATTCCCCCATTGTGATCGTGGGGGGTTTTTCTACATTTTTTTAAAATTCTGCATCGAATATACAGAATTTCACCTAAGCTGCACTATAACCATTCGTTAACCCAGCCCAACCGTGAGGTTGGCGGTTTATATTTGGGGCAGAGGTGATGTGAGCTTTCTCTGCTGACAGTGGTAAGCACCATGCTATGCAACGCATAGGGGATCGCCAGTCTGGCTCAGATGGTATCTTGTCGTACCGTTATTACCAAAGAGGGGCAGAAGCTCCTCTCACGCCTATAATCCCCACCTCCTCCAACCACACTAAGTCGATGTCTTGCAGATGTCACAGCTGAACGCCGCACATATGGAGCATGTTTGACCCAACCCCATTTGATTGTCCCGCGAGGTTCCGCGGCCACATTTAGCTTTTATGTGCACAAGGGGGGGGGGGGGGGGGGGGGGGGGGTTCCTAGATCACGAAGAATAATTTTGTATTCCCGGAAAATGGTGGCATGTTTTAAAGGATAACTCCCCAGTATTAAAAAGGATACTCCCAGTACATGGAAGGCGGATACACGATATAAATTCAGTGATTTTCCGATTCACGGCTATTTAATATTAAAATTCCCAGTTCACGATTAATGAAAATCCTTGATCACGACGGTCGGCTAATACCCCATTCCCAGTTCACGAAGTATTATTTGCCTCGTTCCCAGTTCACGGGTGAAATGAAAGCCCCATTCCCGAGGAAGGGAAATACCTCTTGCCCCCCCCCCCCCCCCCCACCCACTGATGGTCGAGAAACGGTAATTTGTCTGGGTTCGTGAAACACCCCTATAACTGGTATATTAATTCAGGTGGCATTAAGTATATTTGGTTTTTACGAGTGTTTTACAAGTCTCGACCACATGCAAAACATTCACTGTAAGTTGTGTTTTCCAGTAGAGGTGCATATAAAGCCATTCGTGTAGTTCCGGCATTACGACAAACCTGAAACGCACAAAGGCAATAATAAACGATGTGGCTAATGGTAAGAGGGACATCGCGATTAATTGATCACCGAGGAAAACAACAACACGTTGGCGAGGAAGGAAGAATCTGCGTAGGCCTACTAGTTGGGGATCGCTCAAGTGACTCGTTCTCCTTCTCTTTGGATCCCAGGTATCCTGATCAATGGGACACGCGACTGGAGGAGATCCTGCCGCCCTTCACCCTCAGTGATCCGGACCGAGCCCGTCTGGCCACCGTCAGGGACCTCCTCTCCCACAAGATGGGGCTGGCTACCTACGGAGGGGCGTGGCTCCTGGGTCTGCCCCAGGACTACACCAGACAGGACTACTGCTCGTGCGTGACGCCCCGTCAATTTATATCCTTTATTCGTATTATGAGTCAGAGTATTTTATACTGCGCACATATAATTGAGCCAACAAATTGTACAGCTTTCGACGCCTTTGTTAAAGCCGGCGGCAGCTATGTTATATAACAGCCGAAACGTCATGGGAACCTTTCCGTTATAATTATGTCGTGTTGATAATGGCATCGGCTAGTTGCACGCAATTTATAGGATATATTGATGGTTGAAATTACGTGTATCACAGTCAGGACTTGAAATTTAAAATGCAGTTAATATTTAACTAAATGTGGATAGGGTGGGGGGGCGGGGGGGGGGCTAGGATGAACAGGGTTAAATAAAATACAAATGGGATGAATTATGTGCCAAAAGTTGTCATGCCTACCAGTGAAAGAAGGCTCGTTTGTCTGCCACCACGCATAGACCGGATAGACATGGCGCCAAGTCGTTGGAAGATTACAGACGACTTATTAATCATGTTAATCTTACATGGTCCCCATTCCGCAGTTACGTAGAAAACAGTTCTTTAATTTCAAAATATCCTCGTTTTTGCGAAGACCTCAATTTCAAAAGCCCCCCCCCCCCACCCCTCTCCCTAGTCCTAGAGAGAGCTCGCTATTATCCCTGTCTTTATTTCAGACGCATGCGCATGCTGGAACCGATAGACGACTTCCGGGTGACGTTCATCTACAGTAACTTCATGTATTTGTGGTCGGCGTGTGTGGCTGAGTATCTGGCGGCAGACAGCAGTACCTTCGAGGACCTGGTCCGGGCGCGGCTGCTCCAGCCACTCGGGATGAACAACTCGCTGTTCCCGGAAGATATCACCGACTGGAATCAAATTGCCAGCGCCTACTTCATTAACGAGACTTCGGACGAGATATTGAAATTAGACCCGGTTCTTCTTGAGTAAGTCAGAATTTATGTTGTAGCGAATCAAGTTGCATTTGTTGCCAGTGTTTAATTTTTCCATTATAGTATGTAATATGCGCATGTAAGAGCTTTTGTTCTCTTAATTTTCGCAATGCGCTCGGGGGTTTGTGTTCCCAGATCACGAAGAATAGATTTCTTTATTCCCAGATCACGATGAATTAAAAGCTGAACTCCCCACATGGAACGGAAGGGCTGATACACGATACTTAATTTACGATTTCCCGATTCACGGTTATTTAGTAAAATTCCCAGTTCACGATTAATAAAAATCCGTGATTACGGCGATCGGCTAATACCCCATTCCCAGTTCACGAAGAATTACTTTCCTCATTCCCAGTTCACGGTGAAATGAGAAGCCCAACCCCGAGGGACGCAAATACCCCTCCCCCCCCCCCCCCCCCCCCTTAGTTCTATCACTTTTCAGTAACGTAAATGACAAGCGCTCTGAAGTGAACATGATTGTGCTTAGACAAGCTCTCCGCAATATGGCGCGCGCCGCTCGCACCCGCCGGCGGAGTTGGACGAAGCAGAGAATGGCACTCATATTGTACAGTTAGGCATCATTTTAATCTTTAATATAAGCTTCAGGGGAAAACAACCTGTTTCTCTGTGTTCCCAACCGCAACTCGACACCACAGGCCCACTTTCTCCACAGCACAGTGTCACCGGCCGAGTCCTCAGGCGGCCTGTGCAGTCCAGCCACCGACATGGCCCGCTGGCTCCAGTTCCACCTCAATCAGGGCCGAGACCAGGACCAAAACGTCGTCGTTCCGGAAGACATCTGGAGAAACACTAATACGCCAAGTTTCGCCTTTAACTCGCCAGGCGGGGCCATACATAAACCGCAGTACCCGGTGACAAACAGCGCGACGACATATGGCCTGGGGTGGGACCTCGGTACTTACAGAGGTACGCAATCACAATAGTACTCTGCGGGAATGCATAGCGCGTATACCTCTAAGGCTTGCCCATGGCAAATGTATTAATTATTATGGTGGCAAATAGGATTTGGGGACGGAACATTACGTGGGTTTCCAAGTGGAATCAGATGATTTAGTTACATTAGAAAAATAAGTTCCATAAGAACCATTCCGCAGGTGAAAGTTTAAAAAAGATTTGACGGAGTTGTGAAGTTCTTAGCAGATAAAACTCCTGCCAGGTAGGTGTCTTATGTGAGAAACTCGTTAAAGTGTCATGAATTTGTCCTTAAATGCCTCATGCAAAATACCGTGAAAGTGGCTCATAGGCCTAATATGACGTATGAAACCTGAAGAAGATCTGGCACTTGAAAGAGCCTTTTGGTGGACTACCTTAAGGAAACAAAATTGTCCGTGTACTACTTATGGCGCGCTTTTGTTGTTTCCTGTTGGTGTGGTGTCGTCCGAATACCAGCTGATCAATGCTGTAAAATTCTGTTATAATCGTGCATGAAACAATGTTTAAACTGCTTCTGTCTCCTATCTCTAATTTGTTTCCCACAGGGTATCGTTACAGCCTTCATAACGGCGCCATCTCCGGCTTCCAGTCCCTGGTCACTGTCTACCATGACATGGATCTAGCCATCTTCACCAACGTCAACGGTCCGCTGGACTCGGCGGCCGCCGCCAATGAAGTCATACACTATTATATCGCGGACGTGGCGTGGGACATGCAGCCCTGGTTAAACCAGACCACCGCCTGTACCTTCCCTGAGCCGTGGAGTAGTCAAGACGGAGTGAAGACCAGACCATACGAAGGCAAGATCCCGGATGTCAATGTGCAACCCACATACACGAAACGCGCAACTGGACCGGAAATGCCCGAAGAAGAAGCAGCCAAATATGTCGGTACATACGGGCATTGGATGTTTGGGAACGTCACAGTGAGGTACGAGGAGGGGTCTCAGTTGCTGTACTTCCAGGCTGGACAAGTAGGGGAAGGCAGCTTGTGGCCGACCTCGGAGGACCCGCAGTTTGTCTTCCTCGCCCACTTCGAAGGGCCTCTGTCCTATTTCAGCTACGGCGGTGTCGGAGAAGGGGCCTACCCGCCAATAGCCTTCCAGGACCTCACCAACAGCACGACGGTGGGCCTCCAGTTCCAGACCATTAACGGCATCGCCTATGACCCCCGTACCCCGCCACTGTTCCAGAGAGACCTCCAATGGGATGACTATGACATGTTCCCTGGGTCACAACGCCGTGAAGAGATATAAAAAAAATGCTAATGTGTGCTATGTGTTTGTTGTGTATTGACAGTTTAAATCACATGTAAAAGCTTTGCGATAAAAAAAATACGAAAAAACATGAAAAAACTACTTAAGCTTGAATTTTATCCCTAAAACATGGAACCCCGGCTAAAGCTGACCTAAGAATTGATTAAAAGAATAATTTCCATTCATTCCTCGTTTTGCTTATTATGAACGTGAAAACGGTTCGATCCACAACTCCAGCGCTAAATTGACATGACCTTTTCCCAGGCGTTGTCTAGGGTAGCTGTAATAATCAAAGCTTTCTATACATATCTCGGTGTATGATCACGATACTTATATAAAACAGTAAGTGCCATTTTATTCATGTTACCAATTATATATAGTCTAGATAGGCATCTAGCTTAAAGCAAGGAATGATTAGAGCAAGTATTGCTCCCCATATGTCATTCATCTTGATGCTGATGTCGCATATATATATCGCCAAGGCCTACATTGTGTTCATTAATGGCTGATAAGACTCAGATGGCCTTCGTGATCTTGCATCACCTGATCTGGGCCCATGCCATATGGGGTCCGCACAGCCTCTGTCTGCTGCAAAAAGTCACATTTCACACTCATCATGTCGCCTGCCTTATGTCTATCGTTGATTCTGGGGCTTCTGGCTAACGTTGGCGCCGCAGTCGCCGACTTCGAGTGGACGCCTGAGAAAGAAGAAGCCGTGAAGGACTTTGTGACGACAGTGTTGTCATGCCGACGGGTGCCGGGGCTTTCTCTGGCCGTAGTACAGGCGGATCGCGTTCTCATGACGACCGGGTTCGGGAAGGCCGACCTGGAGCAAGGCGTCAATGCCACAGAATCCACACCTTTCTGTACCGGTCAGATGCGGGCCATTAATATACGCGATACAATTACGTATATCGATACCTGCATCGATGATCTCTTGAATTAACCATAAACAAACGAAATTCGCAACAAATCACCAGTTAATGCATTGATAATATGGAAGGGAAAACCCGGGTTTTTCGCAGAAATGGAAAACCCGGTATATCAACTATGCGCCGAATACAACCGGATGAATCCGGCGCGCATGCGCATGCGCATGGAGACTACGCGCCAATTATATGACTCATACTTTTGTAAACAAGACTGTACAACCTCTGAGAAGTCACATTGATTCAAACGCCATCTGTGGTTATAGTATTGTTGCTACACTCGGAACTGAATGATCCTGTAACGATACTTCACTCCCTTCACTTTGAGATGTTTATCAAGCCATGATTGTTATTGCATGAGGGAGCTTTTCTGTAATAACGGGGAATCGGAGAAAGTGGGTAATCAGTGTGACGAGAACAAAGTCTCTGCTTTATGTGTTCCTACTGCCAAATCGCCAGATTTGTTGCTATGCTATCTGAAATAGGCTAATTAATCCTCTAGCTACCCTGACGGCTGGAATACTTGCCTGGAGAACATGCTTCTGCCTTTCACCATGACCCGGACCGAGTCCGCCTGGCTCATCGCAAGATGGGACTAGGGACTTACACCTTGTCATGCGTACTGGGTCTGCCCGCGGAATACACCAGACAAGACTTCTGCTCGTGAGTGGTGGATCCACGCAAATCCAGCCGCTCGCTTTAATTACATTTCTTAAGCCAAAACGTTGCATGTTTGATTCATAGATGGGTGTTTATGGGAAAGCACTAGTAGAGTTGCAAATGACATCATTGGAAGTAGGGTATTCCTTATTTAAGACGCAATCAATATTTCTTCACATTGAATGTTTCCTACGTGGAAGGCGTACACAATTATCAAGATGGTTAAAACAGAATGGTCGCATTGCTATTATTATTATTAGGCGGCATGGGCTGGATCCTGGGCACTTACAGAGGTACCCAATGACCGAAAATCAGTCCAAGGCTAATTAATATGAAAGCTATCATAGCCATTGTCGGTAGATGGTAAACCTGATAGTTTCTTTTCTTGCACATGTGTGCGCTCCAGGTTTGACGTAATGCCAGACCTGTCGTAATGCATAAGAACAAAATTCGCAGTTTATATAAATCGAGTGAGTCATGTGACTTCCTTGCAAAATTAATTGCTAGAATAGTGAAAGTTTATAATAGGCACTGATCTGACAGAAATATGAATATAAAGGTGTTAACATGCAAGTGATAATTATCAAATTTCACTCCCTTTTACCATGACATGGATCTCGCCATCTTCACCAGCGCGAATGGGCCTCTCGACCTGGACTTCGACGCCAATGAAGCCAAACACTTCTACATCGCCGACGTGGACTGGGCATGGAGCCGAGGCTGAACAAAACGACCTGATGCACCTTCCCGAAGCCCTGGGCAGGGCCCGCCGATGTGACGTCACCCGGTGACCCCGGGTCAACCCGAACCGGAAGTGATGGATGGCAGGCGCCAGGTAACGAGAACCCCGGAGGAGGCGGAGAAATATGTCGGCACATACGGTCATTGGTTCCTCGGTAATTTCGCCGTCTAGCTAGTATGGCCAGGAGGTGTCGGAGATGTTGCAGTTCACAATCGGACGACTCGGCAAGGGCAAACTGTGGCCCGCATCCGAAGACCCCCAGTGTGTCTTCAACATGCACGGGTCGCTGGCTTACATTAGCGTCCGAGGCTTGGGCGATGGGATATACCCACGCATTGGCTTCCAAGATTTGGTCAATGCTACAGACGGTCCCCAGTTTCAGACATTAAACGCGTTCGCCTACGAGCCTAGCGACCCGTATGTCATCTTGTCATCCGTGTGCATCTTGTATGTCCTCGCGGGCTAAATGATGATCATACAGAAGAAATTATTTAAAGGGAACCGCCAGCCTGGCCTCTAACGCTGCTTTACCGATTCATATAATACCCAATTATCTATCATCCAAATTACAGAATTTTTCTTTCTGTAATCTATAGCTCACAATAAAATTTAGAAGTGACCACAAGGCACGATTTCGCCGCCTACCCAGGCGGCAGCCCTTTTTGGAGGTGTGTCCGCGATTGACCAATCAGGAGGCGATACTCTAATTTATTCAAACCGGAAATTGCGCCTATTGTGTGAGCAAAACAAGAGCGCGTGATCATCGCTAATATAAAGAGCTGCGATTCTTACTCAAATTCTGGCATTGTTGCGGAGTCAATCGTCGCAAGACGTATATCAATTTGTTTAAATGGTACATTTCCATAAAACACTAAGATCATGTGCTACTGCGCGGCTTAGAACTGCCGCTGTTCATCTGTAAATCGCGGCCCTGATCTCTCTCTCCGCGAGTGATAACATAAGGCAGTGCCACATGAATAGTCACAATACGCGTCACTGCTACCGGCAAAATGGCGCTCTGCTCGACATTGCTGGGGGCGGGTTGCCTTAATTTTTTTTCCTTACCAGTCGGCCGAAACGAAGTGTTAACACTCGCCAATTTAACTTTAAGATGTAAACTTTCGGTGCAGATCGCGATTAAATTAGGTTGGACATCCGCTTTAAGTGAGATATTAAAAATTACTTATTTGGTCTTATGTATATCTAACAGTGTTATAATTTTTAGTGTACGTAAGTGGCAAATGAGCTATGATGATCGAACATACAATTACATCGGTTAATTCAACCATATGACCCATATGAGGTACTCAAAAAACAATAAATGAATAGAAGAAAGTACTAATAATGGACAAGCAGGCCCGAACAATGTTTTATGATGTACATTCCAAGATTAGACCCACCCGCTGAATTACTTTAAGAAAAACAGTAATTACTAAGAACCTCCACTGTTTCTAACCAAGACGGGCTAGACGGTAACTAAGGAATCAGGCATGGCTGCTCGCATCAGGCACATACACGTATTTACCTACATGTATCAAAGACCGTGGGATAACAATACTTACGACCATCTGACAACAAGCACCCGATACCATAGGGCCAGTTGGGAAAAAAGTTTTAATGATAATGTCTTATCAGTATCTTGTACGGTCATTGGCGTAACCAGGTCATGGACAGTGTGTCCATATAATCGTAGCCCCACCACCCCCTCAAAGAGAGAAAAGATAAATAGATCAACGATAGAGACAAATGGCGCATGAAATACAAATAGCACGCCCACGAGTTGCGCTAAATATATCAAGGCCATCTGAACGCTTCCAAGGTCACTTTCTTGCGCAAATCAATTCACAGCCTGTGATATTAGCATGCAACATTTCTGTCTAGAACTGTGCGTTGATGTCGCCGTATCCATCCCGGCTTGTTCAGTGGCTAAAATATCTGCCGTTGGTTTTGAGAGCAACTTTTTCGATTATGTTTTGTTTTAGTCTCACATTCTGGCGTCCCCACATCGACTACTGACGATGGAACTCTAAATGTTCTACTGACCATTCCACGAATAAAATAGTAACAACAATTGATGCAGCACAAACGTCGGCAGCTATATGGCCGGTCATAGCCCATGCTCTTGGGGCCCTATCGTTAATCTCCTGTTTAAGGTCTAAGGCGGTATTCATAAAACTGGCGCCAGTTAGGCACGTCGTAGGCTCTCACTCCCCTGGCGGTAGTATTCAGAATCACAATAATCGTTGTCGATTTAAATTTTGGCACTATACTCATCCTAAAATCCATTCACTCAGTGACCCTGTTTTGTCTTTAGCCATGAAAAACCAATTTCAAATTGTTGTATGGTATGCGTAGTAGTGATTATGAATACCGGCCCAGATCTCGTGGGCAACCGCGAGTCCATGGCGACCAACGTCAAAACATTCAACGAAGCAGGCTGATGCAAAATAAAACCTCTTTTAACAGTTGTCAAAATGCCGCAACTCGCCTTTAGAGACCATTACAGGACACGGAATCGTTCTCATAATAATAATTAAAAAAAAGTCCGTAGCGTGTGTCTACGACGTGGTGACTGGCGTTCAGCGGCCAACGACCACAGCCAAGTTCCACCACCTTCTGATAAAGAGAGACCCCGGGAGCTAGGTTAACACGTCAAGCCACTTCAACACAAAGGACACAAGTACTCATGATTTTTATTATAACCGAGTGCGCCTTAAAGCACTCGAAGCCTAATTATAATACACGCACATTGTGTTAAAAAGTGAGGAATAATTAAAACAGTGAAAGAAGTTATCAGCCACCCGTAAAAAGGGCATAAAGGATGATTGAATCTGGAATAGCGAGCGCAGCGTAAAGTCTAAGTTTATCGTATATATGTAGACCACTCACGCGAAGAGTCAACGCACTGGATTTGAACTTCCCGGAGTTCCCAGTACTTCGCCTTACTTCGGCTTCGTTAGTCAAATTATTGTGTACATTCTGAAACAAATGAAGTTATATCCGTTACTTGTAATTGTCATTAATACGCCTTCTTAAAGCGTCTTCGACAAAAGAACGTTCAGGCCCCGCATTGTTTGAGCCACACTTTGTGACATCTACGGGAGGAAGCATGGCGCCCGGAAATTGTCACTCGAACTGGTCCCAGCAGTGTGGGTTCTCGCACATACACTCCACAGATCATTTCAATAAACCCGCTCTAAGCGCCATCTACAGGAGGGGGATCCCCGGCGAGACTGCGCAGGGGCGGCTATTGGGCAGTCCGCGAGGACGTCATGACGTTACAGAGGGAGCGTCTTCATCAAGAGGAATCATCCAACATTTTCCTTGCAGCTACAGATCGGCGTTAGGTGGCGCTGTCGCGACAGTGGCGGATGACGGCACAAGGTTCTGGTGAGGGTGGTGCGACAGGCCGATCGCGTCCTTTTGGATGACGTCACAAGGCGGTGTGGTAAAGGATTATCGCCCGTGTGAAGGCTCTAGGGCTTCCACAGCTTGAGCAGGCCGTCCTCGGAGAAGGAGGAAAGCAGGTTCTGATGAGGGTGGTGCGACAGGCCGATCACGTCCTTCTCGTGAATCTGAAGTCAACGTCGACACATCGTTATGAATGATACATACGTATATTAGGCCTAAACTGGGACTATGAAATTGGGTTGGATGACACGTGCCACACATGGAGATGGCAGAGCGCGAACCCATGATCTGCAGCTCATCCATGCCTACCAACTGAGCTGGGGAGTCCCCCCAACGTTATTAAATGAACGAACCACATCAATATAGAAAAGTTGGTCAGAAATACCCGCCGGAACATAATATCTGATAAAAAGTATATATATATTGAAAACAAACGTGGTTACATACTTTAAACATGTACATGTACGTCAAGGCAAACCCAACTATAATAATAATAATAATAATAATATAAAAAATTATATAAATATAAATACTACAACTGCTACTAACAATAATAATAGTTATAAAAGGCGGACCAGAGAGTTCCTCCCCGCCCGCGACCCACTCACCGTCAGGGTTCTCTCCAGCTTGCCGGTCTGTATGCTGAAGCAGTATAACACCTTGTCCTCCCCCCCCCCCCCCCCGACCCCGCGACCCACTCACCGTCAGGGTTCTCTCCAGCTTGCCGGTCTGTATGCTGAAGCAGTACAACACCTTGTCCTTGCCCCCCCCCCCCCCCCCCCACTTCCCCGACCCCGCGACCCACTCACCGTTAGGGTTCTCTCCAGCTTGCCGGTCTGTATGCTGAAGCAGTATAACACCTTGTCCTCCCCCCCCCCCCCGACCCCGCGACCCACTCACCGTCAGGGTTCTCTCCAGCTTGCCGGTCTGTATGCTGAAGCAGTACAACACCTTGTCCTCGCCCACACAGTAGATCCACTCGCCGCGAGGGGACAGGCAGCAGCACACGAAGTCTCCGCCCTCGCGCTTACCGCTGGAGAAACTACGCACGATCTGAAGGGAGACAGACGTACAAATAATGAAACATGACAGGTAAATGTTAATCAAATTTACCTTAAAAACGCGTAAAATAGAATTGTTTCAAATTTCGATATAAACGTTCTGCGACTATCAGACAATTTTAATATATAAACAACGTCATTATCTTATTTGCTTAAAGCTCCGCACAGGATCACTGGACTTACCTGGCCCTGCATGTTCATGATGACGACGGTGTTGGAACGATTGCAGACGACAAATTGTTCAGCATTTCGCGGCAGTGGGTGGATACTATGAACGGTGATGTCACTTCCCGTGGTTCCTCCTAGAGATTTGAATGTGTTCTGACACTCTGTACTCTTGATGTTCCACACCTTAATGGTGCCGTCAGAACTGGCACTGGAAACGAAGGGGATACACTTAGTGTCAATATTCACCATATTTGGTACCCTGTTAAATACCAAACATGCCAGCTTAGCCATATAATTACATACATGAAGATTCATATTTTTCTACCCAAACCATGTCAATGTGGTATTCGTCACCAAGAGTGTGTCGTAGTTTTAGCGCTCAAAAACAGGTAAGCTTCCTTATGTACTATTATGTTATATTTTTTTGCAGTCATACGTACACACAGAGGCAGACAGGGCAATGTCACAATGTTATTCTGTAGCTCAGATGGACTGCTCACGGAGTGAAAAGACGACGGTGTTCTCACCTTATGATATGATGACCATCGCCGGCGAATGCAGCATCGTTGACGAAGGATGAGTGACCTCGGAACTCTTTCAAACTTTTTCCTGACTTCAAGCCGTGTATTCTACCAAAGGGTGAATGTATCGTCAAGATGTGTTGCGTTTGCTATACGTTCAAGACTAAACGACTTACAACATGTATAATGCCAAGTCCTGTAACCTAGGACAATTATTTGAACTGAACGAAAACAAACACGGCACAATCAGTGACGGCATGGTACCTGATGGTCTGGTCGAAGGATGCCGTTAACAGCTGACTGTTGTCCTTTGAGAAGCACACGGACGTCACACCTTTGCTGTGTGCACGCTCAAAGCGCCTCAAACACTGACCAGTCTGAATCTTCCAAACCTAATAAAACCAAATGTTGAAGTGTTTGAGGCCATTTTTATGCATAATCGAGCCACCTGAAATGGGAATAAATGAAGTATGCTTCAGATGGCAGGGCGCGAACCCATGACCTGTTGGTCTGCATCTCAGCCTACTCGCCAACCGTACTAGTAAGGCCCCCGCATAGCGAGGAAACTAGTCATAAAACCAGCTTACGTCTTTGTTATGTAATATTCTTACGCATATTTCACGTTACCGTGAACTAAAAGAAGACAATAGTTGTCGTAGCAAATTCATTCAATAAAAAAATTACGCTCTTTTACGCCAACAAAATATACGAAATTGTAAAAAATAACCCCACATAAACAATAGTACTACCCGTTAGATAGCCCTTGGACTGACCTTGATCTTGCCATCCTGCCCCCCCGTGGCCAACATCTCTGAGTCTCGACTGAAGGTCAGGCACAGCACCGCGTCATCCATCATCATGAAGTTGTCCTGTCAGCGGAGTTAGAGTTGGGCAAATGTTATTTACTTCAAGAGGTTACTAACGGCAGGAGTTTAGCAAAACCACTGACACGATATAAGGCCGGAACACGCGAAAGCCATTTTGCAAATAATCTGTCTTGCACCATACTTCACATGATACAAGTTCGAGTAAATAATATCACCATACTAAATTACTGGTACAGTGGCCTCCTTACATTAATTCATGGTACATAGCTCCGTCCATGCGCACATAGGATAAATACATCCCCCAGGCAACAGAAAAATGTCCCTTGTATGCGAACTGTAAAACTGCCATTCCAAAATGATGCCGTTGTGCTCTTAACACCGTGCAGATCGCCCTTTGAAATCATTAAAGCAACGCGCTTATTTCGATGATGAACGCGTGCTTGTTTAAAGCACCATACACGCCTATATCAGAAAATTCTGTGTGATTGGCAGTGAGACCGACGCCCTCTCCGACGTTGCTGCATCCATCGCTTACCTGAGCCTGATATTTGAGATCCTTCCTGACTTTTCCTGTAGCGAAGTTCCAGACTTCCACAAAACCGTCGACGGATCCCGTGACGAGATACTGGCCGTCGGGGGAAAAGCGGGTACATTCCACATGGGACTTCTGCCCAAACTGAAGCGGAACAAAAGGGAAATAAATGTACGTGTTTAGGCCATTTCTGTGCTTACGAAACCTCATTGGGGAAGACCGAAGCTGAGGTTCTCAAGTACATTGTAAAATGACATTCATGTACTAAGTGTAATGGATAAATAGAGATCGCTATTAAATGAGAAGCAATACATGATATGGGATCAGCTATACCTTGATAGTTTTGCTAAGTTGTGTTGGATATTTCTCGTCTTCTATATCCCTAACGGCCGCCTTTCCTCTGAACACATCAATGGTGGTACCTGTCACAGAGCCACACAAACTGTATATCAACACGGTTTTTGAGGTTATCATTAAGATGTGTATTCGTTGTTGCAAACCACTTTAAATAAATATTGCTTATACAAAAAAAAATATAACAAAACTTCAATGTATAAAAAAAACGTCTACTCATGTAAGAATATATCAAGCAAGAAGTATACAAGTTTAATATATAATTAAGCGAAATAAAAGAAGGATGATCTCACAGAAAGTGGGCAATTTAACAGATTTCATCCACCATGAAATCTTAAATTATGTTGTTTTAGGTATGACGTCTGACAATCTCTCTTCTGATTACCATGGACCGTTATAGCAAAGTTAAATATTGTACTTCCTGTACACTGCATTAAACAGTTCAATGGCTTACTGGAGAGTCAGTAGGTTGGACTGACCTGGAGGCAGCAGACCCTGGTGTTGCTGCCACTTGAGAGCCTGACCCAGCAAGGCCAATAGACGGGAGGGAGGCACGACGTTGACCTCTCCCGACAAGGCCTGAGCAATGGCCGCTCTCCGCCTCTCCTTCGTCTGACCCTCGGGGTATGCCTTAGTAATGCGTAATCACAAAATAATGCAACAAACTATACACTTAACCAAATCTCTTATTAGGACACCTAGAATTGATTACAAAAAAGTGTCAAATACGCAAGGCCCATTGAAAGGAAATGTAATTACTCTTGTATGTTATAATATCTTCAGATCAGTCCTATTACTTCAAAAACTGACGACTGTGTGGAGCACAATATTTTTCAGAATAAATAGTTTCCATCCGTATTTCATTGTGAGCAGCCGAGTCTGAATGTGCCTCCCTCTGAACTTTCCCGTCCCCAATATGTTATAGTAGCGCATTGAAACATACTACTGACAATGACTCTAAGCACAAAAAACGCCAAATCTTCAATATACTTCACGAAGACCAAACATTACGCAGTTGAGAAGTAAGATACTTCAAACCTTTCAACATGAGGAGACAGGACTTTACCTCCCTGGGGTCAAAATATGACCGGTTCAGCATGTTCTCAAGATGCATATGGCGATCCACATACTGTTGTTTCATCATCAGCATGGGGTCTGTTTGTCGCAGGAGTGAGCGAGCTGCTCCCAACTCTCGCAGTTCAATCAACTCAAGAACAATCTGTAAATATGAATAGGATTCAACACTCAAGAGAGTACATCATACAGTCATACAGCAACTAGCCCTGAAGAGTCGATAAAGGAAAGATTAATAGAAAATGTAAACAGTCTGGCGCACAATTTTTAAGAAAGCCATCAACAGATAATATACATCTAATCTCATTCCAGAATGATCCCCACCAGAACAGCACGTTTGATTATTAAACGGAATGCTGTGTTGTATGTATATGGTAACCTGCAATATCTTACCTGTTCATAGAGGTCAATAAGCTTTTGGTCTGGCAATTTCAGCGTTTGTATGGCCTGAAGCACTGTGTCCCAATGTCCATTGGTAATATCTGACACAAAACTGTCCACAGAATCAACCGTATTTAGCGATATACCGGTTTCCTCCTGCAAAAATACATAAACGAAGATGTGAAAATACCAAATAAGTACACAAAACCTATATAGACAATATATTATTGCTTAAGATAATGCTTTAAATGGGTAAGTATTTACAATATATATGTATCTGGAATGAGAAAAGTTTACATATTATATGTATAATTCAAGATAAACCATCAAAAATTTTGTTTCTATGTATCAACAGAACTATTGTACATAGCAGTGGTACCTGCAAAACTTGAAGTGTCCTCATCAGAGTATTTTCCTTGAGGTACTGCTCAATGAGGCGGACCACACTGTAAGAGGAATCAGGTATTCATTTCCAAACTCAATGCCACTGAATTACTCTGCAGTACAACTTACCCATCACTTTAACCTCTGATTATATCACAGCAATGAGAAGCCATAGCAACCAGAGAGGAGCCTCATCTTTGGGAGCAACCTGCTACTCTTCGCAGAGAAAAACACGATTTTTTCCCCCAAATCAAATTTGCTGAGTGACTTCACAATCCAGGTATGAATAACAACAAAATTGGGGCCAGGAAAAAGGATAATATAGACAGAATTACAGTTTACTCAGGGTTCAGTGTTTAGGGAGTTTCACTATACTTCAATAGATTGAAATAATATTTTTTTCTAAGCAAATTGTACAGTCAGAATACTATGGTGGGAAGCTGGCTAGATAGGTTTATCCCTGATCTTGATTTTACCAGCTATCAACATGATCAAGTAATAATATAGCTACTTACCTGCCTGTACAGTGGCATATAGAAATTAGTGTACAGGTGGGGGGAGGAGAGAACAGGACTATTTGAAGAAGATCATCACCATAATTTCCGGGATATAAGTCGCATCCACCGATTTTGAGGAATATTTAGACTTGAGCAATATATAAGTTACATCAGTGTATAAGTTGCACCTTCGGTGTGAGTGTTGCTGCTAGTATCGGTATATATGTACTTCCAGAGTTCTGCCTTGCTGGAGCAGGAATTGATATTCTGACATGTGCCCACCATTATTAACTATTGCCCGTCTAACCCAAGCGCTTGCATGCTGTTTGTTGTCAAAGTCGTAAGAACTGATGGATCTATATTCCTTTGATGGTAGCCCCATGTGACGTTGGTTTCACGCAATTGGGGTTGCCCACACAAACAAATCTTCCACCCACATTTCCTGCCTACGGATGAGACTGTTGTGCAGAGCATCAACTGTCTCATATGGGACTACTTTGATGGGTACTCGGAGCACAATTTCAGCAGCACTGTAATTGGCTTCATTCGCCTAATGAGATTATAACAACGGGGGATGATCAAAAACAACTCTTATCTCCAGGCCGGGGTCAAGTTGGTAAGGGGGAGAGGGGTATGTGTCCTAAGAAAAAAGCTTGAGTCATATATAAGTCTAGTCCAGCCACACTAGACTCTCTATAGCCACTAGCCTGGGCTCGCGTTAGCATTCGCCAATAGCCATTTGGCGAGAAAATTCGGGATTTGGCGATAAGAACTTCCTGGACACTCGCCAAAATGGCGAATATAAAATTTCAACTACAAACACATTTTTATTCATGTTTTTTTCAACAAATGGAACCAGAAAATCCTCGAAGAAATTTTTGGCTAATTTTGGCTAATGTTTTTCCACTGAATTAGCCAAATTGGCTAATGAAAAAAATACCCTAGCGCGAGCCCAGCTAGCTGCCGACCCTATTCAAGTCATTAGCAACAGT
This sequence comes from Arenicola marina, assembly GCA_964019135.1. Classification (NCBI taxonomy): domain Eukaryota; kingdom Metazoa; phylum Annelida; class Polychaeta; family Arenicolidae; genus Arenicola; species Arenicola marina. The sequence goes on along the minus strand of OZ025249.1, from coordinate 8,401,542 downwards.
TTTTGTGCGACCCCCCGCTGACTTCACCTCAATAAATGTGTGTATGCCCCATTGCATTTGTTTTTGTACAATTTTGAGATATCTGCAGTGGTGTGGCAATGGGTGAAACATATACCAGTGCGATGGGCACTAAAATACGAACCACCCGCTCAGTCGAATTTTACATGGTGGCCTCACAGATCCGGAGAGTTGGGGGGTAGCATGGAATTCGTCATTGGTCAGACAGTTCCGGCCCATATTGTACCAACCCACCAGTGCCGCCATAAAATGGGCTCTGATATTTGATACCCCCAACCTGAACAAATGCGACCATGGGACAGTGAAGGAACCATGTCTTCCCGCGCTACTTATTCTGATGCCTTATTTCCTTCTACAAACACATTCAATACATGTTAGCCGATGCGAGTGCATGAGGCGGGAGTGCAATAAATGGAGCAGCCTGCAATGTAATTGCATACAAGAAGTATGATGTCACATGAATGCATTTTTTGTATCTGGAATGATCGCTAGCAACATATCTGAAATCACAATGTCATGGCTTGCCTGAAAGTGTTGACTGCCTTATATCTTATTAAATAAATGTAAATTTAATTTGGGGCATATACAATAACAAATCAGAAGGTTGAGCCCAAAGCATAAGTGTCATATAGTACATTTATCAATCCATATTTTAGAAGTTTACCCATACAGCCTTGACATTGATAACATTGATAACGCTGTTGTAATAACTGAGTGGGCTGCAGCCATTTAAATTTGATGGGGCTGTATGATAAAAATATCGCAGAACTTTAATTTACACTGAAATGAAAGGTAAGATACCATTCTACCAATATATATTTAATGCATTCATTTGGAGGCTTAAATAAAGGTAAGCGACCTGCTTATCTCCCGACTTGAGTCAGGTCGGAACTCTGCTAATGGAAAAGAAGAGCGTGGTATATGACATATCCTAGTTCCATTGATGTAACGTAGTCCACTCCGATATGGGTCCAGTCGCAGAACTACGTTACATCTCCTAGCAATCTCTTTCTATTAGCAGAATCCCGCCCGAAATCTGGGCGGGCTTTACACGGTCATAAAACTACTTTTTCACCTCGATATTTAGCAATGAACTATATATTTATATAATGTAAACTATTCTCTGTTGATTTGTTACCAATCTGGGATATGATGTTGCTTCATGCTTGTGTTTTGATAACTTTTCCCTCTGCTGTGTGATTTCTGAGCTTTTTCGGCTGTCGCTGGCCCCATGTTTTGATTGGGGTTCATGCGCACCGGAAGAAATAATCGTTGGGCGCGCGCACATTTTTGGTTGGGAAATGTAAAGTACGGATTTTATATCACATCAAACATCATGTTATGGTAGTTTAACAGGCGTTTGTTTCGAATGGTCCGACTTTACCAGATCAGTGACATCGTTGCATTAAAATCTTTGAAAGCATAACCTAAGTGGAAGTTCTTTCAGCGTTCCATTGATGTTTAATTTGCATTCAAGACCATCTCACCGATCTCACCACGGCCTGTCACGGTGACAGTGAAGCATGCACGGGCCAATGGTAATGACCAACGTGAGGAATACATAATTTCAGCTTCTGCCGTACGCCGAAGTTACGTTTGTCAGTTTCGCGGGAGAGGGGGGGGGTAGTTTTCATCAAAATACACCTTCAGAAATAAAATATTTCAAAAAAAAAGTAAATCCACAAAACCTATATTTCATATGTAAACCAACATTAGAAGAGAACGTCTAGAAATTTTGGTTACATTTGGGCGGGTACCCCATCAACCCCCTCTAATCATCACGCCGGGGACCCCGCGGCACGAAACCAGCAAGGAGTCTCTTTCAGTTACGGCGAGCACACAATTTTTATGTTAGGGCGCACCGCTTCTCTGCAGGAAGTGCAACTGCAAACATGGCGGAGCTTGATTCTGCTAATGAGCGGGGTGCGCTTGGAAGCAAGACGCTGTTGGCGTCGCTTCGCTCTGCTAATGAGCGGGGTGCGCTTGGAAGCAAGACGCTGTTGGCGGTAGCCAAGCTTGCTTGCAGGACTAGACATATCCAAATTGGGAGTGGACTTTGGCGCAAGTGCCCCCAGGCAAGCCCGCTTCTCTAGGGGCACAACGGTAACAATGTTAAAATCCTTCGAAGTTAGTAGGGAATCGACTGTAGCTTTTATTATAATGCGGGCGCGTACAATAATAGTGCTAACGTATTATATATACCTTGTTCTATCATCTGAGATCAAAAAAGTGTGTCGACACTAGGTTGTTTCGATTATATTTTCGCGAAGAAATGTTGGAGCACACAACTGTTCCCGACCAGCTAAAGCTACAGTCGATTCCCTACTAACGTCGAAGGATTTTAACATTGTTACCGTTGTGCCCCTAGGCCTAGAGAAGCGGGCTTGCCTGGGGGCACTTGCGCCAAGGAGTGGACTGTGTTTAATTTGTTGTACTAATATAAGTCGCACCCCTCAGACGCAACCAAAAAATTGCGACTTATACAACGGAAATTACGGTACTTTACATCAGGGTATTAGCCAAAATTGTGTTTTACCAGCCTGGTCCTATGGTTTTAATGTAAAAACTAGCTACGGTGGGCGATAATAGAGAATATTTACTAAAATAATAGTTCATCCATAATAAAGGAGACGAATTATGCACCGTAGCCAAACCACATGTTTACTAGATGCTAAACTGACATATATTACATGTGCGGAAACTTAATTCTGGCAAAAAGCACAGTACTTAAGCTAAATAAACCAATAAATTTGACTTACTCCACGGATTCGATCTCGACCGCCATGGCGTCTATAGAGGGAAATGCGCGCCGCCTTACGTTATACGCGTATCTGAATGTAAACAGACGTCTCTATATTCATCTATAGGTCGATGAATTCCACGGTTATTGCAAGAAAAGTTACACGTGGACCTCATCTAAGCTTTTTGAGCTGGAAATGGGCTAACGCTTTTATTTATTTGAAGTTGATATTTCTCAGAGGCAACGTAAATATTAAAGCTGCTCATACAGCAATTTTCCACTGACATACTCATTTTTTGAAACAATGTTTTAGATACATTGTGTGACCGGGTAATTGATAACTCGATGAAAAAAGATGTCGTCACGTCGTTCAAAGGTAAAAATAAAATTGCCGTAACGTGCACATTTTGATGTCATAATACACAATAAAGAAAGCCACACTTTTATATAAGAGATGCAATTATTAATTTAGTTCAACAAATGGGTTTCACAAAATGCCCGTTTTTTTTATTGCATACAATATTATCAATTTCTCAAAACTTCGCTGTTTTGAGTAACTTTAATCTTGAATGGAGAAGAGATTACATACATTTTGGCACCGCGAAGAGCAAGGGGAACGCATCATTGTACAAATTTTTCTTGGGGTTCGCTGAAAGCCCCCGATGAAGTGGGGGTGTGTGTGGGGCAGAATATTGATACTCAGGCAAACAAAGCAGCATCAGTTATATTACAAGTGTCAAAATGTACCAAATTTGTTGCTATAGATATGCCCTGGATGTTCTTTGACAAAATGGTTGTCCAGATGTTCAATTTTCAGAATAATTTTTGTAGGAGAGTTCTGCAGCTCCCGAGTAACACCTCTAGCGTGGCTGTAATGGGGGAGTGTGGGAGACATCAAATTAGAGTAGTATGTGTAGAAAGATTATTGAAATACTGGAGCAAACTTATATACATATATGAATCTAGACTACCCAGATCCTGTTATATCATGATTAACAACCTTGATAGAGTCGGCAGATCGACTTGGGCTACACATGTTAGAGATATATTGTTTAAGTTAGGATTTGGTATTTGTTGGGTATCTCAAGATGCTGGAAATGTAAATGTCTTCATGAATGAAGTAAAACAGAGGTTAAGAGACACTTCCCAACAAGAATGGCAATCTGATATGGATAGCTCCAGCAAACTTAGAACACTAGCTCAATTTAAGTCTTTACTAGAGCCAGAATTATATTTGCGGTGTGTTAACGTTATCAGTTACAGAAGGGCACTAGCCAGGTTGAGGTGCTCGGCTCATAGCTTAAAAATGGAAAGGGGTAGGCATTGTATTATAGAGCCACAAGATAGGTATTGCAAATTCTGTTTCAAACATGGGGAATATCTTGTGGAAGACGAATAGCATTTTACTCTAGTGTGCCCATTATATGCCTCAAGTCGGGATAAGAGACTGCCAAAAGTATATACACGGTACCCCTCTTCCGAAAATTTTAACTGACTCTTTAGCAGTAAAAACGACAACGTTGTTATGACTTTAGCCAGTTTTGTTTACGAAGCATTTAACATAAGAGAGTCATTTTTAGCATCGCTGTAGCTGATATTTGTATATATTTGTATTTGCACGTTATCTATATGAATTTTGTACCGAAAATTCTATATATGTGCCATGGGCGTTGTGCCTAAAGTACTTAATAAACATTATATCTATACCTTACAAGTAAGGTTTTGCTTTTAGGTCTAGAATACGAAGTATGGCATAACTTTCCTAATATGTGAGGTCAAGTCGCGACAATAAGACTTGTGAAATAACCAAGAAACCCGAAATATTGGTCACATAGTCGTCATATGTACAAAAGAAGAATACACTTCACATTATATACATTTCTTTCATCGCTTCAGTAGCAAAATGTAGTAGAATATTTTAATATCCAAGTCAGCTAGCCATGCGCAGATTCCATGAACTGTGTATTGTAAGGGCGGTCGAAATCTTTGTATCACCATTCTCATCGGGAGGCCAGGAAGGTATTAAGATCCTTCTACTATCTTACATGAATCATCCGCTTTCCAAACACTGTTCATGCTTTACAATCTATACAGATGGATGGACACGAGTTGGTTACGTCCGTGTCGATGTGGGCAGCACGCCCTATGTGGGCACATCGTAGACGTGGATAGAGCGGTCTTCGGACACCGACACGATCTTGTTGCCGGCCTGATTGTACTTAGTACTCCACACCTGCAATCACAGCAAGAATAATAGAGATAGAAGAAGGATGCGGCTTTGGCATTTATGCCATTCATTGCATACCTGGCTTAAATGGGACATATAAGCCTCAGGGGCAAATTACACTAAACAACATTGTTTTGGGCAGACCTAGATATCTCTAACCTAGAGGTATATGTAGCAGAATCTAAATTGAGCAAAGGTCTCTACTCTTATACGACCCATAAACTCATGTGATCACTAATCAGCCTAAAGTGCATGGCAATCATTCAGAACAGAATATTCTTCAAGCCGTTTGATGGTGTAAGTCAAGTCAATGTTCCTTTATTTTTACCATGTGCATAACGTATATAACAAAAGTAGCAAAACTGAAGCTTCCGTTCCAAAAATTATGTGTTTTATACAGGGAGATATACCAGAATTAAACACACATGGTAAAGGTGACCCAAACTAAGGCCATCCTGGGTCGCTCTCGTCAGGGTCCAATATACCCAGGTGCCTGTGGTTGTAACTGTGGGTCACGGCGCATGGATTGAGATACCAACCTGATCCGAATGGTCGTAGAAAGTGTGTACACACTGCCGAGAGCCCGAATCCCACACTTTCACTAACTTGTCGGAGGAACTAACAGGGTAAAAAGAATACAAGGATACAACATCATTGCTCATAGACACATGGATGAACGGTGTACCTTCCGACACCAGCGCATCATTTATTATAGATACTCCAGATAAAGCAATATCAATGAAAATTTAGCAGATTCTAAAACTTTCTCATGTAAATCTTATTAAATTTACTTGGACCAGAATTTCAGATACAGTGAGATGCGATTCGATACTGACCTTGAGACAAAATGAAGGTTATCTGGACAGAATGCGACATTCAACACCCATGATCCATGACCAGACAAGGTACCAGCAAGGTTTGCGTGTTGGCTGAAAAATACAGAAATTGTAAGAAACACATGTGACAAGCATGCGTCAAAAGCCACGATAACATTATTTTATGAACTATATTTAAGAAGCCAAGAATGTTGAGATAGCAGCAGAACATTGACAACACAGACAAAGATTATATCTCAAACTTGACATTACTAGCAACGCTTGAATTTACATATCACTCACAAATGAGTCGAAAGCGTGTTACAAACATGTTCGTATGTAGATGTCAGGTGGATGTTATAACCACGTATATACAAACTCGTCATGTGGATGTAGGAACCACGTGTATACACACATGTCACGTGGTCGCGTTAAAACCACGTGTACACAAACACGTCACTTGGACGTGTTAGAACCACGTGTATACAAACACGTCACTTGGATTCGTTAGAACCACGTGTATACAAACACGTCACTTGGATGCGTTAGAACCACGTGTATACAAACACGTCACTTGGATGCGTTAGAACCACGTGTATACAAACACGTCACTTGGATGCGTGAGAACCACGTGTATACAAACACGTCATTTGGAAGTGTTAGAACCACGTCCATACATACAAATCACGTGCATGTTAAATCAACGTGTACACATACACGTCGTAGATCTTGATATGACCGTCATCGGACGCCGTGATGAGCAACCGCGAGTCAGGGGAGAAGCTGAGTCCCCGGATGGGCATAGCATGGCCTAGAGAAGAAAAACAAGGAACAGTTGTAAGCAGGATCGCAACAACTTATTACATAACATACAGTGAAAAATTATGACAGACCAAAGTGAAAAAGAGATGACAAATAGCATGCAATTATCTCTAGTATACCAAAAACTTGATAATGATAAAAAGCCTGGTTTGGCGTATAACATATGAGCTTGTAAAGCAATTGTTAGAAGCTAGACCAGTGTCAATGATGGACACGGGAATATCATACCTTCAAGTGTGTGAACAGATTTGCCAGTTGTCATGTCAAACACGTTGATAATACCATCAATGGCCCCGCAGGCAATATATTTGCCATCTGGACTCTGTAATAAAGATAAATCATAAGGTTATGCTAGAAAGAAAGTTGATGACATTAGTATCAAACAAAGTAATGGTAGTAGTGATTAATAGCATAACATCATTGATGCGATCCGGTGTGCCAGGTGCGACAAGCGTTAATCCATGAAGGACATCGGACACTTGTACTAAACAGAAATAAGCCTTCCAGCAGTTAAGCGAAACCGCCAAGGACGTAATGTACATTTTCTGTTGCCTTTACAAAACGTTATGGCCTTGCACAACGTGAATCTGGCCCAACACATAAACTTACGTATGCGATGCTGAGCGTGAATTTGCCTCGAGTATCAAGTTCAGACTCTTTGGAACCCGTTTCCACACTAAAGAGGTTGATTTTTCCTGTGTGGCTGCCCGTTGCGACAAATCTTGAGTCGGGGGAGAAGCATACACTCCATGCATCAACTGGAAAAGGAACGAATTTTCAATGAGCTGTCACTTTGTGAACTTGGGAGATAAAAACGTCAATAAAATTCATTGTAAACTGTATACCCGGTAATAAAAAAGTGGACTCACAAATATGTGACGCTGCACACACAGCTTCCAACGAATGATCAGCGGTCAAAGCAGCATATAGTCTTTCTGCCATATGTACCATTGCATTTAAAGCAGCTTTTACAGCGCTGTTAAATGCGAATGCTAACCTTACGTTATTAATTTGCAGGAACTATCTGAATAAACAACGTTAAGCCCATAGACATGGCATCAAAGTACAGAATGGTAAGATGCCTCAAGTACAAACCTGGACCAGCATCAATCTTCTTGATCTCCTTTCCTGCCTCAAGGTCCCACAGAAATATATGGCTATCTAGACTGCCAGAAGCAGCAAGTACTGAGGTGTTAAGAACAATCCCAGCAGGCAAAGAGACGGAATAATCATAATATAGGTCAATTATTGGGCACGACACGACACGAGCACTTTTACACACAGTAGCTAATGTGAACACAAAACAAAGACTGCAAATACACAAATAAGTGTGCAATATCAGTTCCGATTGAACATTCACTATTACACATAGTACCGGTATGTAGTGAAGTGTGTCGTAAGTTTACAGTTAAAAGCCAGCAGGAAAGGATATTTGTTCCTTGCGGGTTAATGTCAACAGACACAACGCCCAGCTGATGTCCCTCCAAAGTGTGCCTTAGTTCCAATTTATCATCCGCCCTGTTAAAACGTTTTGAAAACATTATATATCACTACAGAGACAAATTTAGCATATCTTGAAATGAAATCACATAAGAAGTTTGCTTGCACCACTATTACATTTGAGACAGAATGTCTAGGACATGATAAAAATTCGTACTCAACCACTTATTCAAAACTTTTATTACCCGCGATTCTGATAGGTAAGCATTGTCTTCAAATGACATATTTCATTGAGCTGTGAGGGGACATGGTGACGCACTGCAAATATCTAGTGAGCAGACTACGCAATATTTCATTTACATTAATGTCCCATAATTTTAAGGAGCTCTGGGACACTGGGACCCATCCACAGGCCTACCTATCAGAATCACTGTATTACCATGTTTAATTTGTTTTTATTACATTCTACCTGACCTGCAAAGACGTATCATCATGGATCGTGAGCAAAAACATATTTGTAACCCACTCCACCCTCAACAAAAGGTCAATCAGTAAAACATATGTTACTTACCACTTCCACACCTTCACAGTATCATCTACAGACCCAGTCACAATGTTTTCTGTTCCATCCTTTTGACTCTTGGCCCATGCACAACTCCAAATACTATCATCATGGGCTGAAAATAAAATACTGGTTAGGTACTGGTATATAAGCTGTGCCAATCACATTATGTATGCCTAACGAAGACATGAAATAATTGACAACTGAGAAATAACAATAAGGTGTCAGTGACACGACTACAGATCTGGGTGGGAGTTGCACATGGCTAAAAGCCCTAAACAAATATGAGTGAAGTAATATAACCTCCAATCATATATTGTGCATGCAACCATACAATTTAAATAATACTAGATACTAAAGGGAATTATGCTAGATCAAGGTGTTTGTTTGCATTACCAGAGCATGTTTGGAGTGTCTTGCTAAGTGAAAGACAGATATATTCTTACCTTGTTCTTCCTTATAACTGATTGAATACTGAAAAGAAATAATATAACACTTAGTGCCAAAAAACTGAGTTACATTACCAATGAGCATGTAGAAGCAAATAAGTAACTACCTGTACCTATCATATATTACTGATAGTATGGCAGTAACCAGGATTCGTTCTGCTTTGCCTATTCTGGTATAAAAGTTACAAAAGCATGGGTCTGTGCAAACTTGTACAACTAGTTAAAGTTACTCTTTCAACAAACAGGAAACATTTATTCTAGGACTAAAGAAAATATAAATATTCACTTTAACTTCCACTAACAGTACCAGTAATAGCACAAATTATCAAGGCATAATATTAACCCTCAAGCACTTTATTTCCTTATTTAGCTCTCCTCATGCATAAGTCTAACAATGAAAATGGCAGGCTATAGATGGATGTGACGTCAACAAAATTGCCTAATACTGGGTAAAGTATAGAGCTATTTATTGCACCATATTAAAAATAATGCATATAGGTTTATTCTCAAACAGAAGTTCTTTGTATAGCTACTCTGCTTCATCATTACATAAAGTTGAATGCTTCCTAATTAATGGAAAGGGTTATTTGAAAATATTCACAGATATGCATATTTTCAATATACCGTCATTTATGCATATTTTAGAACACCGTCAAGTGATGACTCTAAGAGTCATACAATGACAACAACAAAGATGGCAGTGATAGAACATGAGCATTGATAAGTTTACTTTTAAGCAAAACTTAACTGCCTGAACATTGTCTGGTAACTGGTAATTTGCCACTTTTCACTTGTTTTCGCTCGATTCTGGTATAACGATGGACCCTCAAATTAGAACACATTTTCTGTGCCCAATATAGATCTGTCATATGTTCAATAGATTGAACAGCTGTTGCAAAAGATTTAGCCTAATTCTCTCTAATTAACTAAGTTTGTTCTAGTCAGTTGCATGTTATTTTTGTGTTCTGTATTTGTACGAGGGGCTGCCTGAAGTTACCAATAAACTACAGCTTGTCAGGCAGTAGCGAATCACGTTTGTCTAAGGAGTGATTGAGAATGTTTTCTGAGGAGCTGGTGCATCATCTCAGGCTTATTCTTTTAAAAAATGCAGGCTCTTTTCATGGGTAGCGAACTTGATCATTCTTCGGCAACAACCTGTATGAAAATGGTCCATGTTACAGGGTACTGTATTAGGCAGTAACGGATCACTTTAGGCAGTAGCGGATCACGCCATCTTGCGGCCTGTTTGGACAGTAAACAGGTATCATAATGCATTGACTGTCTCAAAAATACGAAATCAGGCTGTCGACGATTTAATATGGCACATATTTAATAGTTTGGTAAAATAATCATAGCATATTTTGATATTATCGGAACCATACCGCTACTGATGTGGGACTAATGATTCATGCCATGCCACCTGGCAGTCAAGCTTGCCGGTAAAGCTTGGCGGCAAAGACGTGCGTCACTGATCTGCTACTGCCGAGAAAGTACCTAACGCAATTTGGATGACAACAGCAATTCTGCTTTATGGAGGGATCTGATTATTTATATGAAGGTTCATGGTATATACAGCTATGAAAAAAATACCTCAGTTGTGTACAGATGTATTCACTGTGGCAAGAATGCCTGTTGAAATGGAAGTTGCTGTTTCGCACGAGAACTCGCGGAGCAAAGAGCTCGCTACCGGAAGTGCATTTGAGGTAAAAGTGAATGTAAACATTGGTAGAACCTCGCGTTTTTGGACTTATTTCAAGTCAGTGGGTAATTATCTTTGAAATAAGTTCTAATTTATTACATTTAGTGGCTTTTAATGGAAACGATTCAACATGAACAGCGAAGTGATCTGCTACTGCCTGTGATCCGTTACTGCCCGACAAGCTGTATGAGTGTATCTAATTCTAAAAACAGCTGTTGCATAGTGTGACACTTAAAACCACTGCTTTACGTTTGCCCGATCTCTCTCGCGGCAACGTACAAGGAGCCGATCAGTACAATCCGATCACGTGACAACGGCCTAATGAGGACAGTAAACAACTGCGGCCTGCATTGTCGAGTGTTCAACCAGGGCACAGGTGGGCGATAATACAGTTAACGTATAAAACACAGAAATATCAACATCTGCGATCTATTAAATTATCATTTAATTGAATACAAACTCTAGGTGACAACCTCAACAGCATATTGTGAGGAATATGGAGCGGCAGTAAACGACAATAAGGCAATATTGTTTGTAAACTGCAACTGTTTTCCTTACCATGTTTTGTTTGCCCGGGAAATGAAGCTATACTCTCAACCCTAAACAGTTAAACGTAGGTTTTAAATTTACCTCATCGTATTATGTTCATGATTGTTTACCCCTATTTTTTACAATAACGTTTTGCGGTAAAGATATGGTATCTGGATATATATAAAAGTTTAATTGTTATAAAGGAGTAAATTACGCTAATATTATTTACGAGAGTATAGTTGCTAGCAACATGGCGGCCGTGGACGCAAACAACTTGACGAACTGGCGAAGCGCCCTATGAAATAACTGAAACCAAGGCATTTCAATTGCCATTAGTCTGTATTCAAATATTTACAAGGTAGCCCATCAATGTTGCAATATATCCATAGGCATAGTTGCTAACATTTACACCGAACTAACCACTTCTAAGGCCTTCGCAGATCAGCTAGCCCTGGTACATGCCTCTCTTAGTCTTACCCGTATTACGCCGTAAACGGAGCAAGGGTGAGAGCCATGCCGTTCACCAGGCCTAAAATTAGAAATCGCGGACCAGTGGCTCAAGTTGAAGGTCCTAACAGAATAAATACGCAGTGCCTACCCGTCAAGTGGCTCCATTAGATTCCTGAAGCTTTTATGATTTTCGTCTAAGAGTCCTGTCTTTGGTCGGTAGTGTATTTTCTTGTAATCCGGGTGATTTGTGTCCTCTCTCGCTTCGTTTCGAATGCTCCGCCGCTCGCGGGAAGTAAACAAACTTAGCATGAGCACTTGCTGCCAGGCGAGCGGCTGGGCATTCAAAAGAAGCGAGAGGTGAAAAAAATCGCCCGGATTACAAGAAAATATACTTCCAACCAAAGACATGACTCTCCGATGAAAGTCATAAAAGCTTCAGGGATCTAATGGAGCAACTTGACGGGTAGGCACTGCATAGTTATTCTGTTAGGACCTTCAACTTGAGCCACCGGTGCACGATTTCTAATTTTAGCTAGGCCTGGTGAACGGCATGTCTAAGCCAAACACCTGTGCCACTGCCCACACACAGCCTACAGAAGGTGGCCGGTGTGTTACTACTGTTAGGGAGTGTGGCCAGTGTCATTTAAAATTGTTATTCTGACAGTCCTGACAGTTAGCACTGTTTAGTCCCATCTTACCTAGCAGGTCAGCCTGGCTAAGACTTAAGACATTGTCAGTTACATACTGCCATCACTGTAAGTGTACTAGTATTTAGCCTAGAACCATAACCTACATGTGTGGGCTGTACATATTATTAATATATCTATCATGGGGTGAATTGGCAACAATACCTGTAGTTATATAAAAATGCCATTTTCGACCTATACCAGTCTGAAGTATGTAAATGTATGTAAAATCATCGCCTTTTTGCTTCTTGTATACCAGAGCATTTTCTTGTACACAATAAAAACCAATAAATTAATTATAACTGAAAGATTTAAAGGGTGTCTCATGAAAACAATTGGTATTTGAGCATTTTAACAATTAATTTAAATGGACAACAACAATTTAATATATCATCAGCAAATGAAAGGCCTCAAATATACTGACCTATTTGATAGTAATTTATAAAGCCAACCTCTGAGTTTTTAGAATAACAATATGTCATTGTCTGTATAAATTGTTGTAGTATCATACCGTGATATGGGAGTTTAGGAGGGATGGATAATTTCAAATGAATACTGAATACGTGTTGCAGGAACTAAGCATAATGTGCACTTGTTTATATAAATAAAAAACATAAGTGTAATCTGAAAATAAATTTTATATAGTACAAAAATATAATGCTGGGATCCTTCAGTAACCAGGGTTTATATCCATTGGGGTCCCACTAGGTCCTACACTACTCCTATCCATCTTAGCATAAAACAAGCTCTACTGGTATCCCATGTGTGACACCAGACTGGATGGAGCAATATTCAAAGTAGGAGCCACACTGAATTTCTACATATGGGGTCCTACAAAATTAAGAAAGTCTCTGATGGCTTGCATTGACCCTAGTGTGGGCACCAGTGGTAATACATATATGCCTGCCTTGACATGAGAAACACTAAAGGATCCAGAATGACAAAAGTTTTTTTTTATACTAATGATTCTGTGTACTGTATGACAGCTGTCATTTCAATTGTATGATACTTTAATGATCTGAACTGTACAAAGACCCAAATAAAGGTGCTTGTTTCTGTGGGATACAGATATACACAAGAGGAAGTTGTTATTACAGGTATTAGTTAATGTATTTGGCCTTCTTTATGTTTTATAGATATCATCATGAGTGACGATTTTTATGGTGATGGCTTTCACTCTGGAGAAGAATCTGATGGCAATGAGACAACCCAGAAGTCAGGACTAGTTCCGATTGTTGAAGTTCCGAGTGAAACCAGCAGTCACATCGACACTGGTCGCAGTGACGATCCTGAACAAGATCACGATCAATTCAACAGTGATCACCAGTATGTTATCATGTCATTTAAATTGATGCGCATGCATGTTAAATACATTTGTAATAGATAATGAATTAATTCATGGATGGAGCTACAAGACCTTAGCTTGATAATTAGTGTTTAGTTTTATTTTGATAAAAAAATATTGACCATTACTTTTGCATTTCTAGTTCGGAAGAAGACAGTGAAGATGACGAAAACGAATCCCCTGCCACCAAGACCTCTGCTCGTGGACGTGGACGTTCGCATAAAGCTAGAGTGAGAAATGGAAAATACAACACTGACGTTACCCCTCCTGATAAACTTCTTAGAAGAGCTGAAAGGAAAGCCAACAGATACATCGAGAAGAAAAACGTAAGATTTCCCAACTGCCTCTTTCTCACTTTGTTGAAATATAAACAATTCTATGGTCTTCGATGGCATGAATGTAATAATTACGTCTCATCATCGTATATCGTTTCAGGGAGACAAGGCCATTAGAGAACTTGTTCGTTGCACCGCGCTTGCACGAATCGTCCATGGAGATGGTCATTTTAAACTAGCAAAGGTCTATGCGTACATGGCTCAAGCATACTTAGAACTGAAAGGTGTGTGGATTGGATTTACAACTTCATATATTTAATTGTTATGTAATTTAATATTTCACTGTATTTGTATTGAGTTATAATGCAAATTGTATTTAAAGGTGATCTTACATTGTACGGTAAGTACACCAGTATTATGCCTATAAGCATTTGCCATTTGCATTCCCTGGTTAATCCAATCACAGTACCTATCATTTCACAACGATGGCTAGGCTTTTACTTAACATTTACCGTAACTACCGGTAAGGGATTGCATGCATACTGTCTCGTTAACACTCTGTACCTTCTATTCGTAGGTTATGCTCCACAGGCCCACTACCATGCAACTTTTGCAAAAAACATTATGGATAATAATGTCCATATGTCTAGCTCAGGAACAGACAGCACAAGTATTCTCGACATTCGGCTAACCATTTACCACACGCTTGGTAGAGCGTGCACCATCTTGAAAAAATATCCTTTCACAACATTATATAGCTGCGTATTGTTAACTTTCATAAGATAAATTTGATACATTATTTTATACATGCGTCTGTGCACTTGAATAAATCGTCGTTTTCTGTAATAACCGGAAATGCATATACCGTATGTGGTACACATATCCCTCACAATCATTAGATTTATGGTTCTCAAAGAACATATTGGTGCTCATTTAAAACTTAACATAGATCACATATACTGAAGCAGATGCTTCGTTGAATGACGCACGACGGATAAAGTTGCCATCTGATCAACAAGTAGAATGGGACATTAAAATAAACTTAGCCTTGGCCAAGTAAGTTCGCTAGCTTATATATATTATGAATTTCTGTTGTGAAATGGTTTCTATGTTTATCCAGTTTTAGACACATTTAGGGTGAAATATGATATCTCTCTCGTACAGTGAGCCCTAAGATATTTTGATACATAAGTTGCCTATTACTTTTACACCAGGTTTATGTGTTCACTCAAAGTGATGTATTTCTAGATTATATGCAAAGCAGCAGAAGTTTGCACTGGCCACCACCTATTTCGAGAAGGTCCTTGGTGGTCTTGAAAAGAAACACGGCCGCGACAGCATCAAGCTAATCCCCGTGTACCAAGGACTGGGAAGAGTATCCTTTTGTTGATGGGGACTACATGTATATTAAATATCGAGCTTCATCGTTATATCAAATGTAATGATCGGGATGATCCCGCTTCTGATAGCTAGGTGCGGGTGTGTTAAACCATTGTATAATAATGCCTAGGCGGTTTGACGTTCCTTATCTGTACGACAGGTTGAACTTAGCAAAGGCGACCAGGCAGATGCGGAACAAGCTATCCAGCACTTCTTACAGGCACATTCTATTGCGGCAGCGAGGTAGATTACATCACAATATAGTGACCATATATTTCCTTGTTTAAGCATGTTAAAATATGCCAACATTATTTATATCAGTGCAAGATGAAACGATTTACAGATTTGACCATTGATATCATATCGTCAAGATGTTTTTACATAGTTGATAAAAATCAATTGTATCGGACTGAAACCCAAGGAGTTTGACGAGTGGTGAATGGGCCACACACTTGAAAGTGGTGGTAGTTTACAAACATTAAGCATGCGTTGTTCTGTCAAGGTACAAGTCTGGCAGTGTGGAAGTTGCGGACACGGCATGTTGCTTGGCGACTGCTTACGCTTCCATTGGCGGAGACGACGCCGATGGTGAGTTTGCCTGCTGATAACTTCTGAAGGTCCTGATGGAGGTCTCCTGGACCAGTCACATACCACTTCGTTATGTATATATGACGTTGTATGTATCATATTACTTGGTTGTGGTCCATATAAAAGATTTTTTTTTATCTGAAAAACAGCCGGCAAATATTTATTTTGATTAAAAATGTAATGAATTGCAATTTCACTGTCGATTTGAAAGCTTTCGACAAGAAAAACATCAATTTGCCCATTTTTGAACAGAATTAAATACTATATGTTGAAGTAGCCATATTGCCTGTATTCACCATGTTCTTGTCGTCGGAATAAGTTTCATGTTAATCTGGTACTAAAAATGATATTTTATGCTCTTGTTCCTCATTATACTGTTATACAAATTTAGTGTCGGCCGAAAGCTACATGAACGACTGTCAAGCAATCTATCTGACTGTGTATGGACCACACAATGAAAAAACTTTAGAAGTTGAAGATGGAATAGCTCGGTTAATGATCCGGACGGATAGGCAAGAGGTAATTAAGAGGTTTCACTGTTTTTCCACTTTCTAACAACATTTCACGAAGTACAAAATTGTAATATCAAAAATAAATTCAGGTCCATGTATCTAACGTATATGTACATTGCCGTTGGTTAGATATTGATGCGACGAGGTAAGGTTAATGGTGTTCTATAGGAAGCCATCCAAATGCTGAAGTCGACGATGGACGCGAAGAAGGAAGTGTATGGTGACCTTTCACCCGAAGTGGCAGACACGTGGAAGCTGATCGGCAACGTTTACCTCGCCCTGGGTGACAGCGAACGGGCCTTGAGGGCACTTAAGAAGGTAAAACGACGTCACCGATAATTACGAACCTTAGAGCATCTCGGTAGCTGCCAGTCGAGTCGCTGATTCGTTAATATTAAAGATGAAATTCACTGGTGCAGGAAGCGATATCCTACAATAATGAGGTCTTCCCCCAATCCGGATGCCACCAAAATGGCTGATGGATATAAGTTACTGGAGGATATTTCAGTTTTAGCCACGCAACGTAAATGCATTGGTCAAGGTAACGGTAATACAACATTGCAATGATGTGGACATATAGTTTCCGATACACATGTAAATACCAAACACACGGTAGGTATTCAGTAGTTGGAAAGGCCTTTCCTGTTACGACCAGACACATGATATTGATAATTATTCTGTTTCAGTGCCACAACGTCCAATGCTCGGTATATGGATCCAACAACAAGAAAAGTAAAGACACGCAAAGGACCATTGACCTTCTGTTGGCGTGAGTTGAATGCGGAATGTATAAACATCACTATGTTTTTCAAATGTAGTCTTCTTCTGATAACAGGTAGATATTCGAAGGCCATAAGCGTGTACCAGCGTCTACAGTGCAATCTTTGTCGTCGGGTGGCGTCATTGATAGAGAAAAGCACTGTTAGCGCTTAAAGCGGGTGGCCAACCTAATTTAATCGCGATCTGCACCGAAAGTTTACAACTTAAAATTAAATTGGCGAGTGTTAATGCTTCGTTTCGGCCGACTGGTAACGAGAAAAAAATTAAGGAAACCTGCCCCCATCAATGTCGAGCAGCGCGCCATTTTGCCGGAGCAAGTGACGCATATTGTGACTATTCATATGGTGCCGCCTTACGTTACAGCTCGCGGAGAGAGAGATCAGGGCCGCGATTTATAGATGAACAGCGGCAGTTCCAAGCCGTGCAGTAGCGCAAGATCTTAGCCTTTCACGGAAAAGTACCGTTCAAACAAATTGATATACGTCTTGCGACGATTGAATCCGCAACAATGCCATGATTGGAGTTAGAATCGCAGCTATTTATACTAGCGATTATCATGCGCTCTTGTTTTGCTCACACAATAGGCGCAATTTCCGGTTTGAATAAATTAGAGTATCGCCTCCTGATTAGTCAATCGCGGACACGCCTCCAAAAAGGGCTGCTGCCTGGGTAGGCGGCCAAATCGTGCCTGGCGGTCACTTCTAAATGCTATGGTGAGCTACAGATAGAACGAAAAATTCTGTAATTTGGAGGATAGGCAATTGAGTATTTTATGAATCGGTAAAGCAGCGTTAGAGGCCAGGCTGGCGGTTCCCTTTAAATTGCTAGCTTTCGCCGTTGGTGCTTCTATAATTCCATAACAATGACACAATATCCCAGCATTCCATTTCGCTTTGTTTCAGAAACCCAACTTTGGCCTCCAAGCAAAAGAAAACCAAGGCGGATGAGTTGAAGGAGCGGCCAAGATTCTCCTCCATCGTCAGCCGGACCAGTACTGTCGGGGGCTTCAAAGCTGCCGCTTACTGAGCTGTGTCGGTCGAGTAAAGCACAGATTCACCTAATGCGAAAGCGGTAGCACAGCAACCCGTTTTTCTGCAAAGTCGAGTCAACTGTGGTGTCACGTACAGTAGCTCTTCGTTTCATTATCAGAGGTCCATTGGCTCGGCGTAGCCGTTGTGTATGAAGGGGACACCAAGCCATTCATCCATCATCCACGCTAGCGATGGCGCAATCGGTTGTATTAAGTGCTAGTTTGGTAATCACGTGAAATAATGAGGCTTGTTTGTTACGATATCCGCGGTCTTCGTGGTCAAACCAGATATTAAAACATTGCTAACATGAAGTCATCGGAATCGAAACCATTTTCCCACTATTATTCTTAAATGTGACATGAAATGAAACATTGCGGTCAATGTCAGATTTCGTGTACATAATAATCATGAAGTGACTACACTTAGTCACATTACTTTTAATATGGTCGTGTGTTATATAATAAATGCCTTCCTTATACGAATGTCTTACAAGTATAATTTGTTGCTGGTATATTACTCCTGAGCCTTGAGATTTTCTCAATGTTTCGGTGAGAGGAGTTGACATTGCTGATACTCAATTGATGTAGGTTTGTGAACAAAACATATCCGTCCATAATATAGTCAAGAGGAATATCTGACATTTATTTATTTGTCTATAGTAGTAATTTAAGATGGTGTACGTCGTGTTTCTGATAATTTATTTTATATCAAATGTTTATCGATAATTCGTGTTTCTTACAATACTTGACATGTAAACCTACCGGGGGAGGGCGTTCCAAATGATAGGACAGTATAGTCGCATGCTTGTGACTCCACTGTGGTGGTGATTTAAGCAGGTGGGATATTGATAAATCTTTGTGATTTTGTCTGGAAGAATTTGCAATAATAAGATACCGACATTCTCCGTGGATGATAAAGATTGATGTAAACGGTATCAGTTTACATGGTTGTTGCCTTAAGATGTTTTATAACGTTGATTTTTCTCAATATAAATACGTCTGCTGTGAAAAAGGAACGGGATTAAGGTATCGAAATTCGTATTTGTATAATATTTTGTTCTTTGTATAATTACAATAGTGGCTCATTTATCGTTGGTTGTGTGTCAGTGCTTTAATAATCTATTAGTTTCTTAAATTACCTTCCGTCGCACATATATGTATCATTGGAATAAAGAGATTCCATTGTGTAACACGAACCACCTGTCTATGAATTTATTGTTTTGCCCATGAGTCATCGACTAAGCATTGACATTAACACGTATGCGTGACTGGTTAATACCAATTAACTCTGCGCCGCCAAGCAAGAAAATACTAATAGTGGACTAGACGATGGTATAAACTACAACGTACGACTGGGTGCGTTAAGCGAGAGCAGCATGTATAATTCAATTACAGCACCAGTAGTATTGATATCTTTACATTTCAAGCAGATCGACTCCTTAGGCAAATTTACACCACTCGTTGTCAGTCTGAAAGGATCGTCAATCACTCATTCGATTATTTACATATAAAGACCATTAAGTTTGCATTTGCACACATGTCTCTCATTTAAGGTACAGTAAAACCTCGTTAAGTCGAAGGCCCTGCAGAATTATTCCGAGGTAACTGAAGTGGGCGGAGATATATGACAGTTTGCGCAAAGTGACCCATAACGTGGACGTAGCAGATACGCGACTTATTCTACCTCGACTTCACTGGCCTTTACTGTACCTCATAAACAAGAACATAAATCATGCCGGCGTTACACTATACTTGACGGAAACACAATCAACCGCATAATACACTATTTGTCATATGTACAGGACACAATGTGCGAGGACTACGACCCACTGGACATTTTCTTGGTACGTCGTTCGGGATAACAGACGCAAAAGTCCTTACGCGTAATTATAAGTTGCTTACGGACTAAACTATGCAAGCAGACCTCCACGGGTCGTCACCATCGTATCGGGAGTATGCTCCCAAAATCCCCGCCTCGTCCGCTTTGATATGTAGATCAAATGTAACTGTGTCCCAACTGTGTACTACACAAATACGGGATCATAACCATTAATGCAATTGATAGACACTGCGGGCTAAGTCGAACGGATAAGACCTTCTACTCACTTCAAATATGTTTCTCGGTGAGTTTCTTGCTCCATTGGACATAATTGTTGAGCAATGCCTAAATTGGCTACGGCTGGTTTTGACAGTCCGTAGATAAAACTGATAAAGCACGTATTTTTAATGATAAATAATAAGTATTAATGCGACCGTTACTATAATACGCACCGGATATCGATATCGGACTTAGCTTTGATTGATGACAGCAATGGGTTGAAACATTACGCAATTTTGATTAAAACATCTTTCCTTATATGACACAAAGATCATTACGGTAATACGTACAGGCATTAACATATTATAAGTCTGGCTGTAGGGCATTAGATATTCCAATATTAGACTATAGTCAACGCCCAAAGTCGCGCAAGTATTTAGGGGTCCCTACAGCTGCGCCACTAGCTCAGCCACGAGTGCCTGTTAGGGAAATTGGTTTATTTTGCTCATTAATTTAAATTAATAGATGATAGGGGACTAGTCCCATACACATACAAATCAAATTATATTGTCAATATAATTACACCTTCCATACAATGCATTTATCGGCGTTAACATGTTTGTGGTAGCGTACGATGTAGATTTACAGATTTGTAATCCGTTAATCACCAAGTTACTGATACCTGCAGCCTGAGTGAACTATAACAGGCTCAACCAATCAAACAACATTCCGCCAATCACGAATCGTATTTCAAGACGACAGATCTCGCAATTCGATACGGTCCGAAAAGGACGTCGTTATTCATGACGTCATATCCAATGAAGAAATATCATAGCGTTGTCGCTCTCTCAGAATGACGTCATCTTGATTCCTATAGATTCCGTCATTACAACCAGTGGCGAGATCCTGTGTTCAAGACATGCGTACAATTGTTAACAGGATGCAGTCTAAAATATGAAAATGCAACTACCCAAACAAATAATATAAATCAACCAAATATATAACTTTAGGTTCTGACGGTGCAACTACCCAAACAAAAAATAAGATGAAACAACCAAATATAACATTCGTTTCCATGAACGAAATCAAAATACATACATAAAACGTCTCAAGACAAACCTGTCGATTATAAGTGACGTGGATGCACAAAAATACGGAAGGTTGCACAAAATACGCAAGGTTACACAAAATATATGCTCGCCTTGAAGCAGAGACCTTGACTCCAATAAACTTACCCCATACACGGGACAGCATGGAACTTAAAAGACCACATTTACCATGGTAAATTCCCACGAAAAAACACGTTAAATCCAATACGTATATGGGTATGATATGCATTTTTCACTCATTGCAGTCGGCTATGCATTCTTTTGCTTCTACCACATGACGGGCACTAAACAAAGTGACGCAATGTTTGTACCTAAATGACGTTGCCTTTGACCAGAGACATATGAAAGCATGCAATACAGAGATATACTCAGTAATATGTCTACATAGTATATGGTTTACCTTGGATGCTAGTTCACTTTGAATTGACCAAAGTGCAAAACACATGCACTTACGAAAATGAAAAGTTAGCTTTCAGTTGCATTATAGGAAGTCCTCAGCAGAAAGCTAACTGAACAGTTATTTTATACTGACAGCACGAATAATGGCACTTATAGGTTGTTTGCATGTTTTCAAACAACAAGCGATGTCCGACTCAACTTCTTAATACATATACAAATTATTAGAGATCCACACCTGGGGGCTATAATGAGCACTACATACACTGGCTCTTACTAGCCACATATCCTGCTTCCATGACCAGAATCCGAATGGCCGTAAACTAATATAAAATAAACACGTAGATACATCAATGTACCAAGCAAAATTGCATACCGAACGTATAGCCATTCGAGTTTACAGACACTTGGACAAGCCCATTCCTCGACCAGTTACGAATGGCATTACACATTGGCACACGGTAAAATATGACATATCCTGTTAACAAGAATAAACCAAAACCATGTACGTGTAGTATGCAAACCAGGAAAAATAACAAATATGTGCCATGCTAAATATATAATTTATACTACAGCAATTCAAATTCAAATGTCTTGCGACACTAGATCCACGATAAAATTAAGATAAAGTTCTCCATGCAAACTGCGTGTAACATAAACATTACCCTACCGCATATTCTTAAACACCAATGTGACTATAAACCAGTATATGTGTTCGTAATGCAAACAATTAAAGTTAAAATGACTCCATTTGTAGCAAAGAAAAACATAATATACACACACGACAAATTCCAGTTACAAATAATATACTATATGTGTGTTATATGATTGAGCTTGGACTATACGTTTTGGTAAACATAGGAAATTGGGAGCCAGAAAGCCGAAGACCACGAGCGGCATATAATTGTTTTCAGATATAGCGTCGTTGCAGCTACTGAGATTTCGCACTTGACCAGACAGCTAACAGTATATCATCCGTATTGGGACGATCCAAAGAACTTCTTCAAGAAATTGTATAACAAACGTACGTATATGAGCCCAGTCGGCATTGTTAATGTACGTAGATCAGTTTCAATATATTCGATGCCGAGGAGGGGGGGTGGGGGCACTATTACGCAAATCTGGTGGGAGGGGGGCGAGGGGGTCCACAGGTGCCCCTTGATGCCTGAAAGGGCGCACATTTGTGACTCCCAGTAGAGTAAGCGTTGCACGAAGGGTAACCCCATATAGAGAGACCGGCATTGGGCCGTGTGACACGTATGTGGAGGGCTCATGTGTCCTCCGGGTGTTGACTCCCTGAGAACATATGACCCAGAGAACACATATGAGGTCCCCATTTGACGGCACAGACTCACTTTCTCTCCAACCACAAAGACCCCCTCCCCTTTCTGGTCTTACCTGCACGCTCCAAAATGGGCATCGGGGCCCAAGTAAGCAGCAAATGTCGAAATGACATTACACCAGATATGAAAGGTTTAATGTCCGTTATTGCAAAAAAACAAAACCCTTTTCAACCGAACCCCATGCAATAATTACAACCAGTCAATGATGTAACCAATAAAATAAACACAGATTTTCAAATTAGGAAATCACAGGAACCCGATCCTATCCATATATATATATGGGGTCGCAGAGGTAGTTCCAATCACCCCTCAGGATGCATATTCTAACGGGAGAACACCACTCGCTTGAGAGGTTGACAATCCGCGTTCGTTAGTCATAACGTACTCGTTGAGCGCCGCTGGCTTTCCACTCGCAAAGGGGTTATGGTTCTTTGTACGCATTCTGCATGACAAACATCTTAAATAAAACAAAAGCTGCATAAAAACAAGGATGCGGCCAACCTCACGCCCGTCACAGCTGGACATGACAGATTCGCGGGTCACAGTGCATAAAACCATTGTTTAAGGCCTGGTCTTTTCATCTGTCGCGGCTTGCCTGGTGAGCGCGTCGGCAAGCTGAGCGGACGACTTTGAGATGGCTTCTATGCACAGCCCCACTCTGTCTCGGAGCTGCTTGTTGCTGTTGTTGTACGCCAGATCCTTGATGACCCTACATAGCTGGACGCATGAAGACACAATGCTCATGCATGCACCTGGAAGCATGAACAGATGGCACATACACTTAACCACCTCAGGCGCCAGCCACAGTAATTAATTGGCGAAAGAGTGCAGCTGTCGACACCGGATCTATTGTTGCCACTTGACCGAGAGCAAAATGCGGCGACAAAAAATGGTATAAAGAATGTACCGCCTCATTCCGCAATGCGCCAAGATCGAGAGAAATTTATTGAATCGAAATGCAACAAATCATATTGAGCCCAAAACGTGTTTTGCTCGTGCGGTGGAACTCTAGAGCATACGCCTGTCCACATACGTCAATTTTATATAATATTACTTCATCATTGGCGGATCCAGGATTGGCCACGGACCTGAGCCCTCTTTTTGTCAAAGCGATGGGTCCGTTTACAATGCTAATTGAATTATAAAATGTGTGGACTACCCCCCTCCCCGCACACCCCTTCTTTGTGCAGACTCATTACAGTCGTAATTACAGTCGTAATTAATGCAGCTTTACTCCAGCGAAAGTGGACCGCTTTTTAAAAAAACCTGGTTTCGGCGTTGGGCGTCTGTGCTTCACACGGACGAGTAAAATATATCAAGTTACAAGTTAAACACTTGATTAGATGTAATGAAATAATTACGGAGTCAAAAATGTATTATGTGAAACAGGAACTTTACAAAAGATAGTCGTGCTCGTTTCTTACCCATAACTCCTTTGGTTTTGTCTCTTACATCTGGTGACGTGACTGCGGCACTGCCAATGAACTGTTCTTCAGTGGCAAATGACACTACAGATTTCGTGGATGCCAGTAACGGATCACAGAAAACGATGCATCTCTGGTAGTGCGTAGGTGTGGGTTGACGTTTAAAGCACTTTATACTAGCAAGCAAACACGATCCACAAGAGGTGATGCTTTTGATGCAAAGTCTAAACTGCTCCTGGCTGCAGGAATCTCCTTCTTGTTCACTGGCATATTTGCAACAATCAGTCAACGTTGAAAGATTATTGCTAATGTCAGAACATACCTGCACCAACAGCGGCGGGTGCAGGTGTTCCCGCCCTGCTTGTTTTAATTTCTGACAACTAAGATCTAGATCAAGACTGCAGCGACGAACTTTGTATGGATCGATCAGTCCAGGCACCGATACCGTCGTGCTTGGATATGAGATTGCCAGGAGATAAACAGAATGCGCACAGCATTCAGTTAGCCCAACAACTAGCTCACATATATCTTGAATGGAAGAGCAAACGTCTTGCCACTTAGCGCTGACCGAATACACGAATTCGTGCATCCTTCCAGTTAACATGAGCAAACCTTTCGTCCGAGCGACGACAGTGTCTTTGCACATGTCATAGGACTCCCCATGGCCCGCCAGAGAATCTGCGGCTATTGGGCGAAGGTCGCTGCTTAGGAGAAGCATGTCAGCAACTGCCTGCAATCTGGACATGCTGTTGTTGCAAGTGGAAACGACCTCCCTGGCATGGGCAGTGGTCATACCGGAGGCTGCTTGGCATACCATCCCCGGGTCTACTGCTCTTTTGTGTGGACTCTCATATCAATATAACGGTCTGGTTGGAATCAAATGCATCGCAGCATGAAATAATATAGTCCAGTAGTCTCGTTGAGCAACAGGTGTGGCTGTAGTTCCAAAGTATTCCACTGACAGTTGCCGACGGATTGGAGGTGCTGCTCATATATATATACGGCAGAACATCTACATCATAGCGCAACCAACCAACTGACAGTTGTTCGTAGCAGACAGCCTCGGGAAAGTTTGTGCATGAACGGCTGTTTTCGGGATGTTAGAGTGTTGCTTTGGAGTCACACCTAGTCGTACAACATGTCCTCAGTACCGTTCAAACACATGACACTATGTCATAAAAACCCACGGCACACAGAGAGCAGAATTGTACAATTCTTTACCCCAATTTGCCAAAAAGAGGTGTGGTCCTTAATTCCAGTTCTCCTATGCGCATGCGTTGGTCTTGCTCTCGTGACTTAACGTTATATCTCGTTTTGGCCTCATCACTCATACTTAAATTTGGAGCGGTTGCTTCACAACAGAAACCTAATATTAGATTGATGAATTTTTGTCAAAAAGTCCGATATATGTCGTATGTATGAATTTTAACTGCTTTGTTAGTTCTTTTTTAGTGCATAAAACGCATAGATATAGCACAAACTTAACACCTAATTTCGAGCGACGCGGATGAATATGTAAAAACATATCTGAGCGGAAGTGTGAGTGCGGGACTGCTGTCAAATCAAAACACTGCGTTGACTTTTGTTTGGCAGGAGGAAATGTCCAAGTCGAATCCACCGAGTTCTGCCAGCTCTGATTGGTGAGTTGTTGGCTCTGAAAATGTGTCATTTATTGCGGTCTCGCGGTCGCTTATAATAAGTAAATAACGTTGCCAAAATCCGTTCTGTCTGACATCATAGCTGATAAGTTTTTCTGACTTACCATCTTATGTCATTCGCACGTGTTCGCGAACAATATTGCGCTGCCATCCCCCGCCACCCTGGCTCCAGAGCAGAGGGATGTCAGGCATAAGGGCCGCATGGCACAAGGGCCGCGCGGATGTTAGGGGGTGGAGGAGGACGGGGGTGTGGTGGGGGTGGAGGAGGACGCGGGTGTGTTGGGGGGGGGGGGGGGGCGGGGTGGTGGAGTGTGTGCGCGGAGGGGGATGTGTGTGGACGCAGTGTGCCGTAGCCAAGTACCGTGGCGGCGGACGCAAGGTGTGAATAAGCCACCTCGTAGTTTCGCGTGCGCGACACGCCCTGTTGCGCATCCGGGTCAAAGTTCACGGCACACAAACATGCACTCGTACTCATATACATAGGGGTCAAATGCAGACGACAGTGTAAACAGTACAATTGGACAGTGACAGATGCTTTCAAAGTTGATATACACTCAAGTAAGAACCAAACTATCTCTGCTGACATCTGTATAGTTTATTTTCTGTTACTATTTTCGGTTGATGGAAGTAGAATAGACCGTACAAATGTAGAGAGAAGCATCAGTACTGGCAGTGGCCTACTCGCTGTGTCATAAATCATGATTTTTTTTTTTTTAGCCTTGTACGTAGTTGTACACATAGGGCGGATATGGAGGTGAGATGGACCCTGCCCCCTCCCAACCTTGGAAATATGACCATGCACTGTAAAAGTCCCCCATTCAGGGGCAGATCTATAGAAAGGCCGGGTGGGGGGCAGGACCTGGGGGGGGTGGGAGAGGGGACGGACCTAATTTACACCTTAGGGGGGGGGGGGGGGCAAGGGAGGGTCTTGTTCCCAGATCACAAAGAATAAATTTCTTTTTTCTCAGGTCATAATGAATTAAAAGCACAACACCCCGCATGCAATGGAAGAGCGGATACACGATACTAAATAGATGATTTCCCGATTCACGGTCATTTAATATTAAAATTCCCAGTTCACGATTGATGAAAATCCTTGATCACGGCAGTCGGCTAATACCCAATTCCCAGTTCAAGAAGAATTATTTTCCCGATCATTCCCCATTCACGGTGAAATGAAAAGCCCAATCCCAAGGAACGCAAATACCCCTTGCCCCCCACCTTAGATTTTGCATGGGGAGAAAAATGTCATTCTTCCTCAAAATGAGTCATTGAAATTTTTTCGACTTTAACAGTCCCTAAGAAGGCTTAACATCCCTTTGCTTGAGGGGGGTGGGTTTAATCCCCCTCCCCCCCTACTTGGAAGTGTCTGGCTTGCATCTACAAAGTGTCATTTTGGGATGTATTTCATTGGAAAGCACAGTTGTTACAGTGTATGCTCATGTTCCCAAGGGACAACCCCCCCCCTACTTATATTCCCATTCACTGTATGCATCGCCTGCATTCGGCAGATTCTCGAGAACCCCCCCCCCCCCCCCCCCACCCTTTGCCCCTCCCAATTATAAAAGCTAGTTCCGCCCCTGGAGCGCCACAAGTTTGGGGCTATGTGCAACCTTACACTCGACCTACCAACTAGTCATTTACCTACAGAATTATTGGGGGGGGGCAATGCTTAAATGACATTAAGCAGGCGAGAAGGGTGGTCCCTGGTGCAGTCGTTATGCGTACTAGACTGTAGTCAATCAAAGGAACCTGGTCTTGTGTCTAGGCCTGGACACCTAATCCGCATTATGTTTGATCCATTTGAGGTTGTTTGGCCCAATTTAACTTATTTCATTTCCCAAGTTGATAGGATCTATATAAACCTCTCGAACCCCCAGCCTGTGGTCAAATCCGACAGTGGATCTGGCAAAACTGTGTCATAAATTATCAGTAGGTTTTTATACCATTCAGCTCGCGTACGATCTTCTTTTGCCGTTGCTTTCTGTGGTACTGCAAAGTATTGCGCCCCGTAGGCAAGAGCCCATAGTTAGTCCTTATTGCCAGAGGTCAGCAGTCCAATATCTCGTAAAAAAATGCCTGAAGTTTGTCTTTATTCCATAAACAAAAATGACCGAAGGTAGCCATCTCAGGCCTTATATCATATACTTGTATTTCAAAAAAATTATAACAAGAAGAAACTAGGCAAAAAATGTTTATCGCCTTAAAAGTGCTCCGTTCGCACGCAACCCGCCGTGTTGACAGCAGACATGTGCGTTTGTTTATGTGCCTTGACCTTTGACATTACCCACAGTGCCTTGCGACGCCGGAACTACGAACTGGCTTATTGCAACTTGTACTGAACTTGTAGTCTAGTATCGGCTTCCGTGTCAGGGTCTGGAACTGGGGCACAGTAGCGAGTCAATTAATTTGTAGCCTCTGTTATGGTCAGGCTGGTGGGGAAAACTTCTATTAACAATTTTCACTTTGAGCCTTGGACATCATTTTAGACATTTGCTAACCGTGTACTGGTGCTGTCACCCTGCGATATTTTCCTGCCACATTATTGGATAATTAAAAGGTCTAAAGTGTTTTATTTAATTGACAATGTTTCGCGCGAAGTTGGAATCTGCGCTGATTCGGAATTCCCATTCAGCGCAACCGGCAACTGCGCGATCCCGGGTTATTTAAAAAATCTCCACCAATCCAACAGTCAGTTGACCTGGAAGACTGGAAACACTCAGCATATATTTAGCCACTCTCTTTACTGTTACGGTCCCAACTATTACTGATTAAAGCTCAATGCGGTTAAAAGCATTAGACCTTAGTCCACCTTTCCTTTGGCAGCCAATAACAAATTATAAGCGGCAATTAAGGCTTGCTTTGCATCATCCAACCTAGTCCCATATGAGACAGTTGTTGCTCTGCACAACAGTCCCATGTCCTAAGGTAGAAAATGAGGGTGTAAGATTTCTTTTTGTGGGCGACTAAGTGTTGACACGCGTGTTTGTAAAATGTCGTACAGGATTTGATAGACCAGACATGTGGCATTGTTTCCCAACAACGTCACATGGGGCTACATCCAACCCTGTTATACTGAAGACCACAAAAACATTGATTGGCGGGAAAGATTTAATGTGATGCTAAATCTTATTAAAAATGCTTAACAGGTAAATGGGTTTTAATTCGCCAGAAGCAGATATGGCCTGAATCATTTGGAACTTGGTTCCATAAAAAAGTCCAAATTTCGATTTAGGCCAGAACCATATCAGAATTATTCGAACTGAGCCAGCTATTCTATTGTAGTTGTTTTATTTAATAGGGCGAGAACCGTGTAAGAATAAATCCAATTATTATTATTATTAAAATGCAGAAAGATTAAATTCCACACGATTCTGATATGGCCGCGCCATGTAGGAATTCCTATTTGGCACATTCCAAATTTGGCCCTATTTTCCACATGGCGGGGATCACGACATGGCACAGACCAACAATACCATCCAGTTTGCTTGAACAGTATTTTTAGACAGTCTTGTTTAAAATGGCCAGGGGGTGGGAGTAGCCCTGACGTATAGCTCTCAGGACCCAAACCCTTACAGGGGTGTAAGGGCCATGCAATCCATATAGTCAAAAAGTAGTAGTACAATACTGTTGCATCTCACTTTGATGAATGATTATTGATTATAGTGATGAGACCACCTGTCCACGCCTCAACAATATTCTTTAGCATGTTTGGACATTAATTGGACTATATAGGCTCTTATGAGTTTGGGGGCCAGGTAATGCTACCGGAATCTTCTGTATGGCGGCTCCACTAGTTTTTGCGACAAATTGATGCAGCGAAAAGTAGCAGCACTGCCATGCTGAAGATTTCAGTAGCATTGCCTGATGTCAAGACTCAGATAATTAATGTCTAAACATGCTAAAGAAGATTGTTGAAGGAATTTGGACAGGTGGGCTCATCATCATAATGAAGTCGCTACACAAGATGCTACACCAGCCTAGAAATATTGGTCTTGAAATGCATATTAGAAGATGGTGATGATGTGAACTAGATCTAGCAGATGACAAATTAACACTGCAATAGTATTAATATTCGGTGAAATCAGTCTTGGTGCCTGGGACCAGATCTCTTTAAATATATGTGGTATCCTCATCAATTTTTTGTGGACATATTACAAGATGATGATGATGTGAACTAGATCTAACAGATGATAAATTAATACTGGGATAGTATTAATATTCAGCGTAATCACAGTCTTAGTACCTAGGACCAGAAATATATCATAGATGTAATTATATCAAATATATGTGGTATCCTCATAAATTTTTGTGGAATCCAGAGATCCTTGGCACCACCCTCTGCTTTTATGCTGCAGGCTGTGATAAACAATCGATGGTTCTCTGGTTCACACTATAGGGGCCCCTATAGCATATATTAAATACACCCACCATTGTTATCTATTGCCTGTAATTGCGTTTATCTAAGTGCTAACACCAATGACAATGTCTTAGGTTAGCAAGTTGACTCCTGTGCTAATGTTTATTGTCAAAGGTTGTCATAATTGACAGATGTGTGTTTCTTTTTGACTCCTACAAGTGGCGGGGAATGGATCAGGAAGCGCCAGTCGCTGGTGTAACATACAGCTGCCGTCTTAGACTAACTGGGCCAGATAAAAACTTGATACCAGGAAGGTGTGACGAGACAGTGGTTCTACAATCAGCTCTGGAGAAATTGGCTTCATTCTTGGCTGGACCCGTAGGTTTGCGGTCATAGGTCATAGCCTCCAGTAAATAAGAGTTCAACACTATTGGTTGCAATGAGCAAATGAAGGCAATTTACTCTTTAAGTGTGACATATGGCCAGAGTGTTATACCTGTCTCAACTGTGTTGACATCTTGGTTGAGATATACATCCTCACAACCAAGTTATTAGGGCTAGCTTCAAAATGGATTTATTCAGTTTTCTTGACCTTCAACTTGAATGGCTTGGTTATCTAAAGTTGAATTTGTATAAGTCTTGTTTCAACATCCTTGAAGTTTTGTATACAAGGTTTAATTATTTAATAAATAATTGCTTGTCAGGACATAAAAAGAATGAAGAGATAAATGTTTCATCAAGACAGCGTTATGGAATGCAGAAAACATCCTCCATGTTTGTATGTGGTACAAGCTTTTCAGCTCTTGTTATGTATATGCATTGATCTCTGCCAGGCCGAAAAGGTCGTGCAACGGAGGTTGTACAATGCACCCACAAAGACGAAAATGGCCGTTTGGGCGCAGGCATCGTAACGTGTCTAACTCTAACCATCATACACGGTCATAACGTGTCTAACTCGAACCATTATACACGGTCATAACGTGTCTAACTCGAACCATCATACACGGCTATGTCAGCTCGAACCATCATACACGGCCATAACGTGTCTAACTCGAACCATCATACACGATCATAACGTGTCTAACTCGAACCGTCATACACGGCTATGTCAACTCGAACCATCATACACGGCCATAACGTGTCTAACTCGAACCATCATACACGATCATAACGTGTCTAACTCGAACCATCATACACGGCTATGTCAACTCGAACCATCAAACACGGCTATGTCAACTCGAACCATCATACACGGTCATAAAGTGTCTAACTCGATTGGTTGGTTGGTTACTTTCAGGACGCTTTAAACACTTTGGTCATATCGCGTCAATGGGAGAAGGAAGGGAGAGTGGAGCCATGACCCCAGGGGTAACCCCTACTCTTTACGAAGAAAGACCTGGGATCTTTAAATTGCGACCACACAGACATGGCCACAGCAGGGCTCGAACCACCGACCCACGTGGTGCCGTTAGACTCTCAGGTGACCAGAGCCCTCAATGCGAGCGCTCTAGCTCACTGAGCTGTCGCGCCGGCCCCGTGTGTGTCTTAACTCGAACCATCACACACGGTCATAACATGTCTAACTCGAGCCGTCATGTACGGCTATAACGTGTCCAACTCGAATGCATTTAATATGGAAGTTCCTCATTTAGTGAAGAGCAGCTGTGTCCAAAGCAAGTAGGGTGCCGTTAAAACAGTTAAAACCTGCCAAATATTTGCTGCTGCCTTATGTCCATGTACGCATACAGATTTTATACCCACACCTAAGCAGAGGAGGTTCTTGAAGGTAACTCCCAATGCACACAAGTTTGCAGTGTTCATCATCACTGACCTCCAATCTCGAGCTCTCCCAAAATAAACGCGCAGTCCATAATGACTGGCGCAAGGCTTGAACGGACACGTTATGATTTACCAGGCCGGCATGTTTCTACGGATGCGGCGGCCGTGTAGTTTTTTCCATCGTGCACCTGGATATTTTGGCGTGCTGTGAGGACCTGAATGCATATTCGTATGAATATTGATGGGTATTGCGTAATGTAAAATTCATGTACATACACAAATACAAGGCTTTCGTAAATTTTATTTCTTGACAGTTTCCTTGAAACTTTCCTCCCATACAGTACTCAGTACTCAGTTGGTATCGGGGGCCTTGCTGGTGTAGTTTGTTAGCGCACTAGACACCATATCAGTACCTCCTCGGTTTGAATGCGGGACCGGACAAATAGTCTGGGGTATGTGTCATCCATTTATCTTTCATCATCCCGGGAGCCTCTTTGGCCCAGTTTTGCCCCTTAATGCAATGAGACACCAACACTTCTCTTCAGTATGGATCCAGTTAGACCTTTGATGGTTCCGTTCCATCTTTCATCCCCATTGGTGTGATGTGACCTAATAGGTTAAATCGTCACTTTACGCACGAGCGCTCACCCGCTCACGGCGGACACATGGGGCCGAATTGTGCTTATTTTCCTCCCAGCAGAGGTCGCTCGTTCGTCACATGACTCACATAATTAACTAATTAATGACTCAAATAATTAAATGGTCAACGTAACTATGGAACTCAACGCTGTTAAGGTCTCAATCGGTCTCCGAATGTTGTTAGTTTGATATCTGCAGTTTTTATACAAATTTCCTTTGAAGTTACTATTTCAACCGTCATGTTAGAGATGCGCCTTCGCTGTTTGAACAGCATCAAACACTAACTCTCTTTCGCAAGGAGGCTTTATAGTCTATGCGTTCCCGCTCGTCCAACTTGACATAGCAACTGGTAGCATGATATGGTTACAACTCTTGTCAAGGGAAGGAGGGTCAAAGTCAAGGCGTGTCACGATTTAAATCCAGACGGATTCAAAAGCAGAGTTTGAAAAGAATATGACTTACGATATTAGTTATTATTGGTATAAGTCCCTGTCATATAACAACTATTTATTCGGCTAAAGTAATTTTCAAAACTTGAGGTTTGTTGTCCCAGCTCAGCCTCTATAAGCATAGATGTGGCTTGAAACACCAACATTTCATTTCTGGTCTGTACAGTCACTGATTGTTGTACCAGCTTTTAGCTGTAAATGGTTGGACTCACATCCACTGTACTGGACCGAGTACAACAATTCACAGGCTCCTCCTGCTGTTATTATCCATGATAATCGAATATGGAAATGCCTCCTCAAGCAATGAGAATGAAATTTGTGTATTTGCAACCACCGGCTTAATTAAAATTGATTATGTTGTGCATGACATTTTAGAAGTAGGTCATTGGGATGTAGTTCAGCTCGCCGGTCTCCCCAACCAGGGGAAGATCATGACGTCAGCTACAGATCAGTCTGTGAGTACGAACCTTGACCTGGGGCATGTTTCATGCCACTCCATTTCATTGTCCCGAGAGGTTCCTTGGTCCAGTTTCGCCTTCGTGGGCACAGACGTGACATTAATTTTTTTTATGTGAGGCTAACAAACCCATCCATCTGTTGAACCAACCCACCACAACATAGCCACGATCTGATTGCACCGCAATCGGGCCGTGAATGCACATTCAGTTGGAATGAGGGGCGTAGCAGACCATCTATTTATGTATCAGATAATATATATGCCCCGATTTGTCGGAATGAGGTGACTCTAACTGGGACGTATCGTGATAGGCAAAAATGTTGCAAACCAAGGGTTCTGGCCCAAGCAGGATGTTAGGCCCGCAAAATTCAGTCCCTAAGTGTGACAAACGCAATGATGGCGGCTTGACTGCGCATATATGCGGCCTGACGAGACTAGACAACCTGTCGTCACGAGCCAGCGGCAACAGCAGCTCAGCTCACGAGGCGTCGTTTTCACGAGCATTACAGGAGCGAGCCGCTGAGCTTGCCGGACACTGCGGGTCACTCGGTAACACTGCTTGAGAAAGGAGCACTGGGACATACGCCGCTTGCCACTCAGCTACCAGGAGATTGGCTGCAGTGTTGTCAGGGATAATGCCACAGTAACGGCCGTTCTTCTATGTCAGGGTGAACCATTGTTTCAGCATTGCTCACGTATGGCTCACGGCTACCATTTACTACAACAATCCATTTCGTGGGCTCCAGTATGGAAGACGGACCACGGTAGTGCTGATTGGTCGACGGAGCGATGAGATTAGCTGTCATCAGTTCAGTCAGCTGTCAATTGGCTGATTTTGCTGAGAGTGATACGCGTGTTTAGGGGTCATGCGCACACCGTGAACAGACCTCATGTCGGTTCAACATCTGTTTTGGCAGTTGCGGTTGAGTTTTGTTGGGAGGAAGGCGTTCAAGGCTGGCTGTTGTTGACCGGATTCAAGTTTAACGCGGCTGGCAACAACTCCTTTATCGATGGTATGGCGAAGGCCCTGTTCTATTGATCCGCTGGCTTCATTCTTCGCGCGCTTCAAGTCACCAAACATCCTACCGATAGCCAGACTCACTTTCTCGCCGCACCCATCTGGGTACACCTCCACTCACTTGTGAGAATCAACCCCGATACGCCCCCTCCGCCGCCCCCCCCCCACCCCCTCCATCATTACGCCCTCTGGTGTACCCGTGTCCCTCTCCCGCATCCTTCTCTTTTGTACCCGTGACCCCGGCTCGAGGCCTGTCTCATTGGCGTGGCGGTTAGGACGACCTGTAACAGGTACGACGGTATACTTCACCCGTAGCGGCGACAACGTTAATGAGGCAGAATACGTGTTTCAAGCAGTAGCATGCACCTTTAGTACTTAGCTGTCATCGCCACCTGTCATCGCCACCCGACCGATCGACAGAGCGAGCCATTGAGCGCGCAGACTTCGCGAATCCCTCTCACTGGCGACCTCACCCCCCTCACCCTGGATAACGACGCGCGACATTCCCGTGCTCGTTATCCTCTGGACCGCTTGCCGCCGCCACAGGGCCGCTTGCCGCCGCCCCAGGGCCGCTTGCCGCCGCCCCAGGGCCGCTTGCCGCCAAGCCATAGCCGCTTGCCGCCAAGCCGAGGGCCGCTTGCCGCCAAGCCGAGGGCCGTTTGCCGCCGCCCCAGGGCCGCTTGCCGCCGCCCCAGGGCCGCTTGCCGCCGCCCCAGGGCCGCTTGCCGCCGCCCCCTGGGCCGCTTGCCGCCGCCCCAGGGCCGCTTGCCTGCGCTCCGGGTCCGCTTGCCGCCGCCCCGGGGCCGCTTGCCGCCGCCCCAGGGCCGCTTGCCGCCGCCCCAGGGCGGCCACAGGGCCGCTTGCCGCCGCTCTAGGGCCGCTTGCCGCCGCCCCAGGGCCGCTTGCCGCCGCCCTAGGGCCGCTTGCCGCCGCTCTAGGGCCGCTTGCCGCCGCCCCAGGGCCGCTTGCCGCCGCTCTAGGGCCGCTTGCCGCCGCTCTAGGGCCGCTTGCCGCCAAGCCGAGGGCCGCTTGCCGCCGCCCCAAGGCCGCTTGCCGCCAAGCCGTGGGCCGCTTGCCGCCGCCCCAAGGCCGCTTGCCGCCAAGCCGAGGGCCGCGGATTCAGGGCCGCTTGCCGCTGCCACGTGTCGCGGTGCGGATCGCGGATGGGAGACCGGTCCCCGTTGGAGGTACAGATTGACCGCACGAGGTACATACAGGTCATGCTACCAACACACGGATGGGATGAATGAGTGAATTGGTATCTTAATTAGCTGCCCTTTGTGCACATATGGCCTGAAGAGAGTCGTCCACCTGGGCGGTAGGGGTGCCCGCGGGCGTGTTGACTTGAAGCAATGTGATACTGTACGAGAATATCTGACTGTACGTTGGGTATGTAAATGACACTGTACAGGCTGGTCCACACCACAATGAAGGAGTTTGTTCTTCAAGGCCATGAGGCACATGTGAGCTGGGCTGGACCGGGTCAACAAGGTCTCCTGGCGCAACAAAATGAGTGATATGTTTAGCAATCCACAGGCTCAGATGCCGAGTATGATCAAGGATCAAGCTCGGGGTTTGTTAGTCTGAAGCTGAGAGATGCGACTTAAATATTGGTGTTTTATGCCACACCTGCACACGAAGGCTAAACTGAGCCACAAAAACTTCCAACGAAATGTGGTTGGATGCCACTTGCCCCAGATACAGGTGCCAGGGCGCGAACCCACGACCTGTTGATCTGCAGCTCAGCCTGCTTGCTGAGCTAGGGTAGTTCTCTTGGCATACCTGGATGAGTTTAGCGTACATATATTTATGTAACCACGGATACTGACTTAAAACCGCGATCCGGGCTTTGTCGTCCATTGATCATGTTTATTCTACGACGTTTAACTTTATAAAGGGACCCTAAACATTATATTGATGCACATATATTTCATTCTAGGTATGATTCATTCGCTAAACTCTTCAAATCAGGCATCACCATATATGTCTTCTTAAACGATAGCTTGAATGGTTAAGCATTTGATGCCACGCCAAAGCAACTTGAGCTTGAGCGCTCGCATTGAGTGCTCTGGTCACCTGAGAGCCTAAGGGCATGTGGATCGATGGTTCACGCCCCGATGTGGCCATGTCTGTGTGGTCACAGGATAAAGATCCGATGTCTTTCTTCGCTCCACTCTCCCTTCTTTCTTCCATTGACGCGATATGACCAAAAGTGGTTAAAGCGTCCTGAATATACAACCGACCAACCATGAATACAATATACACCCCTACCAATGTAATGCATTAACGCTCACATGTCATTTTTGTGAGCTGAGTTCCCAAATAGCGCTCGTATGCAATGTGCCCAGAAATAAACAGACCGCATCTCAGTTTTCAATTGATGAGTGTGTTCTGGGTGATTGCATGGAATAAAAGTCAATAACGGGGCTGCTTATTTGTGCAAAGTTAACTTTGAACTTTAAAATTAATGTGGCACCAGCACTTTAACTTGGGACGTTTGGGAGCAAATCAATCTCATTAACCCTAAACTACAATTTACTGTTACCGTTATGTTGTACAACATCAGGACTCTCGTTGATTATTAGTTTTGATGTGATTAATAGCTGCTAGGTTTTTATCGATGCTTCTGCCAGTTTACCGGCCATTCCATCATATAATATCTCTGTAAAGAGCCTGGATAAAGCGAAGGTGCCTCTAACAAGAGATATATTCGGTCTATCTATTGCTTGTATACATATATATATTCGATTATATACTTTCGACATATATATTGACAGTCAATATCAGTTTAAATTGATCGGTCGATCCTGCGATTCGTCGCGTGCTATTAAAGAAACCAATAATATTGACGTGGCTTTATATATTCCGATACTCCGCCCCCCCCCACTACCCCCCACTCATAGCGGCAGTGGGGGGGCCTCCCTGGTGTAGTGGTTAGCGCACTAGACCGCAGATCAATAGGTCCTGGGTTCGAATCCGGGCTCGGGCACCTAATCTGGGGCATGTTTCATTCCTTCATCCTTCCTCGTCTCGGGAGGTTCCTTGGCCCAATTTAGCCTGTATGTGCACAAAAGTGGCCTAAAACACCAACATTCCATTCCATAGCGGCAGTGGTGAGGATCACGACGCGGAC
Organism: Arenicola marina; assembly: GCA_964019135.1. Classification (NCBI taxonomy): domain Eukaryota; kingdom Metazoa; phylum Annelida; class Polychaeta; family Arenicolidae; genus Arenicola; species Arenicola marina. The sequence goes on along the minus strand of OZ025249.1, from coordinate 8,363,390 downwards.
ATGGTGCCGATGAGTCCCCCACGCAGCCCGGCGTCCGCACCCCCCAAGAGCCCCCTGAAGACCAGCGGCGGCAAGAAGCGTACCAGGACGAGCAGCACGTCGTCGCCGTCCGCCGAGGGTCCCGTGGTACGCTCCGGCTCGCGTACCATCTACACGGCGGGCCGCCCGCCCTGGTACGACAGCCATGGCCAGCTCAAGGAGGCCTTCGTCATTGGTAAGTCGGTGGGCCAGCCAGTCTCCAGTTTCGATCAGTGTAAGTAAATACCGCCAGGCGGGAGTAATACGTGAACTCTTTGGGAAGAGTGGTACACGTTAAAATGGAGTAGCGAACAGTACGAGATAGTGAGAGATTCATGCTCCAATGCACGCCCATTACTGGTTTCCATGCTCTTCCAAGCGATAAATGGAGCGGATTAAGTTCAGTTATGTTTGTTTACGGTTGGCGTATGCATAGTTAATCATTGTATTCGGTGTCGTGGCGCTCTGTCTCTTTACTACTCTACTCTTAATCGGGCGTGATGGCGCATTTCTTACTTCGGTCTCCTGATGTCGCATTCAATGGTCCAGGCATCAATCCTTATGTCTCATGCAATGGTGGGACATCATTGGTGTAGTGGTTCGTACACCGAACCGCAGATCGAAAGGTCCTTGGGTGAAATCCGGGGCTGGGGACCTAATCTATGGCATGTTTGATTCATTCATCCTTCGTCGTTCAGGGAGTTTCAGTGGCCCAGTTTAACATCGGTTTCAATGGTTCCCCAGGTATCTGCGGAGGCAGTGCCTCTGGGAAGACAACGGTAGCCACTCGCATCATTGAAGCCTTGGACGTACAGTGGGTCAGTCTGCTCAGCATGGACTCTTTCTATAAGGTAAGGGCCATCGCATTTCTTGCTATTTCCCGAGAAGAATGATACGAAAGGAGTCCTAAATTAACTCTCGAATACTATATCAGCCATTTTGTTTATATCTTTGGTCTGACCCTGCGGGCGACAATGATATAGACATCGGGAGGGTTACACTTTATTGGAACCAGCCAATTAATTAATGATCGGTTGGCAAACCGGCTGAGTCGCAATTCAACAGGTCGTGGGTTCGCGCTCTGGTACATGTGTACCTGCATCTCAGGCATCTCAGTTTCAGCCAACGCCCAATGGCCATTTGATGGTCCCGTTAGGTCTCTTGGTCCCTTGTAGCCTTCTCATTTCATTTCTGTTCGATGCGTTCGCACATCGCCCAGACCCAGATAATGCCGGGCAGTATACCGATGCGTGTATAGATAATAGGATTTATGCAGTGGGTAGATGAGAAATACCAGTGGCCTATTTCAGGCGACTAAAATCGCTCATCCACATGGAAACTTTAGTCGACTCATCCCCCTAGTTGGCTAAACTGCGTTCGTGATATCCGTCACAGCTGTTAGAAGGTATTGTAACGTTTCTCTCGCATCGCCGTTTCGTTCTTGTTCCGTTTTTATTTTTTATAATCGACTATAACACACGTAAGTCCATTTTCTGTCCTTTATTCCATCGTATATGTTCTCTTCCAAGCATGCGTATAACATCGACATATCCAATCAGCCATTTCAGCTTAATCCAAGTGACTCCCTAACCAACTGCCACCAACCAACTCCAACTGACCAACTCACTGACTGACTCCCCTTATATCAAATTCCCCGCCTTGATATACCTCACCCTGAATCCTGTATTGCCCGCTAGTTTTAACTGCCTCGGTACCCCAGACTTTTCACCACTCCCTACATAACCACCCCAAACCTCGCACCACCCCCCTTGACCACCCCAAATATCGTACCACCCGTTCCTTGACTAGCTAATCCTTCACCTCTAGTTCCGACTGCTTCGGTACCCCAAATATCGTACCACCCCCTCCTTGACTAGCTAATCCTTCACCGGTTGTTTCCCGCTAGTTCTGACTGTCTCGGTACCACAGATATCGCACCACCCCGTGTCGCTGACCTACTCAGCCACTTGACCTACTGTCGGCTCCGAGATACATGCCAGACACCTACTGCGACCGCTGCTATATGATTGCCACAATGCATATAAAAACTACTCACTAGAAATTCTACAGTATGCATCACGCCGGTGTGTTGGTGGTCTTGTTTGGTTGCATAGAATCATATGATACCTCTCCCTTTTATGATTGCTGATGATTGGTTTGCTTGCCGCAGGTGTTGTCGGAGGATCAGCACCAACGAGCCGTGAACAATGAATACAACTTTGACTGTCCAGATGCCTTCGACTACGACCTCATGATAGAGACGCTCAAGCGACTGAAGACCGGAAAGAGCATTGAAGTCCCCATTTATAACTTCACAATGCATCGGCGGGAAAAACACAAGGTGGACTTAGTACCCTGTTACATTTGATTACATATTACATACGTACATACAATTGCATAAGTTACGGTTACGATATGATGGGTAAACCTAAAACACATTCTGTATTTGTTTAGATTAAAATCATCTTGTTGATTTATTGTTAAATCACTTCCGTTGTTATATATTCTGTTTAGAATATTAGATTAGAAAATAAATTTAGTCACATGTCAGTAAATTACTTTAGTAGTAACATTTTACATCCGTAGTAACATTTGTTGTACATATTTTTATTTGCAGAAAACCATTTATGGCGCCAACGTTGTCATATTTGAAGGTATTATGACTTTTGTCAACAAAGATCTCAGAGAAGTGAGTTTTTACCCGGAGATCTAACTTTTTAGTACATACCAGTGCTGTTCAATGATTACTGACACAAAAGGCGCTGAATGTAACCCGATATATCTAAACTAACCATTACTACCTGACGGCGTACATGATGGCGGGGTGTGCATAGCGGTATCTGACACCGTACATTATAACGGTGTGTATAGCGGTATCTCACTGAGTACATTATAACGGGGTGTGTATAGCGGTATCTGACACCATACATTATGACGGGGTGTTCATAGCGGTATCTGACACCATACATTATAACGGGGTGTGCATGGCGGTATCTGACACCGTACATTATAATGGGGTGTGTATAGCGGTATCTCACTGGGTACATTATAACGGGGTGTGTATAGCGGTATCTCACTGAGTACATTATAATGGGGTGTGTATAGCGATATCTCACTGGGTACATTATAACGGGGTGTGTATAGCGGTATCTCAGTGAGTGCATTATAACGGGGTGTGTATAGCGGTATCTCACTGGGTACATTATAACGGGGTGTGTATAGCGGTATCTCACTGAGTGCATTATAACGGGGTGTGTATAGCGGTATCTCACTGCGTACATTATAACGGGGTGTGCATGGAGGTATCTGACGGCGTACATTATAACGAGCTGTGCATAGCGGTATCTGACGGCGTACATCATAACTAGATGTACATAGCGGTATCTGACGGCGTACATTATAATAAGGTGTACACAGCGATATCTGACGGCGTACATTATAATGGGGTGTACATAGCGGTATCTGACGGCGTCCATTATAACGGGGTGTACATAGCGGTATCTGACGGCGTACATTATAATAAGGTGTACACAGCGATATCTGACGGCGTACATTATAATGGGGTGTACATAGCGGTATCTGACGGCGTCCATTATAACGGGGTGTACATAGCGGTATCTGACGGCGTACATTATAATGGGGTGTACATAGCGGTATCTGACGGCGTACATTATAACGGGGTGTACATAGCGGTATCTGACGGCGTACATTATAATGGGGTGTACATAGCGGTATCGGACGGTGTACATTATAACGGGGTGTACATAGCGGTATCGGACGGCGTACATCATAATGGGGTGTACATAGCGGTATCTGACGGCGTACATTATAATGAGGTGTACATAGCGGTATCGGACGGCGTACATCATAACTAGATGTACATAGCGGTATCTGACGGTGTACATTATAATGGGGTGTACATAGCGGTATCTGACAGCGTACATTATAATGGGGTGTACATAGCGGTATCTGACGGTGTACATTATAATGGGGTGTACATAGCGGTATCGGACGGTGTACATTATAATGAGGTGTACATAGCGGTATCTGACGGTGTACATTATAATGGGGTGTACATAGCGGTATCTGACGGTTTACATTATAATGGGGTGTACATAGCGGTATCTGACAGCGTACATTATAATGGGGTGTACATAGCGGTATCTGACGGTGTACATTATAATGGGGTGTACATAGCGGTATCGGACGGTGTACATTATAATGAGGTGTACATAGCGGTATCTGACGGTGTACATTATAATGGGGTGTACATAGCGGTATCTGACGGTTTACATTATAATGGGGTGTACATAGCGGTATCTGACGGTGTACATTATAATGGGGTGTACATAGCGGTATCGGACGGTGTACATTATAATGAGGTGTACATAGCGGTATCTGACGGTGTACATTATAATGGGGTGTACATAGCGGTATCTGACGGTGTACATTATAATGGGGTGTACATAGCGGTATCGGACGGCGTACATCATAATGGGGTGTACATAGCGGTATCGGACGGCGTACATCATAATGGGGTGTACATAGCGGTATCGGACGGTGTACATTATAATGAGGTGTACATAGCGGTATCTGACGGTGTACATTATAATGAGGTGTACATAGCGGTATCTGACGGTGTACATTATAATGGGGTGTACATAGCGGTATCTGACGGCGTACATTATAATGGGGTGTACATAGCGGTATCTGACGGCGTACATTATAATGGGGTGTACATAGCGGTATCGGACGGCGTACATCATAATGGGGTGTACATAGCGGTATCGGACGGCGTACATCATAACTAGGTGTACATAGCGGTATCTGACGGCGTACATCATAACTAGAGGTACATAGCGGTATCGGACGGCGTACATCATAACTAGGTGTACATAGCGGTATGTGACAGCGAGCATTATAGCGGGGTGTACAATGTACGTACAGGTGATGGACATGAAGGTGTTTGTGGACACGGACTCTGACATCCGGTTGGCCAGGCGCCTGCGCCGTGACATCACGGAGCGAGGTCGCGCCATTGAAGGCGTGCTCAAGCAGTACAGCACCTTTGTGAAACCGTCCTACGACCACTATATCGAGCCCACCATGTCCTACGCAGACATCATTGTGCCTAGGGGTAAGCTCGGGCGGCCATTGAGGTAGCATCAGCCCCACCTCCCTTCCCCTCCTCTTATTTCCTCGTCCCGTCTCCACCCCTTTCCCAGCGGTAAAGTAATGATGTGTCATTCAATTAAGTGTGATAATCCACCTGAATGTAGTATCCATAATTCTTGACATATGATTAATATTACATAATTACAAATACTTATATAGTAAGCTTTGATAATACGGTATACGATATGGGAAAACGGTCTAGTAGTATGTAGCGCCTTTTGCAGGCGGAGAGAACGAAATCGCCATCAACTTGATCGTCAATCACGTCCATCAGCAACTGCAACAGGTACGCACTAAATAAACACTGATAATAACTTATATGCTTAATTAATAATTTAATGACAAAATAAATAAATATGGCATAAAATATGATGAATAAAATAACTATAATTTGTTTATTTTGTGCGTGTGTTATCATCATGGGCCACTTCGTGACTATTTTCTTTCACCGGACGGCCGCGAACGTTGTTCTGTTTGAAAGCCAACTTCATACTGACGATGGTTCAGTCATTGTGCACGTCTCCATGTGTTCCACAGCGAGGTTTCAAGCTGCGCTCCTACCTGAAGGAGTCTGCCCACGTGGGTCAGCCGTTGCCAAACACCCTGCACGTGTTGGAGCCCACTCCGCAGGTCACGGGACTACACACATTTGTCAGGTAGGTCGTCTGCCGCTACGTGACCGCCCTTAAAACGGGGGCAATCGGTCAAACTCATGACCACAGATTGACTATATAACGGGCTGTATACTATACGCAGTAGGCACATACTGATTGATGAAAGATGCCGATATTTGTAGTCGTATGTCTTTTTGACCAAGGTGCCAGTGCGTATTGCAAGACGTATTGCCTGAACTGAATAATGTCAATTGAATATTGTTAGCCATGCTTCAAGAACCTTTGGGGTGGTAGTATTTACCGTGTTAAAAGCAATAAAAGAAATAAAAGTAATGTAATTATCAGGGTCAAACTACGAGAGGTTCTGAGCGAGTATCCGTTCTGATGACTTGTTTGGTCACGTGGTTCAGGAACCAGGACACGTGTCGGGACGAGTTCATCTTCTACTCGAAGCGGCTGATGAGGCTGTTGATAGAGCTGGCGCTGGCACAGCTGCCGTTCAAGGTCGGTTGGGGGCCACGGACTGACCTTCATGTCGCATATGCTGTGTTGCTGATGTACTCGTCATAACGTGCTGAGGCCGCATTATTTATTTTTTTATAAAATCCATTTACGGAATTTGTGTTATCGTTAATTTTGTAATCATGCAGTGACTGTATCATAGCCTTTTTACGAGTCTAATGTTTTGATTGTCACCCAGAGCGTGCGAGTGGAGACTCCCCAGGGCGTGGCTTATGACGGCAAACGGATGAACACGAATAAGGTATGGAGTTTCATCGCTGCCTCTGTTTTATTTCTGCAGATTCCAATTCTTCGGAGCTTCTTCTTAAAGTAACCTATATCCATAGCGAGACAGGATTCCCATAACTTGATTGCGTGAAATAATCTACTGAGGTTAAAGCGTCCTCTATATAACCAACCAATCGCCATCCCATTGAATTAAATTAAAATGATATATGTATGGCCAAATGAAAAAATACTTAAAATTGCTTACAACATTGGAAGCCCTCCTCATGGGATTCACCTGCCTTATGGTTGTGTCATATGAAGAGAATCTCTCATGGTGATGGTATTGCAACATGTTATTTTATGGTACAATTCTTATTGTCTTCGGTGAAGTAAGGACTTGTTTTTCTGTATGGTGTAGATCTGTGGGGTGAGCGTCTTGCGTGCTGGAGAGACCATGGAACCAGCCTTAATTGAGGTCTGCAAAGACATCCGCCTGGGAAAGATTCTGATCCAGACTAACCTGGACACTGGCGAGCCGGAGGTGAGACCCCTACCGTGTCCCGTTAGCGCCTGAACGCTTGTAACACCGGGGCCTCCCCAATGGCCTAGTAGGTAGCGCGTTCGGCTATCGTCGAGTGTGCTCTACTAGGCCGGCCCAGAAAGTTCTACTCCGGTGTAATGTGGTGGGTTATCGCTTCCAGCATGCAACTGCCGCATTCGCAAATACATTTCAATAGTTATGATTATTACCTGATGTATTAACGACTATTTCAAGTTCTGCATGTTTTGCATCTAGAAAAGAGAAAGAAATGATATTTTACAACACGTGACCATTTCCGTTGTGTCGCTTTGACCACTTTGAGTGCGTATGTGAGTTGTATGTATCTGTAGCGCTGTTCATTTTGTTGTAGCTGCACTACTTGCGACTGCCCAAGGACATAAAGGACAACTACGTCATGCTGATGGACGCCACTGTGGCGACCGGCGCCGCCGCCATGATGGCCATCCGGGTACTGCTGGATCATGACGTCCCCCAGGAAAACATAATGCTTTTGTCCATGATCATGGCGGAGTCCGGTGAGTGTGGCTGGGGGGAGGGGAAGATGGCGATGTGGGGAATCGTTGTCTATTGGGTGTGGCTGGGGGGAGGGGTGCTGCAGGTAGCGATGGGCTATGGGGTGCCGCTGGGGGGAGGTGGGGTGTTGTAAGTAATGGTGTTCTATGAGGTGTGTCTGGGGGTGGGGTGGGGGTGCTGTAGGTAATGGTTGGCCATCGGGTGCGACTCTTAGAGGGAGGGTGTGCTGTTGGTAATAGTGTACTGTCGGGTGTGGCTAGGGGGAAGGGGAAGGGGTGCTGTAGGTACTGAATCGGTGGATACTTCTTACATGCGTGCTGGAAACAACGAAGAATGTAAAATTTATTTCAGTTGTTCCCTTCGTCATTTCCTTGAGATGTCTGTGAACGTATAAGTGTTGCTGTTACAGGTGTCCACTCTGTGGCCTACGCCTTTCCCAAAGTGCGCCTCGCCACCTTGAGATGTCTGAACGTATAAGTGTTACTGTTACAGGTGTCCACTCTGTGGCCTATGCCTTCCCCAAAGTGCGTCTCGTCACCACAGCGGTTGACCCGACGGTCAACGACCACTTCCACATCATGCCTGGCATTGGTAAGTCCAACTTTAAAATACATTCTCTTCCTGAGATCGTGGTCTCAGCCTCAGCCTCCATGCCCCAGCCACGTCTTACTGTGATCAAGAGATTTATTATTAGACACACCAAGAAATAACGTGAGTTTCTATCAGGGCAGCAGCTCCGCTCAACTGTTATATATGTCTTATTATGATACAAAAACGTTACAACTAGGCCTACATGATTATTTGACGAAGTGCTGAATTTTTTTTTTATAGGCAACTTTGGCGACCGGTATTTTGGCACAGAACCGTCTACAGTGAAGTAGCGACATGCCCCAAGGGATTCAGTTAGATTGTCATAGTTACCGAGTGACGTCATTGTGACGTCACAGTTGCTACGCGACGCCGTGTATCTGGTACGTGACGTGAGTGGTTATCGTGTGGTATGTCTCTTGTGAGTGTCCGAGATGTGTGATTGTGCTGTAAGTCGATGCCCGGTGGTACATCTATGTAAGCGGATGTTCCGATGTAGATCGCGACTCATGTGTAAAAACCGGTCTCTGAGTTGATTTGATGGACGCTTCCATGTGCTTTCTGCTGAGTGTGTAATTTCTTGTAAAAACCATGCGCGAATCACACCAACGGTCGACACTTACCTTTGATCTCTTGTGTCAACCAGGAAGTAATTTATCATATTTAATTCTCTTTATAGGAATGTAAACACTTGGCGTTTGTAGATATTGGTATGTTGAACTTTATGTCGCTGTACGTGTAGTAACATTGGGCTAGCTGTCGGCATTAATCTCAATTTATTTATTAGACTTCTTTACGATCTCTTCTGATGCATGTTTCTGCTGAACAATGGCAACTTCACTTCGCACAACTTAGTTCTGTTGTCCTGTGGCCGTATTTATAAACCGTTGACGTGTATACGCTTTTCGAGCGTAAGCTACGTGTGGTTTATGAATACCGGCCCTGGTGCCTTGGCCGTTAAGGGAACACTTCTCATATCTTGCACAAATGCCATGCTTCATCCCAATGACCTTAGGAAGTAGACACATTTTTGGTTCTTGCCTTCGTTCTGTATAGTATATGCTATTCACCTTTATAAACTGGAAAATACATTTACTAGTCTAGTCAGGTAGATATCTGTTGTTGTGTTCCTCAGTCTGAAGAAACCAGATTGCGGATGGTCTTCTTTTAGACAGCCATCCTGGATTTACCTCTGAATTTTTGTCGGTGCTTGGTCGTCCCTACATTAAACCCAGTCTGTTACGCATCCTGATTTCGGGTTAATTTATGTAATATGATGCTGTGTTATATAATAATATAGGATATATAATACCAGCGTACACTGTTCAATATTGAGCTCCTATATCGACTAATAACCATATTAACGTGGTGAACATCTCTAGTTTGTATTATAGACATTCTGTAATACCGAAATTTAACTTGTTGTCGATTCCAATCACGTTAGTGACTGACAAGTGCTGGACCTAAGATGTCCAATATCATGACGTGTAGGCTATTGCGTGGAATGTGTATTTCCATGAAAGCACTTTCGAATTATATTTAAATGCTAGTAACTGGTGATTTCGGGTAGCATTGTACCGTTTATTAATTAGAACGTAGAATTGGAAAATATGTTGATACCATTGTGTTGAACAGGTCTATATTGATGCATTTATACACAATAGAACACAATGTAGTGTGGCCTGGATTCAAGAAGCTGTCTGATAAAAAAAAAACTAGTCTTTGTCGTGTCGATTTATTTTATTTTATTTTTGTCGTAGACGGGGGGGGGGGGTGCGTGGTGAAGTTACTACCGGTAAATGTAAACTGTGGGGACCGCATTGACTATCCTTCCGATTAATCGCAGAAATGCGGATTTTTTTTCAAAAACTGACGAGCATCACATTTATCATGTTAGTTCCTGAAACTTGTTGCCAGCTGTAAACGCCCACAAAACAACCCCACGATCAACGGTCCGATGGTTTACCGGCTGAGCAAACCTGGGTTGTAGGTAACTGGTCCTGTTTGGATGCGGCTGCCTCTTGACCTCTCGAACCCCTTCCCCGCCAGATTGTTGTTGTAGCACCTTTAATGACGTCGGGCCGCGTGCCGTGTTGTTGCTTCCAAGATCATGTGCTCCATGGTAATAATTAATCCTGGAGAATAGTGCGATGATGAAGGATCGTGATGCTCGGAATTGTGTCGTTGACGGGATAGAATATCGCGAGATGTCGATCGGTGCCAACTCACTTAATAAAAATCAATTAATCGATCTAGCCCGGCGGACATTGGCGGTCAAGCCTCGTATTATGTTGTTATCCCGCAAACAGCTCCTGTCAATGGCTGGGAGTTCATCGCCCACTTAAGCGAGCGGGGTGCAGTACTTTTCCCATTGAGGTAATGAGATTAGCCATGATGTGACCTGATGTGACATCGCGGCTCTATGGTTCCTGTACCTGTTCCTTGTCGCTGTGCGCTGTCAGTCATTGAGGTCGATCTCCCGCAGATGCTCTCAGTGATTGGATTTTATGGCGCGCTGCAGTCTTGCACACTGATCGTGCCATAAGAATGCTTGTTTGTTATAACAAATAAATTTAAGTGTATTTAGATTATAGTAACGCATGATTTTCTTTTGATACGATTACATGTAACGAAAAAGGTTTATACAGTGATACGAAGAACGACATTTATTAAATCAGATTGCTTTGTCGCTACCTCGCCGGAAAGGTGTTCCACGTATTATTGAACAATATGTTGATACCTGTGTTTAACAGGTCTGTATTGATGCATTTATACACAAAAGACCACTATGTATTGTTGCCTAGATTCCGGAAGCTGTCTGAATAAAAGGGGTCAGTCACAGGCAATAGTTACAATCGAGATGAAAATGCTGTAATTGTTGCTGCTTTGTGTAGGACATAATGAGGTGAAACCCCGTTGCCGCCTTGGTGTGAATTTTGTCTGCGAACACGTGGTGAATTGTGCTATAACACGGAATAAAATAAACTGTTTCTATAAGCCTGTAATTCTACGTGTTACACATGTTTTCGGGGAGCAGGTTTTGGGTTTTCTTAAGTTGAGCGTCGGATAGGTGCTAGCTGTGTATAGTGGGTAATTGGACTACTGACGACCAGGTGTGTTTAGTAGGGACTGCGGTCAAGCACATCATGGATAGCCATCATGGCGGTGTGGCTTTCACTGTATAATGTGGATGGGGCTTTAAGAGCACGTATGCCAAGATTGTAGTTTTTTGTATTCGTAAACCTATTAAAATTGAAAGGGTGATTCTTTTGGTTGTGTTAGTTCTTCGAGCGATTTTGAATAGGGATATTAAGTAATGTTTTACTATTCCTGCTACTATTGGCTTCTATATGGCACAACACCCGTAGAACATTCTAAGACAAGCCATTAGTAGATTTGCGAAATTGCGATGCTCGAAGCATTTATTTCATACCATTCTTGCCCATTCACAAACAATCCAGTACATGGGACTCAACTTGCGAATTCGTTCCGTTATTAATCTAGGTCTGCTTCTGTCTGGAATGGTTGTCTTGGTAGCCAGATCTGACGTAATATGAGCTCTATACAGTTATATGTGGGATCAACACTGTCCAATGCTCACAGACGCTCATGGGAAAGGACGTTATTTGTTTCCCAAACAATGTCAACTTTACTTTATTCTGATGTTGCTAGAACCTTTCTATGAAACATTCCCTCCCCTGCAACCAATGTCCAGTTCGTCACACCACGACAGGTCACAGGTTATGTTGGAATATCCGTAGGTCTTTATTTAACCAGATACGCCCGTTTTGTTCAGTTCGGATTGAAAGACCTATTGATGATTACATTATTGTTGAAATACGTTTAGACTTACGAGCTCCTGCACGTAATTAAATTGGCCCGACACGTGCATAAACGCTCCCGTGACCTATCCCGTTTTCAACGTATGAACTGCTTTATCGTGCCAAGTATTTTTGTCGGTTCCCCGGCAAGTCTTGTGGTATTAAAAATGCCTCGCCGTTATCACCTTCTGTACGTTTTACAACATAAATATTCAAATATTACTTTCAGAGCAATTCAGCCTGACCATATATATATTTAGTGTTCATATATACAATCGTTCGTTTGAATCCCGTGCGCGCTAAAACATTATTGAACAAGTTTGTTGTTCATTTTTAGAAAATGCGTGCGTTCCAACTACAGATTTTCAAAAGGTGGATTCGTTCGCACCCTACCCATCTCACGACCCTGACCCTGAATTAATTTATATATTAAACCACAATTATATAATTAGAGAGATAATTGGACTTAATCCATTTACAGTGGTATAGTCGCGACTCCCATAAGTTCCGGTGAACAATTTTGACATTTGTACTGGTATAACCCGAAGCCCTTCTGGAAACTCATCGTCACTTACGGATTTTCGGGGATTTAAAAAAAATCGAATTACCCAGTACTCGTGCTGGCGGCTACCTTTACCCAGTACTCGTGCTGGCGGCTACCTTTACCCAGTACTCGTGCTGGCGGCCACCTTTACCCAGTACTCGTGCTGGCGGCCACCTTTACCCAGTACTCGTGCTGGCGGCCACCTTTACCCAGTACTCGTGCTGGCGGCCACCTTTACCCAGTACTCGTGCTGGCGGCCACCTTTACCCAGTACTCGTGCTGGCGGCCACCTTTACCCAGTACTCCTGGCGGCCACCTTCACCCAGTACTCGTGCCGGCGGCCACCTTTACCCAGTACTCGTGCTGGCGGCCACCTTTACCCAGTACTCGTGCTGGCGGCCACCTTTACCCAGTACTCGTGCTGGCCGGCGGCCACCTTTACCCAGTACTCGTGCTGGCGGCCCCCTTTACCCAGTATTCGTGCTGGCGGCCACCTGTACCCAGTACTCGTGCCGGCGGCCACCTTTACCCAGTACTCGTGCCGGCGGCCACCTTTATATAATAATAATAATAATAATGTTTATTAAGTACTTTAGGCACAACGCCCATGGTACATATGTACAGTTTTCGGTTCAAAATGCATATAGATAACGTGCAAATACAAATATATACAAGTCTATATCAACTACAGCGATGATAAAAATGCCTCTCTTATGTTGAATGCTTCGTAAACAAAACTGGCTAAAGTCATAACAACGTTGTCGTTTTTACTGCTAAAGAGTCTGTTAAAATTTTCTGAAGAGGGGTACCGTGTATATACTTTTGGCAGTCTATTATCCCGACTTGAGGCATATAATGGGCACACCAGAGTAAAATGATATTCGTCTTCCACAAGATATTTCCCATGTTTAAAACAGAATTTGCAATACCTATCTTGTGGCTCTATATTACAATGCCTACCCCTTTCCATTTCTAAGCTATGAGCCGAGCATCTCAACCTGGCTAGTGCCCTTCTGTGACAACGTTAACACACCTCAGATATAATTCAGGCTCTAGTAAAGACTTAAATTGAGCTAGTGTTCTAAGTTTGCTGGAGCTATCCATATCAGCTTGCCATTCTTGTTGGGAAGTGTCTCTTAATCTCTGTTTTACTTCATTCATGAAGACATTTACATTTCCAACATCTTGAGATATCCAACAAATACCAAATCCTAACTTAAACAATATATCTCTAACATGTGTAGCCCAAGTCGATCTGCCGACTCTATCAAGGTTGTAAATCATGATATAACAGGCTCTGGGTAGTCTAGATTCATCCATGTATATAAATTTGCACCAGTATTTCAATAATCTTTCTACACAGACTACTTTAATTGGATGTCTTCCACACTCGCCCCTTACAGCCACGCTAGAGGTGTAACTCGGGAGCTGCAGAACTCTCCTACAAAAATTATTCTGAACATTTTCTATACACCAATGAGTACTGTATCCCCATACTTCGCTACCATAAGTTAGGATTGGCACAACCATTTTGTCAAAAAACATCCAGAGCATATCAATATCGAAAAATTTGGTACATTTTGACACTTGTAATATAACCGATACTGCTTTGTTTGCCTGAGTAGCAATATTCTGCTGAGCTTTAGTCCAACATAGCCGACTAGAGAAAATAATGCCCAAGTATTTGTAATAAGATATGACCTCAATTTCCTTTCCATGGAAATACCACTTTTCATTTGATTTTAAGATTCCCCCATTTCGAAAGACCATTACTTTGGTTTTAGATAGGTTAACCGATAGACCCCATAGTTGACAAAATTCTGACAAACAATCAGTAAGCTTTTGCAGGTGGCCAATGGTATCGCTCATTTCGTTCATATCATCAGCATAGAATAATGCAGAGACATTATCAAAATACTCATCCACAAAAATACCATTTTGTCCGGATTTGGCACAATTTTCAAGAACTGTATTAACATAAATAACAAATAGTAACGGACTGATGAGACAGCCCTGACGCGTACCAACCAACATTGCAAAGTACTCTGAAATCCCTTCACTTGTCGCTACCGCAGATAACAGTTTGGAGTACATGGAGCGCAATACATGTAGAAATTTGCCATGGATTCCTGAGCTTACCAGCTTGTACCACAGTAGCTTATGAGGGACAGAATCAAAGGCTTTACTAAAGTCAACAAACATGCAATAAAATCTCCCTCCCTTCTTGCTCAGGTACTTTTGTGCCAGACTTTGGAGTACAAATATATTATCAATGGTTGATCTACCCTTTCTAAAACCTGCTTGCTCTTCCCCAAGGATATTGAGGTTCTCCACCCATTCTGTTAATCTGGTGCATAAAATTTTCATAAAGACTTTATTTAACACTGAACAGAGCGAGATGCCACGATAACTGTTTGGGTCATTTTTGGGACCTTTCTTATATACTGGCACGATGAGCGCTTTGGACCAGCTGTCTGGAAAAGTGCCAGATACCAATATCTGATTGAACAGATTTGTAAATAAGGGTGTAATAAAGTTAATAGTATTTTTCAACAGTTCTATCACAAGTCCATCGACCCCTGGTGCTTTACCATTGGGCATCCCTAGGATGGCACTCCTTATTTCTTCCTCAGTAACTCTTCTATTTAACTCTTGTGGGTCATTCATACTGCATAAGTCACAATCCAAATCATGAGAATTTAGAAACTTTGTGGCTGCGTCATCTAAGCTACCATGCAGTGCTGTTACATTGCTTAGCAGGTTTTCAAAGTATTCTTTCCAGTCACTCAGGGAGACGGCTGATACAGTTGCTGTCGGACGAAAGCTTTTTAAAACTTTCCAACACGCATTTGCGTCTGATAACTGTAATTTCATTTCATCTCGTTTGTTGTTCAAATATCCATATTTCAGACTCTTACAAGTATTATAATATGTATCCCTTGCATTGATATACCCAGTAAGTGAGAACTTATCTCTTCTCTTTCTATAAACATATAACGCATTTTCCTTAATTTGTTTCAAAGATGTGCATTCAGACGTCCACCACGGCTGATTTTTACCAGCTCGAGTACCACTTTGTTTCATTTCTGCTGCCATATACTCATACATGTTAACTAAAACATCTACAGCACCATTTATATTATTTTGACTAACAGTATACTCAAACCTATGTACCAATTCTGCCGTTTGTGAATCATCCACTTTTTTGTACATATTCTGTGCTAAATGTGGTTTCCATCGAAATTTATGGCGGGATACTACTTTAGTCGTACTGCTTGCAGCATGCTCGCATCTAATCGACATCACAACTGGACAGTGGTGCGACACATCATTGGAAAGTACTGATAAATCTTTAACAGAGTTAAATATATCACTAGATACAATAAAGTAATCAATCAGACTACCGCCTGTACTGCACAGGAATGTCAAATCTCCATCTGGGTCACCAATGGTGCGGCCATTTACAATATGAATATCAAATATTTTACAAAGTTCAAGTAGACAGTCACCAAAGGAATTTACTTCCGTATCAACTGATGTTCTTGGTAACTGAAAGTTTGAGGACTGGTAATACTCTCCCCCAGGTATATAAGTAGCATCATCATTTAGGCCAAAATCTGGGAGATTACCAGTCCTTGAATTTAGATCACCAGCGATAATAATAGATACATCAGGATACTGGGATGTGACCTCTATAATTGTGTCATACAAAATTTCTATACCATTGGTATCTGTCTCATAACTTGTTGATCCAGAGGGTGGTAAATAACAACAAAATATTAACAGATCAAGTTGAAAACCAAAGAATTGCTTGTCGCAAAGAAGAATAACTATAAACTTATTTACATAAGGTAATTGTTTAATACCAGGAGCTATATTCCTCCCATAGCAAGCCGTGATACCTCCTGGGTGACGCCCCTTATTTATATTGTGGCGTTTCGACCAGGCTTGATTAATACTAACAAATCCCCATTTTGTCAGAATATCATATATTTCTTCATTTGGAACAGCCCATGTTTCTTCAAATATAATTAAATTTGCATCTTTTATGACCTCTTTCAATTCATCTGGGGTTTCTCTTAGCTTATTCTTGAGACCTTCAATATTCCAAGTCACAATTTTGAGCTCAGAGTGAAGTGGTTGGTCTTCACAAAGATCTACAGCGCTACTGACCGCTGTCCACGGGCGTCTGCCTAGACCCTATCTCTCCCACATTGGTACGATACCGTCTAGAGAGCTGTTTAGGACAAACGGCTTTCTGCCCACCATAAGCTTGTCAAAGCGGAGATGGACTTGCAGGGTCGGATTGAGCGACCGTTGCTCCCTCAGGAACGGGCCCAGGAGTCGCCGCGTCTCTCTCACATCTTCGCTGTAATCCTCGGAGACACCTCCTTGCTCTCCTCTGTTCTCTCTGTAGTAGCCTCTGGCTGCTGACAGGACCAACTCTTTCTTCTTCCATGAACCGAACTTCACGATGATCGGTCGCGGTTTGTTTACAACGGTTGCTTCCGGGTCAGGTGCGCCACCTTTACCCAGTACTCGTGCTGGCGGCTACCTTTACCCAGTACTCGTGCTGGCGGCTACCTTTACCCAGTACTCTTGCTGGCGGCCACCTTTACCCAGTACTCGTGCTGGCGGCCACCTTTACCCAGTACTCGTGCTGGCGGCCACCTTTACCCAGTACTCGTGCTGGCGGCTACCTTTACCCAGTACTCGTGCTGGCGGCTACCTTTACCCAGTACTCGTGCTGGCGGCTACCTTTACCCAGTACTCGTGCTGGCGGCCACCTTTACCCAGTACTCGTGCTGGCGGCCACCTTTACCCAGTTCTCGTGCTGGCGGCCACCTTTACCCAGTACTCGTGCTGGCGGCTACCTTTACCCAGTACTCGTGCTGGCGGCCACCTTTACCCAGTACTCGTGCTGGCGGCCACCTTTACCCAGTACTCGTGCTGGCGGCCACCTTTACCCAGTACTCGTGCTGGCGGCCACCTTTACCCAGTACTCGTGCTGGCGGCCACCTTTACCCAGTACTCGTGCTGGCGGCTACCTTTACCCAGTACTCGTGCTGGCGGCCACCTTTACCCAATACTCGTGCTGGCGGCCACCTTTACCCAGTACTCGTGCTGGCGGCCACCTTTACCCAGTACTCGTGCTGGCGGCCACCTTTACCCAGTACTCGTGCTGGCGGCCACCTTTACCCAGTACTCGTGCTGGCGGCCACCTTTACCCAGTACTCGTGCTGGCGGCCACCTTTACCCAGTACTCTTGCTGGCGGCCACCTTTACCCAGTACTCGTGCCGGCGGCCACCTTTACCCAGTACTCGTGCTGGCGGCCACCTTTACCCAGTACTCGTGCTGGCGGCCACCTTTACCCAGTACTCGTGCTGGCGGCTACCTTTACCCAGTACTCGTGCTGGCGGCTACCTTTACCCAGTACTCGTGCTGGCGGCCACCTTTACCTAGTACTCGTGCTGGCGGCCACCTTTACCCAGTACTCGTGCTGGCGGCTACCTTTACCCAGTACTCGTGCTGGCGGCTACCTTTACCCAGTACTCGTGCTGGCGGCCACCTTTACCCAGTACTCGTGCTGGCGGCCACCTTTACCCAGTACTCTTGCTGGCGGCCACCTTTACCCAGTACTCGTGCCGGCGGCCACCTTTACCCAGTACTCGTGCTGGCGGCCACCTTTACCCAGTACTCGTGCTGGCGGCCACCTTTACCCAGTACTCGTGCTGGCGGCTACCTTTACCCAGTACTCGTGCTGGCGGCCACCTTTACCTAGTACTCGTGCTGGCGGCCACCTTTACCCAGTACTCGTGCTGGCGGCTACCTTTACCCAGTACTCGTGCTGGCGGCTACCTTTACCCAGTACTCGTGCTGGCGGCCACCTTTACCCAGTACTCGTGCTGGCGGCCACCTTTACCCAGTACTCGTGCTGGCGGCTACCTTTACCCAGTGCTCGTGCTGGCGGCTACCTTTACCCAGTACTCGTGCTGGCGGCTACCTTTACCCAGTACTCGTGCTGGCGGCCACCTTTACCCAGTACTCGTGCTGGGGGCCACCTTTACTCAGTACTCGTGCTGGCGGCTACCTTTACCCAGTACTCGTGCTGGCGGCTACCTTTACCCAGTACTCGTGCTGGCGGCCACCTTTACCCAGTACTCGTGCTGGCGGCCACCTTTACCCAGTACTCGTGCTGGCGGCTACCTTTACCCAGTACTCGTGCTGGCGGCCACCTTTACCCAGTACTCGTGCTGGCGGCCACCTTTACCCAGTACTCTTGCTGGCGGCCACCTTTACCCAGTACTCGTGCCGGCGGCCACCTTTACCCAGTACTCGTGCTGGCGGCCACCTTTACCCAGTACTCGTGCTGGCGGCCACCTTTACCCAGTACTCGTGCTGGCGGCTACCTTTACCCAGTACTCGTGCTGGCGGCCACCTTTACCTAGTACTCGTGCTGGCGGCCACCTTTACCCAGTACTCGTGCTGGCGGCTACCTTTACCCAGTACTCGTGCTGGCGGCTACCTTTACCCAGTACTCGTGCTGGCGGCCACCTTTACCCAGTACTCGTGCTGGCGGCCACCTTTACCCAGTACTCGTGCTGGCGGCTACCTTTACCCAGTGCTCGTGCTGGCGGCTACCTTTACCCAGTACTCGTGCTGGCGGCTACCTTTACCCAGTACTCGTGCTGGCGGCCACCTTTACCCAGTACTCGTGCTGGGGGCCACCTTTACTCAGTACTCGTGCTGGCGGCTACCTTTACCCAGTACTCGTGCTGGCGGCTACCTTTACCCAGTACTCGTGCTGGCGGCCACCTTTACCCAGTACTCGTGCTGGCGGCCACCTTTACCCAGTACTCGTGCTGGCGGCCACCTTTACCCAGTACTCGTGCTGGCGGCCCCCTTTACTCAGTACTCGTGCTGGCGGCCACCTGTACCCAGTACTCGTGCTGGCGGCCACCTTTACCCAGTACTCGTACTGGCAGCCACCTTTACCCAGTACTCGTGCTGGCGGCCACCTTTACCCAGTACTCGTGCTGGCGGCCACCTTTACCCAGTACTCGTGCTGGCGGCCACCTTTACCCAGTACTCGTGCTGGCGGCCACCTTTACCCAGTACTCGTGCTGGCGGCCACCTTTACCCAGTACTCGTGCTGGCGGCCACCTTTACCCAGTACTCCTGCTGGCGGCCACCTTTACCCAGTACTCGTGCTGGCGGCCACCTTTACCCAGTACTCGTGCTGGCGGCTACCTTTACCCAGTACTCGTGCTGGCGGCTACCTTTACCCAGTACTCGTGCTGGCGGCCACCTTTACCCAGTACTCGTGCTGGCGGCTACCTTTACCCAGTACTCGTGCTGGCGGCCACCTTTACCCAGTACTCGTGCTGGCGGCCACCTTTACCCAGTACTCGTGCTGGCGGCTACCTTTACCCAGTGCTCGTGCTGGCGGCTACCTTTACCCAGTACTCGTGCTGGCGGCTACCTTTACCCAGTACTCGTGCTGGCGGCCACCTTTACCCAGTACTCGTGCTGGGGGCCACCTTTACTCAGTACTCGTGCTGGCGGCTACCTTTACCCAGTACTCGTGCTGGCGGCCACCTTTACCCAGTACTCGTGCTGGGGACCACTTTTACCCAGTACTCGTGCTGGGGGCTACCTTTACCCAGTACTCGTGCTGGCGGCCACCTTTACCCAGTACTCGTGCTGGCGGCCACCTTTACCCAGTACTCATGCTGGCGGCCACCTTTACCCAGTACTCCTCCTGGCGGCCACCTTCACCCAGTACTCGTGCCGGCGGCCACCTTTACCCAGTACTCGTGCTGGCGGCCACCTTTACCCAGTACTCGTGCTGGCGGCCACCTTTACCCAGTACTCGTGCTGGCGGCCACCTTTACCCGGTACTCGTGCTGGCGGCCACCTTTACCCAGTACTCGTGCTGGCGGCTACCTTTACCCAGTACTCGTGCCGGCGGCCACCTTTACCCAGTACTCGTGCCGGCGGCCACCTTTACCCAGTACTCGTGCTGGCAGCCACCTTTATCCAGTACTCTTGCTGGCGGCCACCTTTACCCAGTACTCGTGCCGGCGGCCACCTTTACCCAGTACTCGTGCTGGCGGCCACCTTTACCCAGTACTCGTGCTGGGGGCTACCTTTACCCAGTACTCGTGCTGGCGGCTACCTTTACCCAGTACTCGTGCTGGCGGCTACCTTTACCCAGTACTCGTGCTGGCGGCCACCTTTACCCAGTACTCGTGCTGGGGACCACTTTTACCCAGTACTCGTGCTGGGGGCTACCTTTACCCAGTGCTCGTGCTGGCGGCCACCTTTACCCAGTACTCGTGCTGGCGGCCACCTTTACCCAGTACTCATGCTGGCGGCCACCTTTACCCAGTACTCCTCCTGGCGGCCACCTTCACCCAGTACTCGTGCCGGCGGCCACCTTTACCCAGTACTCGTGCTGGCGGCCACCTTTACCCAGTACTCGTGCTGGCGGCCACCTTTACCCAGTACTCGTGCTGGCGGCCACCTTTACCCGGTACTCGTGCTGGCGGCCACCTTTACCCAGTACTCGTGCTGGCGGCCACCTTTACCCAGTACTCGTGCCGGCGGCCACCTTTACCCAGTACTCGTGCCGGCGGCCACCTTTACCCAGTACTCGTGCTGGCAGCCACCTTTATCCAGTACTCTTGCTGGCGGCCACCTTTACCCAGTACTCGTGCCGGCGGCCACCTTTACCCAGTACTCGTGCTGGCGGCCACCTTTACCCAGTACTCGTGCTGGGGGCTACCTTTACCCAGTACTCGTGCTGGCGGCTACCTTTACCCAGTACTCGTGCTGGCGGCTACCTTTACCCAGTACTCGTGCTGGCGGCCACCTTTACCCAGTACTCTTGCTGGCGGCCACCTTTACCCAGTACTCGTGCTGGCGGCCACCTTTACCCAGTACTCGTGCTGGCGGCCACCTGTACCCAATACTCGTGCTGGCGGCCACCTGTGCCCAGTACTCGTGCTGGCGGCCACCTTTACCCAGTACTCTTGCTGGCGGCCACCTTTACCCAGTACTCGTGCTGGCGGCCACCTTTACCCAGTACTCGTGCCGGCGGCCACCTTTACCCAGTACTCGTGCTGGTGGCTACCTTTACCCAGTACTCGTGCTGGCGGCCACCTTTACCCAGTACTCGTGCTGGCGGCCACCTTTACCCAGTACTCTTGCTGGCGGCCACCTTTACCCAGTACTCGTGCTGGCGGCCACCTTTACCCAGTACTCGTGCTGGCGGCCACCTTTACCCAGTACTCGTGCTGGCGGCCACCTTTACCCAGTACTCGTGCTGGCAGCCACCTTTACCCAGTACTCGTGCTGCCGGCTACCTTTACCCAGTACTCGTGCTGGCGGCTACCTTTGTTTTGTCAACGGAATTTGGCTGACAGCGTACAATGTTTCTGAAAGCAGCTCTGAAATATGGATTGGTTAAGCCGTAAATAATCCAGTTTGTACATGGCGCCAACGCATTGAGCATGACAAAGGGAAAGTAGACAGCGTGGCTGTAACTTTGATGTATGTCGACCGCCGCGACAATGGTGTAACCCAAATAGCAGAACACGTAAGAAACAAACACGGCAGCCATCGTTTTGATAAACTTTACCTCCCTTTCCGCGCGACGTCCGACCGGCCTTTGTAACGTGTTAGAGGTCGCGGGAGGGTCACTCCCAGCGGGCGCTGGTGACGCTGGCGGCCGGTCAGACGCCTGGGTGGATGTCCCCCAGCTAGCCAACCGCTTCCGGCTTCGTTTGATGAAAATAAATATATGGATATAACAAACGCTTAGAATGACACCATTAAACATAACGTAGGCCAGAACGAAAATCATTCCCGATATGTCAGCTTTGCCGATGTTCAGCGTCGTCAGCATCCTCTTCCTGGAAGAACTGAGCATGGTCTTCGTGTTGAGGAACATCATGGCTTCCGTCGGGTTGGTCAAGATATCCGTGTTACTGCCCAGCGCCGCAAGAGGTGGGAAAATGAAGATGAAGAGACCCACCAACACCAAGAAGTAGGTCTTGGCAATCACTTGGTAGACTCTGCTGTGAACTATGAAGGCATAGCGATAGATCGTGATGGCCACGATATGCTCGACTCCCAGACAGTTTCTCCAGATATTGAAGACGTAGAGGCTTATCAGAGCTTTCCCGCCAAGTTCCCACTGTCGTCTGCTGTAGGCATCAAGCAGGAAGATGTCCCTTCCCAGCAACATGAACAGATCTCCCGCTGCCATCGTCACCACGAACACGTTGAGCCTCGTTTTCAATCGCTTGTCCACGGCTACAGCCGCTATTACCAAAACATTTCCGAAAAAAGTGGCACAAAAGATGATAATTCCCAGTGAAACCCCCCACCGGCTTATATCGGCGGGTATGTTCGTGAATGGTGCAAGCTGTATTAGGCTTTGATCGTAACTAAAGCTGCTGTTCTCCATCGTGTCCTAAACACTTGAGAGTTTACCGGCCTTTTTGGTAAACTACACAGCTCAATTTGTAGAGCTATATCCGGTTGCGATATATGCAAATATAATATGTACATATATTTACTTGCCTGTACATTTATGGGGAAAAGTTGTAAAGCCGCTACTGTGAAGATCCGCTGTTGATGTTTCAGAAGGCGACTTCTATATACAGTAATATTTATTACAGCAGTAGCATAACTCGGTATAGTTCCAACTAAAGTCTTTAGTCCGATCACATCCGTATATATATATATATGCTGTCAGTCTGCCCTTTAGTCACATTTCCATCTCTCTTCTATGACGCAGAAGGAACGTTTGCGTCAGTTTCTGCCAGAAACTAGGCAGATATATATGTCACCTGACCGGTCTCGATCGATGCCCGCGACTATCTCGCACGTCACGCGTTTGGTGACAATTGCGGCGGAAATCCTGTTAAAAATTAATGAATTAATCATGTCCCTGCCTGGCTGGCTGACACGCCACGTTAGTCTCTTCCGCAGACTGCCGCTGCCCTCTGGTGAGGGGAGTTCTTGGAGCCGACAAACACGCCACGTAAGAGGTCCCGCCAAGCGAGGCCATTAGCTTAGTGGTCGAACATCAATAAAACTACAGCGCCGATCGAGACTCGCCGGGCATCGGGGAAGTGTCCTTTAGTCCGCAGCTGATATGGTCACTCTGCCACTATGAACGCCGAATGAGGCAGATCGAGTGTTTATCCGCGGGCACGCAGCGGTCCTTTAAGCGGCAGACAATCAATAGACCTACGCCCCAGCCCCTTTAAATGGCTTCTTTGCGGATGGTGTGATGAACTATCGGCCAATGACATGACGTAGGTATAGTGTTGCCATCAGGTGTGTATTTGGGAAGTTTTATGTTGTAAGGTAGCCGTCTTCCGGGGTGTATAATCAGCCGTGTTTTTCCTTTCTGCTAAACTTTATCTGCGCAAACATATATTTTTGCGGCTCTCATGCGAGTGGTCGCTATGGTGACCCAGGGATGTGTTAATAGTCGATAAAGGCCAAACGTGTGCCACCTTCAAGCACGCCTTCTGGTATCTTCCGAGGCAAAGATGCTCTAGTTGAAACTGGTGTTCCCGACTTCCCTACAAAATCCGTCTGTTATGCAAAATAAAACGTTATGCTGGGCATTCCCGGGATATACCGCTTATCCGTTTTTTCCTTTACTTCTGAACAACAAACAAACAGAATTTTCCCTTTTTCCATTTCCGGTTTCACAAGAGGCGAAGCAGAAAAAGGGCTAACGGCTTCTGATCACTATACATTTGTTTGCTTTTTTTATGTTTCAAAACGGTACAGAGAAAAGGAATTGCCGAAATCTTTTTCTGTTTTAACTTTAAAATTTGTGAAACCAAATTTTCAGAAGCAAAAGTAAAAACGTGTAATCGGGGTTTAAACAGGGTTTCATTAATCCACACCAAAGTTAAAGTTCTGGTTCCTGTTTATTGATATCCCCGTTAGAGTTCGATATTGAATTACAAGGTGCACAAGGTATCTATAATAAATAATACGGTTCTTAATGTAAGGGCAGTGCATCATTGTACTAGGAAATTAGTTGAAGCTACATTTCATACAATCGCACATCTTACACTTATACATCTTACAATCTAATATTATATTCCATACGCCATATCATATTCCTTACATCATATCATATTTCATAAATCATATATTTCATACATCATATCATATTTCATACATCATACCATCTTTCATTACTGACCTGCATTGTTTGAATAATCCCTGAATGGCATTATCAATCCGTTTCACTTTTTATCCCATTCCGGCACAATGAATCACGCTCTCACATAATCAACAACCTCTTTCGCGCGCCCCTCTCGCACATGCGCTCTCCACCAACCAATCACATCCAATACCTCACAACCAATCGTAATAACGCTTTTTAGCTGAACCGCGCTTTCTGTCACATACATAAGTTGTCACCGAAGAAGTGGATTTTCTTAGTTAAGAAGTGCAAAATTATATAAATTTTACCGCGTTTAGCCAGCACACGCGTTTCCCGGCGTTGTTTAGGCAACCGGGGCTTTTTAATGGTAGATGCATGATTTTTACAATTTGAAATTAATTTTGGGTTGCCGGGGAGGTTGGGGGGTGGGGGAGGTGAAACTTGACTGGGGCGTACTCTCCACAAGTTGGCGGCGGGCGGAGGATACGATGACCAGATGGGAGAAAAGCGGTGGGGAAACCAACCGGGGTGGGGGGTATGGGGGGGGGGGGGCGGCAGCATTTTTATTTCTCCGAGAAGAGTTTGTCCTACAACGACATGAACATCTCATATATATGCGTACCCTAGGTCATTTTATAAAAGCCAAAATTTATTGCGACCCCACCGCGCTCCATGGATTTGCACATTAGGCCAGTGCGTGCGTCATATTGTGACACAAACAATCCCTTCCTACACGCATGTATTCGCGCGTGGGACGTGGATTGTGGTGTTTGTCATACGGTATTCCTATTACAGCATACTATGATTTCAGTAAAAACCAGGCATTATTTGCCGTCGGTCTATGGCCCACGCATGGCGTCAAATCGAGCATGTCCCTCAGCTGGAAACCAAACGCACAGCTAGGGCACCGCGTGTATTTTCACGGCGCGTTGAAGTCGCAAACTGCCCAACAAAAACACACTTGTCATCTGTCTTCTGCTTGGATACATATGCCAAAATACGTTTTAACCATTAATTTTTCTCCCTTTACTGATGGCAACAATCGCTATTTCTCCACACGGTCGTCACTTTTATGAAGAATATCTGATATTCTACGGAGAATAGTTCTAGTCGTAAGATTACTTCAGGCGACCCTTTAATGCAATGTCCAGCTGTTCCGTTCACTCTACGCATTGCTGTCCTTTTCTATGGGCATCTGTGAGCATTTGACAGTGTTGATGTCACATGTATGACTGTATAAAGCTCATATATATTACGTTCCAGGCAGAACCAGACCATGATTAATAACGAAACGTATTCGTGAGTTGAGTCCCATGTACTGGATTGTTAGTGAATGGTTCGTATGAAATAAATGCTTCGCGCTTCGCAATTTCGTAACTTTACCAATGGCTTGTCTTTAAACGGGTCTCGTCCTAATTAAAATGTTCTACGGGTGTTTTACCATATAGGGGCAAATAGTAACGCATTCATCCACGCGATGGCGCCACATCTCGTGATATTACCAGCTGATTACGCGGCTTGCAAATGGCACCATGCATTGTTTAAGATGAACTTTTACCGCCATAATGACATCACTACATTATCATCTGGACGTTGGCGCCCCATATCGAAAAACTTCATCGATGGTAAACAGTCGGCATGCAAAAAACAAGGTTTTTCGGTCCGCAAAACCAGGTGTGCGGAACATGGCGCTACATAAACCGAGTTTATCGACGAAAAACAGGATGTATCGGCGTTACACTAGGTTTCTCAGTAGATATGCCTAGTTTTATTTGATAAACACGCTTATCAAAAAGATAAAACTCGCCTTATCAAAATGCTAAACTCGGTTTATCAAAATGATAAGGTTGGTTTAATAAAATGAAAAACTCGCCTTATAAAAATGAGAAACTCGGTTTATCAAAATGATAACTCGCTTTATCGGCTGATTATCTTAATTTATCAGCGATAACTTCGGTTTATCGGCTTTATTGCACAGAGGGTTCGCCATATACGGAAGTCGAGCATGCACAAAACCCCCATTCTTCCAATACAGTCAGGGGGCCTCCCTGGTGTAGTGGTTAGCGCACTAGACCGCAGATCAATAGGTCCTGGGTTCGAATCCGGGCTCGGGCACCTAATCTGGGGCATGTTTCATTCCTTCATCCTTCATCGTCTCGGGAGGTTCCTTGGCCCAATTTAGCCTGTATGTGCACAAAAGTGGCCTAAAACACCAACATTCCATTCCATTCCAATACAGTCTGCAGCCAGAAGAACTAGTGCATCACTCATGATGGTCTCTTCCTATTTTCAGTATTCAAACTGTGTTTATAAATAACGTAGCTCTCAGTTCAGTTGAACTAGATGAATGGTGATAAGTCTTATATATGATCCACTTCATACAACACGCTAACACGTGACGACATTGACCAATTAGAGGCTGCGATATCATTACACGTACGCATTGACCAATCACAGGCTGGCAACTCGACCAATGACGGCCAATTGAAAACATGCTGTCTTTAACTAAACAGGACTAGATTTCAAATCCATGTTGCCGGGCCATGATGTCCACTCAATGGTCGTCCATTTAGGCCTAAGTTCCTGGACCCGCCCCTGCATAATCTGCATACGTCAGAGGATAGCATCTTCAGAGGGACCGATTCGGGCGAGTCAAGGCTTTGTTTTCAAACTACGGTCGTTCTTCCATGCATGTAGGGGGCGAACCCTTAATGGCTTCAGCATAGCTCACGTGTGACTCACGCCCACTATTTACTGCGTTAATCGATTTCATAGGCTCCAATGAACATAGCAAGATATGGAACGTTGTCAAAGTGCTCGTCGTTGCCTTGCAAACTGGGCAGACCTTGCTTTAACACAATAGGTTCAATAGTGACCTAGCTGGGATATCATGTTGTGTCACTCGCATAGTATTATTATAGAAGTCGACCATTTAATATGTGGCCTTCATTGTTGGCGTGCAGTCAATCTCTGCTCGAGTTTGTACCAACATCGATACCACCGAGGTCGTCTGAAGGAATGTGTATGCGTCCTTGGCATAAAGGAAATAAGTAGTTGAAGGTGAGCCCGCCTATCCTGGACGTGTTCCCATGGTGAAGTAAATAAATGAACCAGTCCACACCGAGAACGATTCCTATGCTTTCAGTTCTCACAGAAAAAAAAAGAAACGTTTTTTTTCGTTGTACGTACCTCTCTTAATCCTTCGCCATACCCGGCACCGACGAATTTTCGCTTGATTT
This sequence comes from Arenicola marina, assembly GCA_964019135.1. Classification (NCBI taxonomy): domain Eukaryota; kingdom Metazoa; phylum Annelida; class Polychaeta; family Arenicolidae; genus Arenicola; species Arenicola marina. The sequence goes on along the minus strand of OZ025249.1, from coordinate 8,335,381 downwards.
ACATGTATGTTTGGGCGTTTGAAGGCATATCAATGTACATATGAGCCCGCATATGCTAATTAAGGTGCCCAAGATAAAGGGGGGGTGAAGGAGAGAATACATCGTGATTGTATAGGGTGTTGGTAAATCGACCGGATGGTGGCGGGCGTTTGTATGATGAGGGCGGTGAAAACTCGGCGGCGGTATAATGACGGGGGGGGGGGGGGGGTAAGCAGGGGCTCAAGCTTATATCAAGCGTATAACCTATATCAAGAAAGGCGGATGGGCCGCATAACAAGATAGCAGCGAGGGCTACAATGGACGAAAAGACCGACGTATATGGCGTCCAAAAGGCCGATATAAACTGGGGTTGTCGTCGATAAACGACAAAAATACAGGGTAAACTCGGTATTTCGACTGTAAAAGCTGGTTGGTCGAAATAAGTGGAATATCGTTTGAAAAACCGTGTTTATTCCTCATAAGTTATTCCTCATAAAACAATGCTTTTTGGCGGTTGATAAACCGGTCAACAAACAAGGTCGAAAACTTGGCACGCGTCGAGGCCCAGCTCGCGTTCTCGCCTCGCCCATTCTGGCAATCTAGGCTCGCGCTTTCTCGTGATCGATCTCTCGCCTTCTCGCTCGGCGCTTTCCCGCGTTCTCGCCTCGCGCGTTCTTGCGCTCACACCCCGCACATTTTCGCGATCTCACCTCACACAATCACGCGTTCTCGCGACTGGGTTGTACAGAACGTATGCTTATGTTAGACACCAAGTCACATACGCGACAGTACGATTACTGAAGCTTTTATCTAGTAGATGGTGCGGAGAGATTGAAGCTTTATATCCAGCTGATATGATCCAGAGAGGAAAACATTCAGATTAAGCGACAAAACTGAAATAATCACATCTATACCCATAGAAGAATTATGACTATACCCGGAATGAAGAGTAAACGTTGAAAAGTCACTTTGGCAGTTTCTCGATGTATAGAATATGATCTCGTTAAAATAGACAGCTCATTTACGAATGAAAGTAATTTGTTTCTGCAACCATCTTGTATTGTATTTTACTTAATCCATGCAGCATCTATTTTAATTAGTATATGGCTAATTTCACATGAAAACGTCGTAAAATAAAAATATATCTTCGCATGTGATTTTTAACGCGGTTTTTGAATATATGTGCATGCGGAAATTGCTGCATCACGTTATAAGATAAATGCATCATTATAATTAATATACCGGTCAGCTTGTTGGAATAAAGCAGTCTATCCATACCCCGCTAGACTGTAACCGCCTTGTGAATCGCGTATTGCCATGACTATACATCCTTAAAATAATTGAGGTGATCTAGCGCTGATTGCAATTTTCAACAGTTGACCTGGCTTGCGATATGCCTGTGGGGATCGATTCACCTTACCTAGTACATAATCTTGAGCACATCATCTTGAGCACATCGTCACCCTAAAAGAGTATATTAGGGGTTGTTTATCAGATGGAAATCATTCTGTCGCCATATGTTTAATATGGAGAACGCTACTGCAACCATTGTGAAGAAGCATCGCGGGGTGAATTTGCTGTACAAATATTATTGCCATAAGAAAGATCGTGTTCGTGGAAACAAGCAGCATTGTCGGTGTGTTCTTCGTGGATGCCCTGGTCGAGTGCTAACTACTGGCGAAGGCAGTAGTGTGAACGTCCTTTCCGCGAAGGATCATATAGCCATATTCCAGATGAAGAAATATTGGCGTCCACAGCCTCAAAGTCAGACCTCTGTCAGCAGCTAGCAGCGGAAGATTTGGTTACACCGCTCAACAAGCTATATACCAAATTTATAGCCGAGCAAACAGAAGACGATGTGCTGCTGCCAAGTTTCAAGGCCTGCCAGACTGTGATGCACAGGTCCCGTAGGAAGCAAATGCCGCAATTGCCGCAAGGGCGAGATGACATTGTGCTGGAAGGACCATGGGCTTTGACTCTCGATGAAAAACCCTTCGTCCTTCACCACGATGCGGACATAATCATTTTTGCCAGCGAAGATAACTTAGAAGTACTATCACAATGCAGCCAAGTCTTCATGGATGAAACTTTTAAAGCTGCACCGCGCCAATTTGCGCAGTTGCATTCCATTCACTGAATCTTTCACGGACACTTTGTCTCTTTGGTGTTCTGTCTCTTACCAGACAAGAGCCGCGAGACCTACTACAAGATGCTTACAATTGTAAAGACGGCAGAGTTGGACCTTGTGTTCAACCCAGATAGTATTATGACTGACTTTGAAAGTACCTTGATCTCCGAGCTACGTTTGCACTTCCCGACCTCCACCCACAAGGGCTGCTACTTTCATCATACGCAAGCGGTATGGCATCGTGTCCAGCAGCTTGGTCTCACATCCACCTATAGTCAGGACAATCACGTCCGTAAAGTCATTAGGATGCTAACGGCACTGGCATTTTTGCCCGTTGTTAGTGTCAGGACGTCATTCCGGATGCTACAAGAGTATCCAGTCGTCCAGGAACATGCCCAACTGAACGCACTCTTCCGCTATTACAAAGACACATGGCGGTCCTCCACATTTCCTCTCTCTCTGTGGAATGTCCATCAGCAGCAGACAAGGACGAACAGCCACCAAGAAGGATTGCACCATAGACTCAACACAGCTGTCCAAAAAAGTCATTCGTGAAAGCTGGACGGCCGCCAATATTCCATCTTGAATATCAAAGGGTGCAGGTGTCGTTCACACCGTGGCGACGCCAAGAAGGAACAATCAATCACCAATCGAACAAGTCGTCGCGCCCGGCTGGGTGTTACGCCAGAATCCAGACGCCTGAAGTATAAAAAGATTGACGACCGCCTGGACCGGCTCAACGTCAGATTCACATCTGGTGACCTCAACAGCGAGGATTATCTTCGTCATGTGCTGCACATTGTGCACAATTACTAAGAACATAGTATATAAGAGGGTATAATTATGTCACATGTGCATATACCACTGATGTTCAAAACCGTAAAGAGTATATAGTTGTTTCATATTTGGATATATCCCAGTTATTTGTTCTACATATGTTTTCGCAACTGAAATATATGTTTATCAGTGGTCTTTGTCCAATAAAAAGTGTAATAATCAATTGTATTCCGTTATGTTAATCACAAGCTACATCAAACATTATTAACTTACAAGCTGGAGGTCTCAAGTTTAATTCAAGAGGTGTGAAAGCGGGACGGCCGCCAATGCTCCATCTTGAACATCAACGGGTGCAGGTGTCGTTCACACCGTGGCGACGCCAACGCAATGGGGGTCGGCAACAACAGAGTGACGCTAAATCTTAGACGACAACGGAGCCGAAAAAATGCTTGTACTATTCTTCAAACTGACCTAATTTTATCTGCAAAACTCTCAAATAGTCATACTACCATGATGCATCTATATGAATTGCTTATTTTGCGATACCTAACGTATTTATATATAAAGTCGTCTAACTGGAAGTCGTCCAACTGGAAGTACCAAAATGGGATGTCGTCCAAGTGGAAGTCGTCCAACTGGAAGTAATCCCACGAATAAGCTTAATTGTGATATAAACCATATAACATATAAACCATAGACAGCCCTGGCAGCTAATACGATTGACGGCCGGGGATTCTTTTTGAACTCACAAATCAAATAATTAAGGCATGGCGACAATTTTAAGAAAAAGGTCCATGTCATCTGTTGATCTTAAGAAAAGGTCCATGTCATTTGTCGATTTTAAGAAAAGGTCGATGTCGTTTGTCGATTTTAAGAAAAGGTCGATATGTCGTTTCGTCTGGATGTCGCTTGTCGATTTGATGGCACTCCAATGTCGCGTTGTGGATTTCCAAAATCGCCGTGTCGAAAAACGCCATCTGTGTCCTACATTTATGCCGTATGTGCGTACTGTACATATATACTATAGGAATCTAAATTTCATTTTCATTCAAAACATTTTCCATTATCTGATGGAAAATATTGCTGCATTATTAACTTTCTGGCGACATTGGTGCATCTCGAAAAATGTGGCTTTTTGTGTATACGCATGTATATAGCTACCAACCACGGGGTGGAATTCATGAAACCAAGAAAGGAAATGTGTACCCTATGTGTGTGTATGGGGGGGGGGGGGGTGGAGGTGAAACCAACAACGTCACACTTGGGGCCAGTCACAATCATGCATGCGTGAACACTGTCCACAAATTATTACACACATGCATCCATCCACCCATTGTGGTTGAATGAACATGTATGCCATTGGATAGCTTGACAATAAAAAACAGAGGTCAAATTCCCTCTTCTATACTAATAAAATGAAGCTGTCTGTCCCACTATGCGCTGTCTGTCCCACTATGCCGCGGCATGCAAGAGCCCATTGGCTTCAGCAGCCGCCTTGAACCTATTAATATCCAGCCGCCGCTCTTAGATGTGTCAAAGCTATCGCAAGTGTCAACACAACCGCTGGGTGCTTATCACCTTATCCCGCGGCATCGGCGGGCTACCTGGCTTGGTGCCAACAGTAATAATATTTCTCCCAACGCCTTATCGCCCGAACCGTCATCAAAACAAACAAATCCCGGCCGTACTGTCTCGCGTCCACAACTTCCCATTAGTGCGGCAAGAGAACGAACTCTGCCCGGGGGACTTTGCCTATGATAGGCTTCTCTTAGCATCAGTCACAGCAGTATCCAATTTTACTACACGTCAATTCTATAGATCCAACCAGGACGTCAGGCAGATGTTATCCACTGAAGTTAGTAGTACTATGTTAAATGACGAACAACGGACGGGAATTCAGTCCCTTTTCTTACTCAATCAATGTATGAGCTTGGGCCTTAGTGTTGCTGGACTGATATTCGTTTATTAGCGTGCTTTAGCCGCAATTTGAGCATTCTGTACTGGATGCACAATAATTGCACAGGTTGAAAGTGTTTAAATGTCCTTAACATTTATGTCCCGTTATTCCGTAGCCCCCGGTCTCAATTTATGTCAATATAATTATCGATGTTATTTCTGCCCAATGTCTTCTGCCTGCTACTATTTGACGCATAAAACAAAATACTGTCATACTGTTATTTCTTTTGCTTATCACTATGAACGCAAGACGTCCCGCGAGCGGAGCGATCGAGCGGGGCGGCTAGTCGTTTAAAATACTTAGCAAGAGGCTCTGTGGCGGGACAAGTAAAGCGTCACTCGATCGATTGTGGCTGTTTTCGGTTAGTAGGTAAACGGCATTCACTGCGAGCCTTTCGTCTGCTAAGGAAGAAAGGCTGTTGACATGGCACAGAAGGGAGTGACGGTTCACTCAACAGATTTTCCACCTTATACGATTGTTGCTGTGGGAAATGGACATCTTCTAATTGGTGGTGGAGGTGGACAAGCTAAAACTGGCGTCCCAAATGCGATCGTAGGTTCTTCTGGCTTTCATGCGCTGGTGATTGACAGTCCAGACTACACTCACAGACAGTTAATCGTCGGTCGGACACTCACACAAGGGTGGTGGTGGGGGGAGGGGGGTGTGGGGATGGGGGGCGCTCCTGGCCACCCTCCCTTCTGCGTCTGTCGATTCACTGTGCCTGCGCTTCCATTGTCATTACCATTGCCTGGATTGTATACTTACATTTAGCACTATTATCATAATGTCACCATGCACAAAAACAAGAAAAATTTATTTCTTTGGCTGGTTAAAAAAAGGTTAATAAGAGTTGCAGATACGACTGTGCAAATTTTTCTAGAAAATCTGATCTGAAAATTTGAAAAAATAGATATTAAATCCTAGCTGGTTCTAGCTTTGACTACAAGGCCTTTGGCTTTGCCCCAAATGAAAGGGTATATGTGTGTCCTTGTGTTGCGGCTTGGTAGTCATGCGATATCTTAACAAAAGCTACATATGCTGGTACATAAGGAGGCTGGGCGTGGTTTTATAAAATATTTACCATCCACCTGAAACTTTGCATAAAGAATCTTTATTCTATACTGTTTCCAAAAATGTATAGAAAAGATAAGGTCACTATAGGCAAATTATTGAATAATAGCTCACAACAGACAGGTGCCATGGACCGTCATTGCGTTCCACTCAGACTCTACATTTTATGACAGAAATAGTTGGTATCTACCTTGTTCATCTTAACGCCATACTTTAATTATATTTCACAATCACAATATTTCTAAGTAATATTTGTAAATATCCACAAACACAACTTTTTTTGTAAAATTTGTACGATTTTTGGTACACAGGTGATATAAAGAAAAAAAAAATTTGGCGAAAAAAAATCACCTTGTGTAGCAAATGTCTTAGTGCTGCATGATACCCACTGGACACATTCGCGGTGCGGTGACAGGACTGACGCGGCCACGGAACTGAGGCGGCGCAGTTCGGTCGCTTTTTCTGATGAGGATGCACTCATGCTGTTCGTAACGGGAAGACGTCGCAAAAGGAAGAGGTATTGGATTCATCACACTCTTCAGACTCAAAGAAGACTGGCACTGGGAGAATACCACAGGCTCAAACAGGAGCTAAAATTGCAAACAATGAGAGGTTTCGGACCTAAGTTTACTTTAGATTGACGCCAGTGCAATTTCAGGAGTTGCTGGATCTGGTTGTGGGGGCCCTGTATCATGTCTCCACCTGTCTCCAACTTTCGCGCGTCCTTGTGTCCGGAACAAAGGCTTTTGCCGCCATGTTGGAGAGTGGGCATCGCGCTGAGTTTTATTTTTTTTTCTGATTGGCTGAAATGTCGACGGCGCGCGGACCAACAACCGAAAAATAGAATATGTTCTATCTCACTGCAGAGCCTCGACGGTACCGCCCCTGTGCCGTCCCGCTGACGCATGCAGTGGGCGTTAGCCAAGCGCAACTCAACTGTCCTATTTTTCCGCGCTGCATCAGTTCCGGCGCCGTGCCGCAAACGCGTTCAGTGGGCATTAGCACTTACAGTCTATCCAAACCCTTCTACATCTACCCTTGCAGAAAAGGTGACATTGTGTATAGTCCACGAATCTACAACTACAAGTACATGCACAAACATTCCAAAATAATAAAGTTTGGTACAAGTACAGTATCAGGTCTGCAAAACACTACAATAATAATAATAGTAACAATATACAGGTTTTTGTATAGCGCTCTTCCATGCCAACACATGTTCAGCTCGCTTCACATGTTACTCCAGGCACGGCTGTACACAATAACACCTGCTCAACGCCTCACCGGAGCATAGAACCCAGATACATGCTACAAGGCCAATGCACTACTGCTCGGTCACTTGTCCTCCCCACTACAAAGATTCAACATAACCCACACCGTTGTTGATAATTCTCTTCTTCCTTGTCCCCCTTATACCAGAGTCAGTCTTTTCTACAAACAGATTTTTCACTCCATCAGCACCACCACGCTGATAGGGAAGCTTCAAATGTTCAAGGCATGACATTATGGCAGTATTCGCTAGGGGGCACAACAATTTCTGAACCTGTGCAGCGTGAATGCGCAATAAGCTACGCACAGTCTCCTTAACAGCCCTCAGAATATATTCATGCTGCATAGCTATATCATGTGTTGACTTTATTAACATAATTAATTTCTTCCTCAAATTTCCTCTATTATTCTTGGCCAGATCAAATGGTGATTGTTGAGTAAGTGCTAGGTTCTTACTTTAAGAAGCAATATTAGAAAATGTACCTCGATCTGGTTGGCATCTAACATTGCTTACAATGAGCCAATTAAGCAAGACAGAAACTATATACTGAGTGGGTGTGACAGTGATTTATAACATTCAGTCAGTGTCATGAGAGCTAGCCATTAGACAAGTTAAGATGCAGCCTGTTATATATGTTGTTTTCTGGAAATAATTCTAGATATATACACACAGATCCAGGTTTGGTGACAAAGTCAGAGTGGCACTTCTAATATGTATGCCACTTCAAAAAGCTTAGAAACAGTATATGTATATAAAAATATAGTATTTCAACTTTGATATACTTGAGCTATGATTTATAACAAAGTTTTTAATAATTACTGTAAACTTATTGTTAAATTTATGAATTTTCAGAGATGAGTAATTAGAGTATTGCTTTATTTATAAGCATTTCTCCAGCTTTGAGATAATTTTGTTGCTTTTCAGGAAATATTGGCGTTAAAAAAAGAGGGTGAATCATGCACAGCAGCAAAAGTGAAACAGCACAATGCAGACAGAGCCATGATGAACTGTTGTATAGTGGCTCAGGGCAAGGACTACCTCTTAGCAGTTGGATTGGATGGAGACTGCCAGCTGTATACCCTAAGATCCAAACTAGTTACTCCCAAAGTAGATGGTGATGGTATGTTATATTATGCTACAAATAACTGTTTTAAACTTTCATATTTTGTATTCTGTATGTTATTCATAAAAAAACTATTAGAAAATGATGGGTAGATATTGTTTAGTTCAAAGCAAGGGTTGCATATGGGATTCATTGTATTTACAGGCTATAGAGAGTGTTATCTGATCTATCTATCCTCTGTTCTAATTTACCGATATGTTTACAGTTTCAGAAGGTTTGCGAAAAAGAAAAGGTGCCTTGACAGATTCATCTAGTCACAATGCAGCCCCTAAAGAATCTACATTCGACTTTGACCCTTTGAAGTGTGTAAAGACTGATTTTGGGCCTGATGGGGGCTTCCAGAAAGCTGTAAGAATCACACCTGACAACAGTTTGATGGCCACTGGCGGATCTGATGGCAAACTCAGAACTTGGAAGGTACTCTTCTTAGCAGCAGTATATGTAACATACATATATATAGGAGAGTTATAGCTAACTGCTGAAGAGTTGATAATCCTGAGCTTCTTGGAATGATATTTAAAAGGTACTAAGTTTAGTTTGGCTTTGTTGTGTGTAGACATTGCAACTGAAAGTTTGTCTATTTTCACTCCTATGCAATTAGTAGAATGGTACTCTTTCGTTTTCAGGTTATGCATCTCTGAACTGTTTTGTTTACCTAATACTTTAATATGATATGACAAGTCAGTATCCATTAAATGATACGCTTATATGTTTTGTATCTAAATTAATCTACCATTAAAGTTCGGTATTATTTCAGGTTCCCGACTTGAAAAAACTGTATGAGATTCAGGCACACAAGAATGAGATTGACGACCTAGACATCAGTCCTCCAGGAAATAGGGTAATGACTGGTTACATGTGATGCTATATGTTTCTGGTTTTCTTTAACATTCTTTTAGCATCACCAGCGATTTTTTTTCCTTGATTGGATTTAACAGAATCGTTTTCACCACTATGATTCACCACTATAATTTTCCTACCTCTGTAGTGGCGCCCTAGTCAAGTGACCATATTAATATTCCATCAACTGGCGTTGCATCAATTGCATTATTATTTCACCAATGGTTCACTGTGGTGTGCCCAACAAATATGCACATGTATAGTGTAGTCTAACGCGACAAAATCATGTGTTAATTTTAGTCAAATCTTCCAAAGAATTAATAACAATTGAACCTTATACAGGGGTATACTAATATATATATAGTTATGGAATACTTGTAATAGTTAACAAATAGTCATGAAATCAGAACTATTGTTTAATTAACATCTATTTATTTATAGATTGTTACTGTGTCAAGAGATAACACCGCGTTTGTGTGGAATACGGCGGATGGTTCGAAAAAGGCCGAACTGAAGTGGGATTTCAACAAAAATGCGAAATACCGATGTAGACATTGCAGGTTTGTGAATCCAGTGTCAGGAACTTTTAAGCCTTACTGTGGCCGCCAATCCTATGTGACAACCTACCACATTTCGATAATTTACAATTGCGAGATATGAGTTAATCAGCCATAATTGGATATCACACCGGCTTATCTTACTAATTTAAGTACTAATTTACTAATACTAATTGTACTAAGTACTAATTTATTCACGTACAATATGCGTATCATTTTACACAACAGCTTACGCCTAGAACTGTTTTTTTTTTCAGGTTTGCGCCCATTGTTGACAAGAAGGACGAGTATTTGCTGTTTACTACCAACATTCCCTCGACACGTGGTCAGAAGACAACACCCTGCTATATCACTAAGTGGGACACTACCACCTTTACGCCGCGAAGAGTGGAATCGACTGGTTCAGAAGTCTTGTCATCTTTCGCTGTTAGGTAATTTTTTTATAACGTGATATATACGAGGCCAATTACATATTATGGTGATATATTTGTTTGAAATAAAAATAGCGATACATGTTTCCAATAATATATGTATATACATATACTATGTTTCTTGTGTTACTCGTTCACTTAGATATTTCCCTTACCCGGTCGTTGCATGTCTGCTCTTTTACTTGTAGTGATGATGGAGTATTTCTGGCCACCGGCACAATATCGGGCAGTGTCTCGGTATATATTGCATTTAGTCTGAAGGTAAGAACTCATGATACATGATAACCATCTGTTTCATTGTACCTGGAAAACTCCATTTTGGCGCAAACCAGTGTTACGCTGTAGCTCCTGTATAGCGTTGCATACAACAATCGATTTAATGGAGGATAACCTGCAAGATGGATGCCATTAAGACGGGTGCAAATGAATATTCTTCTCTAAATGTCTGAAGTGTATTTGTATCATCGTCTGCGTCGTGATAATTATCACCCTCATCCCAAGCGCATCATGTTTTTCATTGTTGGTCATGCTTTAGAATCAGTCATTTAGGAGTAATGTAATGCATAGGATATCGCATTATGGCGACTACAAACTATCTGTACATCACCAGTATGGCTGAAATTTGATTTCCAGAGACTATACCACCTCAAGGCGGTGCACAATATATTCGTGACTGGTCTGGATTTCGCTAAGAGCACGGCTCAAGCCAAGAGCATATGTGGAGCCCACGAGTTCACCCTCTTCAGCATCTCTGCCGACAAACAAGTCAAGATGCACCAAGAGTCACCCAGACGTACGTGTCCACTCACATGTATTCATTAACCTCTGCACTCTTCAATGGTCTGCAATGGTTTCGTCTCAGCTTCGTGAGATGAGCTCTATCAAGCTAACCATTGGCACCTTTCTCTTATTCCCAACTGTGCGAGCGTGTTGATGTTAAGGTAAGCTACCCATAATAGAAAGGTAAAAGAAGTCTGTATTTGTGATTATTTTATGAAAATATACCCAATTACACACCTTCTGGTGATTTTTTACGATACTTTACTGTCCCGTTAAAAAAATATTCTCCATTTTCCAAGTATACCCCCATTTCACAAAATGACCAAAACTTGACACCTACCACGAATATGTAATTTTGCAACAAGTCAGCTCATTATTAAGTCATTATCATCAATAATAGCTCTTTGGAAAGCTTAAACCTAGTGCAATACAGGAATGATATTCAAAAATGTAAATACTAGCCACAAAAAATAACAGAATGGTTATAATAAAGTGCAATTATGCAGAATCAGGACAGGTTTTGCCAAAATTCGAAATCACCACCTTCACAAAATTGGCTATAATTTTATCAAAAATGAAAATCTGGATACTAAACCACTTTTAAAAGCTTCTAAAAACATTGTTCTTGTAATAAAAATGAAGAAAAACATAGGTAGCCGTTCAAATTTCCCGAGAACCACGTCCTGAAGCTTGAAAATGTTATTTCACAAATAATTTTGGCGCAGCTTATGCCACACCAATTATCAGTAATTTACGCCTTGTGTTCACATTTTAATAAATCTGGTTATATATAATGGTCTCCGATATGATTATGATCTACACGAATGTTTTCTGAACTATTTAAGGGTTTTCTCGGTGCTTTTTTCTTGAATTTTTTTAATTCATCGCGAAGAGCCATTCTCGGGGAAATACCCTGTGAATGACCTCACGAATTGGGGATACCCCTGTGAATGACGTAACGAGTTAGAGATTCCCCTTTCACTGACAGCCGCCGATGTTTGTCGATGTTTACAGAGGCCTTTTTTTTAAATCGCCGAAGCTTATTATACGATGCTTTATTCATTTTATCTATGTCACCACTTCTTTTGCTGTGTTTTATTCGTGCTTTGTTTCATTAAGACTGCGTAAAATCTCAGGGCTACAGCCCGCCGATGTTTCCCGATGTTTACCGAGGTCTGCTCAAAATCACCGAGGCTTATTATGGGTAGCTTACCTTAAATGCACAATAGATCCCATGTTTTGTAGGCTTGTTGACGATAAGTAGAATACTGACAACTGAAGCATGACTCCCCGTCTATCATTGATGCCTTTTATTAACATAAACTAACGAGAAGACAGAAGGCTACTGGGGTAGAACATACTAATACTATTATGCCCGCTGTGCTCAGAGAACTCTTTTAAACACTTGCAATGAATTATTATATGGTAATTAGGCTTAAGGAGCAGTGTTTCTGTAGCACTTGCTGAACGATATATACTTGTGTCACAAATCCTCTAACTCTCATATCAAGGCCTGCAGTGGAATAACTACGTACAGGGAATTTCTAATGCTACGCCAAAGTGTACACTACAAAGCAGGATGTTAATGACGCATGTTAACCGCTCTTGATGAATAATATGCGTAGGTAACGAACGTGGTCGCCTGTTTAAATAGTCAATATTATCTAGTTGTGAAACTGGCTAAGGCGATCGTTCGGATCTTTCGGGGTGGCACTCGATGGATTCGACTCCTCAATGCCAAGATTCGGAGGCCCGCAGTAGGTACAAGACCAGGATCCTGTTCTATGTTCCTTAAGGGCTTCATTCAATCGATTTCCTTTAAATGTTGCCGTTTCATTCCCTTTGTTTTTATTATTTTGACAAGAATTTCCTTGCTGGTATTGTTATTTTTTATGATTGATGTGTGTGTGGGTGACAGACATGGGGTAATCGTAATCAGTAATCGATTTTCCATGTAATCGTAATCGATTACATTGCTAATATAATCGTAATCATGATTACTTTTGATGATTATTTCACAATGTTCCCTAAGGCTGTTTTAGTCTCCAAACTGAGCTTGAAACTTTCTATCTCGTCAGTACCCAATCCCCCCTCCACTCCCAACCCCCCCTTACCCTTCGGGTCCTTCCTGCCCCATCCGAGACATAACCAGACATAACAATTAACCTGGCTGGGTAACCGAAGGTAGACCCCCTTCTAATCCCATACTTATCTTGTTTGCATTGGATAACTAGGGGATAACCAGAGCCACCTGTTGTTATTGGGAGTGGGTGGGTGGGGGCTTGAAATGGTGATACATGCTTGTGTTATTGTTCTATGTATAGATGGATTGGAAGAGGTGTTGTTATAAAAAGAACTTGACTGGTTTCAGTACTGGGGCGCGGCAACGTATGGTATAGATACCCCCCGTGTCCTATAGCGTTGTGGTTTCCTCTATTACCTGCCATTTTACATAGAGGCCATAAATTGTGTTACGCACCATACCTCCTTCTAAGAAAGATAAAAATAAACTCATGCAGCGGATCTGTATAAACAAATATATAATGTATGTTTTTACATTAAAGTTACTATTTAGTATAACTAATATAATAACTTTTATAGTTATGATTTGATTAATTAAGATTATTTAAAATAACTTATTATGATCGAGGGTTCTTCTTCACCAAGTGATTACCGTAGGTTGTAACCCTCATTAAATGCCCTCAACAATTGCTCCCGTCGGGAATTAAATGCACAGCCCTATGATCAGAAATCCGCCGCTCTCCCAACCAAGCTGCCTAGTATTCATACAAACTGCTGGTAATTAAATCGCCTGCTTCTGAACTCGTTCCCGTCAAATATGTGCGGCCTCGCTATTCCAATGTTCACTGTTTGTTGAAATATCTACTTAAAGGTCTAGTTCAGAGCCTATTTAGGAAAACACATAGAAATTAATCATGATTGTAATCATGATTACTTTCAATGTAATCGTAATCGATTACTTTCAGATTTCCTGTAATCGTAATCATGACATTTTTAAGTAATCGTAATCATGAAATTTGTAAGTAATCGTAATCGATTAAATTTACAATGTAATCACCCCATGCCTGGGTGATATTATTGTAATTGTCAAAAGTGTAAGATTCTGGTAATAATAATAATGTGAATGTACTTTTCTTCAATATTTATTACATCTCACAGGTCTTCTTGTAGAGAAACTCCCTCGAAGGACAACGGTTAAATGAGTAGAAATCGGAGAAGACAATATAAATATTTTGGCTCATCGAATATTGAATGCCCGATACCTTGAACTCTGAGCGCATCTAAGAATTTAATAGTTTTATATGCTCGTAGATTCTTATTCGAACTCACTTATTCCGTACTTTTGTGAAGCCGTTTAAAGTTTGTTTTTAAAGATGATTTCTTGGTGTTTCAGGCGGTGTCCATCCGTTCCTGGTTATAGTTGGGTTTCTCTTTTCTCTGTACGTCATCTTCTGGGCGATGACCACCATATGAGGACCGGAAGTGGATGACTGCGCTACAATCTTCACCAGGTGGTGTTCTTGGCATTCGAGGGTCCGTCTTTAGACACCAGAGGCGTTGGTCGACTCCAATGACCCACCAACAGTTCGGCATCTGCGTCAATGCACATCGTGCACTTCACCTATTTCCATATTTTTTTCAGCTACAAGCTCTTGCCGCTTTGGCTGTTTTATTTTATTCAAGTTAACAGTGAATAAGTTTATAGTTGTCTCTATCACTGAGGAACGGTTTCTTGTGTCTATATAATATTGTAGAAGCCTCTATGATGAATGTTGTGTCTTTGGAAGACTGGTCTGGTAGACACGGATCGTTCTTAGCTGTCGAACGCGTATTAAAAGTTTCCGTTAGGTCATTGAAATTTATTTTGTGTAATGTATTTGGGTACTCACTTTGCTGTCACCATCTCCATTGTTTCATGTTATAGGTTTATTAATTATGATCTTTTAATTGGGTTTAGCTAGTCGCTGGAAATATTGCTTATTTATTATGCAAAGTGCTTATCATAGAATCGGGCACCAAACTGCCCCGCATAGCAACTTGAAACAGCTTTGGAAATATATAAATATAATCAACATGAATAAGGTTAACAGAAAGAACCTTGTAAATAATAATAATTTAATTTCACTTTATATTTAACATACATTGTAACAGTGAAGATACATGTGTGCACAGACCAACGGTAAAAGGAACTTTAATGCAATGGACGCTTTCAAAGCTATACATACTTCTGTGACGTCATAATAAAAATGCGTATTCTGGGTACTTCGGTGTTGATCGTGTGTACTCACAACTTCAGGACAGTAAGCCAGAAACTTAACGGGATAAAACTTTATCATCAAAAGCCATTCAATATATTGATTCACTCTATCGGTATGAGAGGCAGAACAAATAAATCCTCTTGTAAGCGGGACATTTTAAACAATAATTCCGAGCGGAAGGCCATGAGATAAGTGGCCATGAGCTATCTGTGTGTGGTCAATAGTACCACACATGAACGGGTTATCGCCTAGTGTAGTCGTCTATTCTAATGAGCGAATACACAGACGATTGGTCCCTTCGATATGTTAAAACTTGTATGTCTGGCATACAATGTCCGACTGCTTCCATCCCAGGAAAGCCAAACTTATTCTCTTATTAATCTTCACATATTTTGTTGTTAATAATTTATATTTTCTACATAATGGTCATGACTGCACGCAGAGCACCAAGCTTCTCACTTCATATAATACACATTAATCTTTTATATAAGAGTTATATAAGTGACATATCATTAGGACTTCAGATACATTTGTGAAAACGTAGAACTTAATATGCGTACGGCATATACGTAAATAGCACATAACAATGGACGGATTTTCATAAAAGAGGGTGATATCCCGGAGTTAATAGATCTAATCCCACAAAACTAAATCATTAACTCTTTGTCTTGCTCACTTTCCGCGCCACAGGGCGGGACTATGGTGAACACCACACCATGAGATTACATGTAAGTCCTTCTGAAATATAATACAAACCCCTTGGCAAAATCCTCCTATATCTAATACGTGTTTGCAGAATTGCGTGACATTGTGATGTACATTTGTACAGTAAATATAGAGATTTACATGCTATAATTTTCGGCCTGATTGACAGGAGGAATGCCTCTTGCGAGATATCGCGTGTGGATGGGTGTGTGGAGATCAGCCGTCAGTGGGCTATTGGGAGTGGACAGATCAGGTTCATCTGTCTGTATTCATGGTGCCTGGTCTCAGCCACGACTCGTCCTGTAGAGTGTTCCCCGACGGCGGTCTGGTATGATATGGAAAACACAACAATATCAGCTCGGTACCAATGATAGAATGCATGCAACTGATGGCAAATGTTATTTACAACGTGTACACAATGAGCTATATTATGATGTACCATCAATTACGGAGCGAGGTAGGGGAAGAGCGATACCTAAATTGGGTATAAATAAATATAAACAATATCTAATGAAACCAAGTACGAAAAGTAAGTTTAGTCTTTAGGACGTGAAGCAAAGTGACACTACTAGACAGACATGTACTGATTTGACCTCTAGATTACTGATGGAGCTTTAGAGTCTGACGCGGTTAATTAATAATCTTTTTTTTAAAAATCAATTGAAATCCATGGACCAGATAACCTCAACAGTGGCAGTCATACGGACCAAGCTACCGGAAGTGCGTCACTGGCCGAGCTTTAGGGCTTAAGCAATGACACGCTACAATATAATCCTTGCAGGTTGAACGCTGTCGGAGAGGTGTGACCGACACACCGCGCAATCTAGAGACATACGCGATATGTCTCGGTATGTACGCGTTCGGTCGCTATCTCTGGGCCCCGATGTCCCTGTGAGCCTCACCTGGCGTGTTGTTGCTTGGCCATGAACCTGCTGAGGATATCATCCGGATCACCGGTCGATATGTCATCTCCTGCAGAGAGCAAACCAGCCATATATTATGTACATATATTACATTATAACTAAAGCTCCTGTTATAGACCAATTCTCTAAGAATGACCTTGAATAACCTAAATATACCGACACATCTGTTTAGGTAGTTATGATCGATTTAGTAATAATGTGTCTTCATAGCATGCTGTGTGCATGAGACGCTGAGGATAGAATAGTCTATGGTATTGAAATCTGAGCAATACTAGAGGAAGGATATAGAAGTATCTTACCGGCCAAAGTCTTCAGCTTTCGCAGTCGGTCTTCGTTTTTCTGCGTTATTTTATCTGGATCCAAACTGACGACGGATCCGAAATCGCTCTGAAAGACACAAAAATCATCGCTTATATAACAATACGATTACCAATAACACCGATATTGCTGACTCCAAAGGTGGTGACCAGTGAGGCACTATTTCGGAACTTTACCTTGGGAGTATCCAGATGACACTATTGACCTTGGGAGTATCCAGATGACACTATTTACCTTGGGAGTATCCAGATGACACTATTTACCTTAGGAGTATTCAGATGACACTATTTACCTTGGGAGTATCCAGACGACACTGTTTACCTTGGGAGTATCCAGATGACACTGTTTACCTCGGGAGTATCCAGATGACACCATTTACCTTGGGAGTATCCTGATGACGCTGTTTACCTTGGGAGTATCCAGATGACACTATTTAAGCTTGGGAGTATCCAGATGACACTATTGACCTTGGGAGTATCCAGATGACACTATTTACCTTGGGAGTATCCAGATGACGCTGTTTACCTTGGGAGTATCCAGATGACACTGTTTACCTCGGGAGTATCCAGATGACACTATTTACCTTGGGAGTATCCTGATGACGCTGTTTACCTTGGGAGTATCCAGATGACACTATTTAACCTTGGGAGTATCCAGATGACACTATTTACCTTGGGAGTATCCTGATGACGCTGTTTACCTTGGGAGTATCCAGATGACACTATTTACCTTGGGAGTATCCAGATGACACTATTTACCTTGGGAGTATCCTGATGACGCTGTTTACCTTGGGAGTATCCAGATGACACTATTTACCTTGGGAGTATCCAGATGACGCTGTTTACCTTGGGAGTATCCAGATGACACTGTTTACCTTGGGAGTATCCAGATGACACTATTTACCTCGGGAGTATCCAGATGACACTATTTACCTTGGGAGTATCCTGATGACGCTGTTTACCTTGGGAGTATCCAGATGACACTATTTACCTTGGGAGTATCCAGATGACACTATTTACCTTGGGAGTATCCAGATGACACTGTTTACCTCGGGAGTATCCAGATGACACTATTTACCTTGGGAGTATCCAGATGACACTATTTACCTTGGGAGTATCCAGATGACACTGTTTACCTCGGGAGTATCCAGATGACACTATTTACCTTGGGAGTATCCTGATGACGCTGTTTACCTTGGGAGTATCCAGATGACACTATTTAACCTTGGGAGTATCCAGATGACACTATTGACCTTGGGAGTATCCAGATGACACTGTTTACCTTGGGAGTATCCAGATGACACTGTTTACCTCGGGAGTATCCAGATGACACTATTTACCTTGGGAGTATCCTGATGACGCTGTTTACCTTGGGAGTATCCAGATGACACTATTTACCTTGGGAGTATCCAGATGACACTATTTACCTTGGGAGTATCCAGATGACACTGTTTACCTCGGGAGTATCCAGATGACACTATTTACCTTGGGAGTATCCTGATGACACTATTTACCTTGGGAGTATCCAGATGACACTGTTTACCTCGGGAGTATCCAGATGACACTATTTACCTTGGGAGTATCCTGATGACGCTGTTTACCTTGGGAGTATCCAGATGACACTATTTACCTTGGGAGTATCCTGATGACGCTGTTTACCTTGGGAGTATCCAGATGACACTATTCAACCTTGGGAGTATCCAGATGACACTATTGACCTTGGGAGTATCCAGATGACACTATTTACCTTGGGAGTATCCAGATGACGCTGTTTACCTTGGGAGTATCCAGATGACACTATTTACCTTGGGAGTATCCAGACGGCTCCGGTCGTGGTTCCTCCTGCGGCTGCGCGCCGAGTCGTTCCTGGTCTGGCGGCCACTGCTGGGCAGCGAGGAGCCCTCGGGGACGTCTGCGACACACGGACAGGAAAGGCGCAATATGTCACTCAGGGACTAATACAACTCAAGATGGCGCGAGAATTGTCATGAACCAGAAACCCCAAGCAACCATTGAGGGTGACACGCTCAGACAAAGCGAAACAACCGCGCCGGTTGGGTACACCCTTAGTTGGTGCTTTAGATATGTATACCAGTCTATGATAAAGGTAATGTTAATAAACGAACCCAATATTTACATTACTTATTTCAATTTATAAAAATGTTAAATACGCTATGCCGTACGAATAGTTAGGGATCCTGTTCAAGGAGCAAGCAACTGTACAACGTTATAAACCTTGCCTTGTTATTACAGCACATTATTAGTTCCACTCATTATTAATAGCTGTCAAGCATATTATCTACACATTTTATACATCGATTTATACATTTTTATATCTTTTTCTTCACAAACATATATATACATTTCGGATGTAAATGTTGATCATGTGATATAGCAAAAACAGCTCCTACCACAGCACTCAGAAGTAATTGTATCAACGTCTGTGGTCAACAGATCAATAATTGTTAGCACTTGCGATCAACAGATAGGTAGTTATCAAGACACGGGAGTGATCTTGTGAGAAGCAGTTATCAATGCTAGATATCCACATATAAGAAGTTATCAACGCGTGACTAACAGATAAATAGTTATTAACGCTAGTCATTAACAGATAAGTAGTTATGAACGCTTGTGGTCAACAGATAAGTGACTAAGTGACCAGTGACAGAAACGAAAACGAAGAGACTAACCGATAAAGGCACTTTCGGAGTCAAGCAAGGCGGCCGACACGACACTGCCCTCCCGTAACAAGCCGAGGTCTTTGGGGTTCATTTTAGGAAGTGCTTTTTCATACGGGCCTGGCAACGAATGATTATTCATGCTCAAGCTCTACGGTGGTTAACCACAATAACCTTACCTTCGAGAAAAGTGTACAAATACAAACATAATATGTGCAACCATCAGTTACTTTAAATTGCATATGCCGTGATAGTGACTGTTAAGCCGGCTAGACATGCTAACTCCTTCTATAGAGGAGTTCTTTACTGTTGTAAACCTTTTAGGCAATATTTGTTGATATGTGAATGGGTTAAGGAACAAATATTCGAAAATCCATTATACCCATCAGCCTCAAATATTAAACTGATTCAAACCATGCAACATGGGACAAACAAACCCTTCTGTGGCACTTTATATCTATCAGAAAACACGATATAATGATAATAGATTTTATCGTTAAGATAAATAGGCCATGTTTAAAATGAGGAAGATATACAGCGCCTTGCGAGTTAAAAGCTGTGAAAGTGTGCAGAAGTTAAGGTATGGACACGGCGCAGTGCAAACAAGATAAATACACGTGAAAATGGCAAGTAGAATAGCATAGAAAAGCGTGAGTGGTAACACTTAGAGTCATACATACTCCGCGCGGATAGCCGTTGGCTCTCCATACGACCACCTGGGCATTAATTGTCTCCATGGCAACTTACTAGGATTCCTTAAGTTTTTCAATTCTCTCTCCTGCTGCATTAAAAGCACGCGTTGCTGGGTTTCAAGAGCGTCATTCGTTGCCGGAGAGTCAGGAAACAAGTTCCTGAAGTCTTGCCTAGAACGACTGTCCTCTGAGCGAATACGACGATATCACGGGAAAGGACAGGAAAGAGATTGATGAAGCAAGACAGAAAGGAAAAAACAAACTCAACAGCAGAATATACAATAAGTACAATATAATTACAATATTTAGATGCATGCTGACGAATAGATTCATTTTGTACAGTTAAATAAATGTTCGAAACGGATTTATCTCAAAGCAAGTTACTCGATCTGGGAATTGAACAACATGAACGAGTAAAAACATATAACACTTAAGCAGAAATTAACAATCAATGCACAATGTGATTACAAAGCTCACGAAACGTGCTAATTGAGTTCATTGCTCGACAACATCGTGAAAGGAATAATATGACAGAAACAGACGTGGAAAGACACAATGCTGACGTCATAGACCGCATCGATAATTATGTCTTTCAGGAAACGAGAGCGTCGCATCGATTAAAATGAGAGTGTTGCTTTGGGTGTATTGATCAAAGTACATGTTATGACATGAGGATAGTAATTCTGAAAAGAATGTGTAAAAGTAGTTGAATATAATTGAACAGTGCAACATTGCTTTTGAAGTCATTCCAGGGGGAAATTGTTCCTCACACATGGCGGGAAATACTTAAGAAGTCGAAGTTTGCTTAAGCAATACCTGACAAAGGTGTAGGTGGAAGAGATACTTCCGTTTCCTCTTTGAATGCTTCTGAATCAGGTGTCATGTCTGTTCACAAATGTCACAGAGACGCTTACAGGTCAATTTTTTGCGGAAAGCGATGTCGGTATAGCTACAATGTGACATTTCATGGATATACGCTACCAACAACTCTTGCGTAATGCGCATCATGTGAAATAACCTATGCATGAATTTATTGAAATTAAGAGGCAATATACTAGGAGCTTATTCCACCGAAAAAGCCTCGTTTTGTTTAATATGTAATTTATCCCGAATAAATAGTGAGAAGGTGTGTGGAATAAGCTCTCATATGGCGGATTTTTGGTAAGTTAGTCAGAGAACAAACAGTTTATGCTCATAACGACTACGTACCTACATATTGTGCACAAACAACCACGCCCAATTTGCACTATTTGTTATTGTCACAACGAAAGATTTTTTTGGCGATATTCAAAAAGACTTCACAACAATATTATGCACTACAATAAAAAATACCTGGAAGCATCTATTCTGAACGGACACGCGAAACAAAGTGCAAGCTCTGCTGTACTGTAAGAGTTAAAGATATACACCCGACATGGGTAGGCTACACCGGGGGCACAACAACTGCGCACGCACACACGCACGCAGCGCTTCCGGACAACAAGGACCTACTTTTGTTCTTGAGATCCTTGAAGTCTTTTTGATGAGGTCCACCAAACTGTGAGGGTGGTCGGCGTACGGTGACCGGCTCCCTGTTCCGCGCCACTTCAAAGATATCCACGTTGTGCTTTCTGAAATAACGCAGGCATGTTGGTCATTTACTATTACAGAGGACAGAAAGGCCGATGCCCAATGGATATCTGTCCGCGAGGTTGGTTGTATATTCAGAACACTTTAACCACTTTTGGTCATATCGCGTCAATGGGAGAGGGAATGCCATGTAGGGGGGGGGGGGGGGGTAACCCCCTACTCAATGCGAAGAACGACATGGGATCCTTATCCTGCCACCACACAGAAATTGCCATAGCGGGGCGCGAACCATCGATCCATGTGCCGTTAGGCTCTCATGTGGCCAGAGCACTCACGGCGAGCTCTATAACCCACCTGTACGCAAGGTCGTGCACCCGATGTACACGCAGTCATTGACCGTTACACATGACCAAAGCTCGCGACCAAATCGAATCCTACTTATGTGCATATGAAGCCTGCTCGGGACCAAACCGTATCCTACTTAGGCGCACATGAAGCCTGCTCGGGACCAAACCGTATCCTACTTATGCGCACATGAAGCCTGCTCGGGACCAGACCGTATCCTACTTAGGCGCATATGAAGCCTGCTCGGGACCAAACCGTATCCTACTTATGCGCACATGAAGCCTGCACGGGACCAAACCGTATCCTACTTATGCGCACATGAAGCCTGCTCGGGACCAGACCGTATCCTACTTAGGCGCACATGAAGCCTGCTCGGGACCAGACCGAATCCTACTATCCTACTTATGTGCACGTGAAGCCTGCTCGGGACCAAACCGAATTCTACTTATGTGCATATGAAGCCTGCTCGGGACCAAACCGTATCCTACTTATGTGCATATGAAGCCTGCTCGGGACCAGACCGAATCCTACTTATGTGCACATGAAGCCTGCTCGGGACCAGACCGTATCCTACTTATGTGCATATGAAGCCTGCTCGGGACCAGACCGTATCCTACTTATGTGCATATGAAGCCTGCTCGGGACCAAACCGAATCCTACTTATGTGCATATGAAGCCTGCTCGGGACCAGACCGTATCCTACTTATGTGCACATGAAGCCTGCTCGGGACCAGACCGAATCCTACTTAGGCGCACATGAAGCCTGCTCGGGACCAAACCGAATCCTACTTAGGCGCACATGAAGCCTGCTCGGGACCAAACCGTATCCTACTTAGGCGCACATGAAGCCTGCTCGGGACCAAACCGTATCCTACTTATGTGCACATGAAGCCTGCTCGGGACCAGACCGTATCCTACTTAGGCGCACATGAAGCCTGCTCGGGACCAAACCGTATCCTACTTATGCGCACATGAAGCCTGCTCGGGACCAGACTGTATCCTACTTATGCGCACATGAAGCCTGCTCGGGACCAAACCGAATCCTACTGTCCTACTTATGTGCACGTGAAGCCTGCTCGGGACCAAACCGAATCCTACTTATGTGCATATGAAGCCTGCTCGGGACCAAACCGTATCCTACTTATGTGCATATGAAGCCTGCTCGAGACCAAACCGTATCCTACTTATGTGCACATGAAGCCTGCTCGGGACCAGACCGTATCCTACTTATGTGCACATGAAGCCTGCTCGGGACCAGACCGAATCCTACTTAGGCGCACATGAAGCCTGCTCGGGACCAAACCGAATCCTACTTAGGCGCACATGAAGCCTGCTCGGGACCAAACCGTATCCTACTTAGGCGCACATGAAGCCTGCTCGGGACCAAACCGTATCCTACTTATGTGCACATGAAGCCTGCTCGGGACCAGACCGTATCCTACTTAGGCGCACATGAAGCCTGCTCGGGACCAAACCGTATCCTACTTATGCGCACATGAAGCCTGCTCGGGACCAGACTGTATCCTACTTATGCGCACATGAAGCCTGCTCGGGACCAAACCGAATCCTACTGTCCTACTTATGTGCACGTGAAGCCTGCTCGGGACCAAACCGAATCCTACTTATGTGCATATGAAGCCTGCTCGGGACCAAACCGTATCCTACTTATGTGCATATGAAGCCTGCTCGAGACCAAACCGTATCCTACTTATGTGCACATGAAGCCTGCTCGGGACCAAACCGTATCCTACTTATGTGCACATGAAGCCTGCTCGGGACCAAACCGTATCCTACTTATGTGCACATAAAGCCTGCTCGGGACCAGACCGAATCCTACTTATGTGCACATGAAGCCTGCTCGGGACCAAACCGTATCCTACTTATGTGCACATAAAGCCTGCTCGGGACCAGACCGAATCCTACTTAGGCGCACATGAAGCCTGCTCGAGACCAAACCGTGTTCTACTTAGGCGCACATGAAGCCTGCTCGGGACCAAACCGTATCCTACTTATGTGCACATGAAGCCTGCTCGGGACCAAACCGTATCCTACTTATGTGCACATAAAGCCTGCTCGGGACCAGACCGAATCCTACTTAGGCGCACATGAAGCCTGCTCGAGACCAAACCGTGTTCTACTTAGGCGCACATGAAGCCTGCTCGGGACCAAACCGTATCCTACTTATGCGCACATGAAGCCTGCTCGGGACCAAACCGAATCCTACTGTCCTACTTATGTGCACGTGAAGCCTGCTCGGGACCAAACCGAATCCTACTTATGTGCATATGAAGCCTGCTCGTGACCAGACCGAATCCTACTTATGTGCATATGAAGCCTGCTCGGGACCAGACCGTATCCTACTTATGTGCACATGAAGCCTGCTCGGGACCAGACCGAATCCTACTTATGTGCACATGAAGCCTGCTCGGGACCAGACCGTATCCTACTTATGTGCATATGAAGCCTGCTCGGGACCAAACCGAATCCTACTTATGTGTATATGAAGCCTGCTCGGGACCAGACCGTATCCTACTTATGTGCACATGAAGCCTGCTCGGGACCAGACCGAATCCTACTGATGTGCACATGAAGCCTGCTCGGGACCAAACCGTATCCTACTTATGTGCACATGAAGCCTGCTCGGGACCAAACCGTATCCTACTTATGTGCACATGAAGCCCGCTCGGGACCAAACCGTATCCTACTTATGTGCACATGAAGCCCGCTCGGAATCAAACCGAATCCTACTTATGTGCATATGAAGCCTGCTCGGGACCTACTTATGTGCATATGAAGCCTGCTCGGGACCAGACCGAATCCTACTGATGTGCATATGAAGCCTGCTCGGGACCAGACCGAATCCTACTTATGTGCATATGAAGCCTGCTCGGGACCAGACCGAATCCTACTGATGTGCACATGAAGCCTGCTCGGGACCAGACCGTATCCTACTTATGTGCACATGAAGCCTGCTCGGGACCAGACCGAATCCTACTGATGTGCACATGAAGCCTGCTCGGGACCGAACCGTATCCTACTTATGTGCACATGAAGCCCGCTCGGGACCAAACCGTATCCTACTTATGTGCACATGAAGCCCGCTCGGAACCAAACCGAATCCTACTTATGTGCATATGAAGCCTGCTCGGGACCTACTTATGTGCATATGAAGCCTGCTCGGGACCTACTTATGTGCATATGAAGCCTGCTCGGGACCAGACCGTATCCTACTTATGTGCACATGAAGCCTGCTCGGGACCAAACCGTATCCTACTTATGTGCATATGAAGCCTGCTCGAGACCAGACCGTATCCTATTTATGTGCACATGAAGCCTGCTCGGGACCAGACCGAATCCTACTTATGTGCATATTAAGCCTGCTCGGGACCAAACCGTAGCCTACTTATGTGCACATGAAGCCTGATGGGGACCAAACCGTATCCTACTTATGTGCACATGAAGCCTGCTCGGGACCAGACCGAATCCTACTTAGGCGCACATGAAGCCTGCTCGGGACCAAACCGTATCCTACTTAGGCGCACATGAAGCCTGCTGGGGACCAGACCGTATCCTATTTATGTGCACATGAAGCCTGCTCGGGACCAGACCGAATCCTACTTATGTGCACATGAAGCCCGCTCGGGACCAGACCGTATCCTACTTATGTGCACATGAAGCCTGCTCGGGACCAGACCGAATCCTACTTAGGCGCACATGAAGCCTGCTCGGGACCAAACCGTATCCTACTTAGGCGCACATGAAGCCTGCTGGGGACCAGACCGTATCCTATTTATGTGCACATGAAGCCTGCTCGGGACCAAACCGAATCCTACTTATGTGCATATGAAGCCTGCTCGGGACCAGACCGTATTCTATTTATGTGCACATGAAGCCTGCTCGGGACCAGACCGAATCCTACTTAGGCGCACATGAAGCCTGCTCGGGATCAGAAGGAAAAATGAAGTTGTGTGGGATGCCACTGGGCTCAAATGAAGGGCGCGAACCCCCAACCTGCTGATAATCAACTCAACCTGCTTAACAACTGAGGCTCCCTTACGGACCATTAACGACTGATAATAGCTGTTGATATATCCAATGATAGCCAGGTCTCACAGATGGCCGGTCAGTCACAGTGGTCAGTGCCCGGTGTCAACACGTCAACGTGAGGACCAGAATATGTACACCACCATCATGGTGGAAGTCCCACCTTCTCTACAACGCCCGACCAAGATGGCGCCCCATCGTAACTAGCACTATTATCCACATCAGAGACGCAGAAATCTTCCGCCTAAGAGTCGATCGCGGCGAAGGGTTTGGCTTGTATGTATCGGGCGGTTTCTCACTTATCTGCGACGGTCATGATCACTGGCGGTGTGCCTTGGGTGATTGGACGCACCGCCGACGGGCCGCAACAAACATCAACAAAGATAACACTTCTCCATCAACAACGATATATGTTCTGTTTGTTCATTGAAGATCGATTCGAAATAACCATATGAGAGTTTGGCATTACACGTTAGCCCTCCCATCGCCTCTCTGCCGGGTGCATACGGTACGATCCTTCAGTCGTAACAACTGTCGAAGCATCGGTCGGTCAAAGGTTCATATCGTCAGACCGCGTACCAAGCGACTTACAGAGGGGTGGGTCGTTGGCAAGCCCGCCGCCTGAATCCAGATAATACCTAGCGACTTACAAAGGGGTGGGTCGTTGGCAAGCCCGCCGCCTGAATCCAGATAATACCAAGCGACTTACAAAGGGTTGGGTCGTTGGCAAGCCCGCCGCCTGAATCCAGATAATACCTAGCGACTTACAAAGGGGTGGGTCGTTGGCAAGCCCGCCGCCTGAATCCAGATAATACCTAGCGACTTACAAAGGGGTGGGTCGTTGGCAAGCCCGCCGCCTGAATCCAGATAATACCAAGCGACTTACAAAGGGTTGGGTCGTTGGCAAGCCCGCCGCCTGAATCCAGATAATACCAAGCGACTTACAAAGGGGTAGGTCGTTGGCAAGCCCGCCGCCTGAATCCAGATTATACCTAGCGACTTACAAAGAGGTGGGTCGTTGGCAAGCCCGCCGCCTGAATCCAGATAATACCTAGCGACTTACAAAGGGTTGGGTCGTTGGCAAGCCCGCCGCTTGAATCCAGATAATACCTAGCGACTTACAAAGGGTTGGGTCGTTGGCAAGCCCGCCGCCTGAATCCAGATAATACCTAGCGACTTACAAAGGGGTGGGTCTTTAGCAAGCCCGCCGCCTGAATCCAGATAATACCAAGCGACTTACAAAGGGGTAGGTCGTTGGCAAGCCCGCCGCCTGAATCCAGATTATACCTAGCGACTTACAAAGAGGTGGGTCGTTGGCAAGCCCGCCGCCTGAATCCAGATAATACCAAGCGACTTACAAAGGGGTGGGTCGTTGGCAAGCCCGCCGCCTGAATCCAGATAATACCTAGCGACTTACAAAGGGGTGGGTCGTTGGCAAGCCCGCCGCCTGAATCCAGATAATACCAAGCGACTTACAAAGGGGTGGGTCGTTGGCAAGCCCGCCGCCTGAATCCAGATAATACCAAGCGACTTACAAAGGGGTGGGTCTTTAGCAAGCCCGCCGCCTGAATCCAGATAATACCTAGCGACTTACAAAGGGTTGGGTCGTTGGCAAGCTCGCCGCCTGGATCCAGATAATACCTAGCGACTTACAAAGGGTTGGGTCTTTAGCAAGCCCGCCGCCTGAATCCAGATAATACCTAGCGACTTACAAAGGGGTGGGTCTTTAGCAAGCCCGCCGCCTGAATCCAGATAATACCTAGCGACTTACAAAGGGTTGGGTCGTTGGCAAGCCCGCCGCCTGAATCCAGATAATACCAAGCGACTTACAAAGAGGTGGGTCGTTGGCAAGCCCGCCGCCTGAATCCAGATAATACCTAGCGACTTACAAAGGGTTGGGTCGTTGGCAAGCCCGCCGCCTGAATCCAGATAATACCTAGCGACTTACAAAGGGTTGGGTCGTTGGCAAGCCCGCCGCCTGGATCCAGATAATACCTAGCGACTTACAAAGGGTTGGGTCGTTGGCAAGCCCGCCGCCTGGATCCAGATAATACCAAGCGACTTACAAAGGGGTGGGTCGTTGGCAAGCCCGCCGCCTGAATCCAGATAATACCTAGCGACTTACAAAGGGTTGGGTCGTTGGCAAGCTCGCCGCCTGGATCCAGATAATACCTAGCGACTTACAAAGGGGTGGGTCTTTAGCAAGTCCGCCGCCTGGATCCAGATAATACCAAGCGACTTACAAAGGGGTGGGTCTTTAGCAAGTCCGCCGCCGGGATCCAGATAATACCAAGCGACTTACAAAGGGATGGGTCGTTGGCAAGCCCGCCGCCTGGATCCAGATAATACCAAGCGACTTACAGAGGGGTAGGTCGTTGGCAAGCCCGTCGCCTGAATCCAGATAATACCAAGCGACTTACAAAGGGGTGGGTCGTTGGCAAGCCCGCCGCCTGGATCCAGATAATACAAAGCGACTTACAAAGGGGTGGGTTGTTGGCAAGCCCGCCGCCTGGATCCAGATGATACCACTTGCTCATCTCGACGCTAATGGGCTAAACTGCTCGATGCTGATTGGTTGCCAATTCCGACATCGTAAAGTTGATCGACACTTTAGAATATGCGCCAAACTTACAATGCGTGGCAAACCGGCCCTCTAGTTGCACTGATCGTCGAAAAGTTGACTTGTTGCAATGAACTTTACAACGAATAGCACCGTGTGAACCGCGCACAATATGCGGCTGACAAACACTTACTGCGCTGCTGATGGTCTGCGCTGCGTTCTCGGGTCGTAAACTTCAGGCCGGTCCTGGCAGTAACATACACAACGTGCATTTACATAACGTGACGAACCTACATGCGCACAACACGCAAATCGTTTATAAAACATCACTAGATCTTTCACCACGACTTTATCAAATACACCAACAAAGCAGAGCTGTTTTTAAACCGGTTACATTGTAAGTATTATCACCGAGCCTGATATATGGAAAAGCCGTACTATTATACGCATTTCTTGGGCCACATGTGGGAAAAATCATGGAAGAAAACTTTCAATTCTAGAAGCGTTTTTCGGTAATGGAGTGACTTACGCGCTCCTGGTTTAAGTCCGTCTCGACACGTTTCCTCTCACTCTGCAGCTGTTGTCGCATCCTGGCTAACTGACTCAGCACATCAGAACCTGAATACGACAGGAGAAATACGAATAACTACGGGCCACACACATCGAGCTATGTACAGTCACAGCTAGCCCTGAAACATGCCTCTCTGGGCACGCTCGGTAAACAGGAGCGACAGATTTACCAAGCGTGCCCAGAGAGAGCATGTTTCAGGGCTACAGTCACAGCCAGATCCATATATGCAGTATGTTACTAATATCAGCACAATAGCATTAACATTACACGTTATAATTATTAACATATACATTCGGCTTTTTCCATAATCCGGTAGCCATTAAATATAGACCAGGGTTAAGCATTTATTGCTAAAATATTTTCTCTGTATCTACCTGATCTAAAGGTATATACGTAGCGTAATAAGAAATCCACCCATGTTAATAATAAGCCCGGCGATAATAGGTGGAGTAATAAGAAATCCACACATATTCATTATAAGCCCGGCGATAATAGGTGGAGTAATAAGAAATCCACCCATGTTAATAATAAGCCCGGCGATAATAGGTGGAGTAATAAGAAATCCACCCATGTTAATAATAAGCCCGGCGATAATAGGTGGAGTAATAAGAAATCCACCCATGTTAATAATAAGCCCGGCGATAATAGGTGGAGTAATAAGAAATCCACACATATTCATTACAAGCCCGGCGATGACACGTGGCGTAGAAAGAAATCCACCAATGTTAATGATGATGCCAGTTTGTACTTACTGCTGACACGGGACTGCCTCGACTGTGTGCGCTGTGCCGGGACCGGAGGCGACGGCTAAAATGACAAAACACACAAACAAAACGTTTAGCAACAGCAGCAAATCTATAAGATAAATCAATAACGTGGAAATAAAACAATGATATATCAATACAAAGACACCACGTTGAAAGTTAACTCGAGAAGTAGAACCGCCTACCGATACCTGCTCCATATCATAATGTCTTATTGGCTACCCAAATGATGATAAAACCACGTGGGTATGGCCGACTAGGGGCTCTTACCGGGGGATCCGATTTCTTCCGCAGTGTAGGTACGGGGGGAGAGGTGCCGCGGGGCAGTTCCTGCTGCGCCTACAGCGTGAGGGAAAGCCATCTGGTGTCATCAACAAGCACGGCACGAGTTCATAGATAATACAGTGCATACATTGGGCATTGGTCAAAAACACCTTTCAGAGTAAGTGATCGTAAAACAGGTAAAACCAGGTTGTATGATATGTTTGAATAACGAAGAAAGCATTCGGCATTATTATAAAAAGTCATGTACGTCTGTCTTCTTGTCGCTTTATTTGAATTATTATCTACTCAAACTCAAAATGCAAGAAAAATGAAACAAAATAAGCAATTAATTTGTCAACGGTCGCCAATATTAAAATACTACTGAAACTTGCAAGAGTCAAACGCATGTCCACTGCGTGCGATTTACAGACACAGCGTCTGGTCGCTACACGGAGCATCCGGTCACCAGACACAGCGTCTGGTCGCTACACAGAGCGTCCGGTCACCAGACACAACGTCTGGTCGCTACACAGAGCGTCCGGTCACCAGACACAGCGTCTGGTCGCTACACAGAGCGTCCGGTCACCAGACACAGCGTCTGGTCGCTACACAGAGCGTCCGGTCACCAGACACAGCGTCTGGTCGCTACAGAGAGCGTCCGGTCACCAGACACAGCGTCTGGTCGCTAGACAGAGCGTCCGGTCACCAGACACAGCGTCTGGTCGCTACACAGAGCGTCCGGTCACCAGACACAGCGTCTGGTCGCTACACAGAGCGTCCGGTCACCAGACACAGCGTCTGGTCGCTACACAGAGCGTCCGGTCACCAGACACAGCGTCTGGTCGCTACACAGAGCGTCCGGTCACCAGACACAGCGTCTGGTCGCTACACAGAGCGTCCGGTCACCAGACACAGCGTCTGGTCGCTACACAGAGCGTCCGGTCACCAGACACAACGTCTGGTCGCTACACAGAGCGTCCGGTCATCAGACACAGCGTCTGGTCGCTACACAGAGCGTCCGGTCACCAGACACAGCGTCTGGTCGCTACACAGAGCGTCCGGTCACCAGACACAGCGTCTGGTCGCTACACAGAGCGTCCGGTCACCAGACACAGCGTCTGGTCGCTACACAGAGCGTCCGGTCACCAGACACAGCGTCTGGTCGCTACACAGAGCGTCCGGTCACCAGACACAACGTCTGGTCGCTACACAGAGCGTCCGGTCACCAGACACAGCGTCTGGTCGCTACACAGAGCGTCCGGTCACCAGACACAGCGTCTGGTCGCTACACAGAGCGTCCGGTCACCAGACACAGCGTCTGGTCGCTACACAGAGCGTCCGGTCACCAGACACAGCGCTCGGATCAGGTAATGACGTCTTTACACACAAAATAATTCTTTACATATTTACCAGGCGCCTATATTAATAAATCATACAGAAAGTGTCGCCATCATGGATCGATTTCATTAAACCCGGTTCAACAATGCTATGGTGAGAAATAACCTCAATCTCGACAAACGTTTATAGCACACACCCACATGACCAAGCCCTAACTATCAATGCTAGATCCTGTTTCATTCTGACAGCATGATATCAGAATGAAGGTGAGGTACATCAAAACAACGAACGCAGTGAAACAACATTCTGTGCAATTAGTCACGTGTCAGGAGAACAACAATGGCGGACCAGTAACACCGTGCATTGGGAAATCGCGTAACTCCTGAAACAAATACAAACACTGTCTCCATCAATCCCATCCCATCAAGATATCTATATAACAGAACGACGTGCGAGCGAACAGTAACCCAACATGGTTAGCGAGCAGACGAGACAGCGAGCAGACATGACAGCGTGGCGCTGTTGCCAGATACTGTGCGGCGCCTGGCGATGGTTCCCTCCTAGTAAAGGCAGCCTTGGGGGGGCTATCAGCCCAGACGGGAGGGTAGTCATGGAAACTAGCCTCCGCGTCGTCACGTAAGGCGGGGATGGGTGGAGAAAGGGGCAGCGCTCTATGGAGGGGGGATTTCTGGGTATAACAGGAGATGGACGCTGAGTAGGGCGGCTGGATCCCTAAAAGGCTCGCGCGCGTCTCCCGTTCACTTTGTTGGTATGTAATTAAGGCAGGGCTAACTTGATTGGCAAGAATGCTGTAGCATTCCCTAATATACCGTAATTCGGTATCAATACGATGGTGAGATTCCAAATATACTACAATATGCAACACTACTGAAAGCGATCAAATGACGCCTATATCAGATATACCGACTTCCTACATGTGAAAGCGCTATTGCAATGCTCCACCATACACCTACTGAAGCTTACAGTACCAACTACAAGGTCACATTGATGGCTACGTTTAGGCGCTCAGGTGTCTGAAGCCAAAGCCAGTGAAAACGGTTGCCGTGTTTTCAGATGAAATAACCAACTATGACACTCACAATACAAGCTGTACGAGCAAACACGGCATACACCACGAGAAACGATACCGCAATCTAAACCACACACACCCACACACACACACATAGTAAAACACTGGCTGGTCACCCTGCTAACCTCGCTGGTCGCGTGGGTTGGGACGGGGGGAGATTTAAGACGGTTCTCGGTCGCTTTGTCCGCGGTCTGTGTCTCCTGGAATACAACATGGCGACGTCACAGGATAGGTTCTCTATGTCCAGATCTCGTGCTGTCTCGCGACACACACCAGACGTACTGGCGTTACGTGTACGATTGGTCACCTCAACATGTACATTGTGAAATCGACATCAGCTCCACGATTGACATACCTGTAGGTTTGGTCACCTCAACATGTACACGGTGAAATCGACATATTTGTGTATCCCAGACAACCGTACGATTGTAAAAATGGCGGTTGGTCAGGAAGGTGTTGACAGTTAACACGATATAAGACTGTCGACCGTAATATCGGGACCAGGTCTTATTTACATAGTGGTTAAACGGTCGTTCTTCCATGTAAGCCGTCACGGGGACGGCGCAATGATGGGGAATGGGGGAAACGGGCAGCCGCCGTTTTCGTGATTCCAAACAGTCACGAAAAAGAGTGTGCACTTCAGTGGGCAGGCAGTGTACACTCAATGCCGGAACGGCTGATCGCGCACAGGACATACGGCGGCGTACGGCGCAGATAGATGTATGGACAGCAGGACACTGCACAAAGTGTGCAGTCACAGACGAACAGCGCATGGCACACAAGCCCGAGGGATACAACATGGCAGTTTTTGAACAATCCTGGCGAGGCTAACCTTTCTCCGCATCTGAAGTGACATGACAGTTCGAAAACTCAACCCTGCCAAGGAAACGACATGACGTGACAGTTCGAAACCCAACCTTTCTTTGAAGTTGAAGCGACACGACAGTTCGAAACACCACCTTTCTCTGAATGTGAAGCGACATGACAGTTTGAGACCCAACCTTTCCCTCAGTCTGAAGCGACATGACATGACAGTTCGAAATCCAACCTTGGCAAGGAAATGACATGACGTGACAGTTCGAAAGCCAACCCTGGCAAGGAAGCGACATGACGTGACAGTTCAAAACCCAACCTTTCTCTGAATGTGAAGCGACACGACAGTTCGAAACACCACCTTTCTCTGAATGTGAGGCGACATGACAGTTTGAGACCCAACCTTTCCCTCAGTCTGAAGCGACATGACATGACAGTTCGAAATCCAATCCTGGCAAGAACACGACATGACGTGACAGGTCGGAAGCCAACTCTGGCAAGGAAATGACAGGACACGACAGTTCAGAACCCAACCTTTTCCTGCATCTGAAGCGACATGACATGACAGTACAAAATCCAACCTTGGCAAGGAAATGACATGACGTGACAGTTAGAAAGCCAACCCTGGCAAGGAAGCGACACGACATGACAGTTCGAAACCCAACCTTTCTCTGAATGTGAAGCGACACGACAGTTCGAAACACCACCTTTCTCTGAATGGGAAGCGACATGACAGTTTGAGACCCAACCTTTCCCTCAGTCTGAAGCGACATGACATGACAGTTCAAAATCCAACCCTGGCAAGGAAGCAACATGACGTGACAGGTCAGAAGCCAACCTTGGCAAGAAAGCGACATGACGTGACAGTTCGTAACCCAACCTTTTCCTGCATCTGAAGCGACACGACATGACAGTTCGAAAGCCAACCCTGGCAAGGACACGACAGGACACGACAGTTTGAAACCCAACCCTGGCAAGGACACGACAGGACACGACAGTTCGAAAGCCAACCCTGGCAAGGAAGCGACATGACGTGACAGGTCAGAAGCCAACCCTGGCAAGGAAGCGACATGACATGACAGTTCAGAACCCAACCTTTTCCTGCATCTGAAGCGACACCACATGACAGTTCAAAATCCAACCCTGGCAAGGAAGCAACATGACGTGACAGGTCAGAAGCCAACCTTGGCAAGAAAGCGACATGACGTGACAGTTCGTAACCCAACCTTTTCCTGCATCTGAAGCGACACGACATGACAGTTCGAAAGCCAACCCTGGCAAGGACACGACAGGACATGACAGTTCGAAACCCAACCCTGACAAGGACACGACAGGACACAACAGTTTGAAACCCAACCCTGGCCATAACACGACATGACGTGACAGGTCGGAAGCCAACTCTGGCAAGGAAATGACAGGACACAACAGTTCAGAACCCAACCTTATCCTGCATCTGAAGCGACACGACATGACAGTTCGAAAGCCAACCCTGGCAAGGACACGACAGGACACGACAGTTCGAAACCCAACCCTGGCAAGGACACGACAGGACACAACAGTTCGAAACCCAACCCTGGCAAGAACACGACATGACGTGACAGGTCGGAAGCCAACTCTGGCAAGGAAATGACAGGACATGACCGTTCAGAACCCAACCTTTTCCTGCATCTGAAGCGGCACGACATGACAGTTCGAAAGCCAACCCTGGCACGGACACAACAGTTCGAAACCCAACCCTGGCAAGAACACGACATGACGTGACAGGTCGGAAGCCAACTCTGGCAAGGAAATGACAAGACCTGACAGTTCAGAACCCAACCTTTTCCTGCATCTGAAGCGACACAACATGACAATTCGAAAGCCAACCCTGGCAAGGACACGACAGGACACGACAGTTCGAAACCCAACCCTGGCAAGGACACGACAGGACACGACAGTTCGAAACCCAACCCTGGCAAGAACACGATATGACGTGACAGGTCGGAAGCCAACTGTGGCAAGGAAATGACAGGACACGACAGTTCAGAACCCAACCTTTTCCTGCATCTGAAGCGACAGGACATGACAGTTCGAAAGCCAACCCTGGGTAGGACACGACAGTTCGAAACCTAACCCTGGCAAGGACACGACAGGACACGACAGTTCGAAACCCAACCCTGGCAAGAACACGACATGACGTGACAGGTCGGAAGCCAACTTTGGCAAGAAAATGACAGTACACGACCGTTCAGAAACCAACCTTTTCCTGCATCTGAAGCGACACGACATGACAGTTCGAAAGCCAACCCTGGCAAGGACACGATATGACGTGACAGGTCGGAAGCCAACTCTGGCAAGGAAATGGCAGGACACGACAGTTCAGAACCCAACCTTTTCCTGCATCTGAAGCGACAGGACATGACAGTTCGAAAGCCAACCCTGGCTAGGACACAACAGTTCGAAACCTAACCCTGGCAAGGACACGACAGGACACGACAGTTCGAAACCTAACCCTGGCAAGGACACGACAGGACACGACAGTTCGAAACCCAGCCCTGGCAAGAACACGACATTACGTGACAGGTCGGAAGCCAACTCTGGCAAGGAAATGACAGGACACGACAGTTCAGAACCCAACCTTTTCCTGCATCTGAAGCGACACGACATGACAGTTCGAAAGCCAACCCTGGCAAGGACACGACAGGACACGACAGTTCGAAACCTAACCCTGGCAAGGACACGACAGTTCGAAACCCAACCCTGGCAAGAACACGACATGACGTGACAGGCCGGAAGCCAACTCTGGCAAGGAAATGACAGGACACGACAGTTCAGAACCCAACCTTTTCCTGCATCTGAAGCGACACGACATGACAGTTCGAAAGCCAACCGGCAACCCTGGCCTGGCCTGGCAAGGACACGGCACTCGACAGTTCGAAACCCAACCCTGGCAAGTCGTGCAACGACTGCGGTTTCCTCAGTAGACATTACCTTCACTGCTGCAACACTTCAGTCAACAAATTATCACGCAATCGACTGGAAAGACATTTTGACATCGCTGCTTGAAGGCGTTTTTTCCGGCAGCTCTGTGGGATTTCCATCGCGAGTTTGCCTAGTCTGTGCGCCATAAGTTCGTTTCTGTTTATCACCAGGCGTAGCGCAGTGAGCATTCTCGAGGGTTCTCATTGGTTGTAAATGCTTACCGGTGTCACGGTCTGAGATTGTACCGTGCTGGAATTACCTCGGAGCATGCGCAGTAGCTTCGTTTTTTGTAATCAACTTCCGGCGTGCTCGTTTTGACCGGTGTTGTTGGTGTGAGCGGCCTCTCGCAAATTAACACAGATGGCAACTTTAAGGCCGATTCGTCTCTTTCAAAGTCTAGCTCTTCCGGAAGAGTACATATGGATTGTTTTGCCTCTTCTATTTCGAGATGCCCTCTACAGCTTTTCCGCCCAGGTAGGTAGAAGGGGTCTCGCAAAAGAGTCGATGGACAGTGGTAGAGCTATCTTCCAAGATGGCGGAAGCTAAATATTCAATACTCGCTCAGTGTGACCAAATAAGTTTGTGGGGTGAAATACATATATGAAACAATGAATTACCTTATGTGAGACAAATGTCAGATCTTAGTTTGTTATTTGAAAGGTATGTGCAGGATATATCCGTATATGAGGGCCCATAAGCAGTTAATCATATATCTGTCTATTGAAGTTGGGCGATAATATATGAGTCTGAATATATCATATGCGCGATAAGTGAGCTAAGTGGGTTTCTGTCCGCTAGTCTATATCACTGTTATTAGTATATTAAAACTACAGGTATAGTCAATCTGTAGTCCTGTCACATTTGGCCGCAGGGCACACCAGAGGGCCATGGATTCCAGAGTACGGCCCGCCATCTGAGAGCAGGGGGTTGTGACAGATTTCTGAATTTCATAAAAATGTGATGAAAACACCACATATCTGTCAGTGTCACTTATTAATGTCTACATTTATGAAGAGTTAGGCACAAAGATTCTGTTCTGCCACTCACCACCATTTCAAAACAATCTAGAAGGTTTGTTTCGGTAGATGTTTTATGGGCTCATGAATTCGCGTTTAGCACTTGAGGCCTTCAATCTTTGCGCCTAGCTCTTCATAAATGTATCCTGGACATGAATATGTGGCGTCTTCATCATATTTTTGTGAAATCCGTAAATCTTTATCAACAATCCCTCCTCTCAGATGGCAGGCCGAGATTGGTACTCTATGGCCCTGAGGTCTATCATATTACAGGGTTGGTGCAAGTGCCCCCAGGCAAGCCCGCAAGCCCTCGGTGTCAAGGTTTATAATGATATAAACCGCACTATACGAGAAAATTATGAATGTATTTATAAGAAAATTGCTTCTATTTTAAAAATGTGGAGAGGTCGAAGGTTAACACTGTTTGGAAAAGTGATTATTGTAAAAACGTTTGCGGTGTCACAGCTGGTGTACATCATGTCCATATTACCCAGGCCAGAATGATCAATTGTCACTAAGATCCAATTAGAACTATTTAAGTATATATGGGAGGGAAAGCCAGATAAGATAAAGCGAAATGTATTATATAATAGTAAGAATGTCGGTGGCGCTAACTCACGCACACCAAGATTCAAAATCCGGGAGAAGAAATACTTTGGTTCAATTCTCATATAAAAGCTGGCAAACAAGTATTATGTTACGAATCGTAGATTACAGCAGGAATTGTATATGTTAAAGATCTGTTCACCACGGAGGGTAAGCTTATGACTCATCAATCTCACTGTAACAAATTTAACCTAAAACTGAATGTCCTGCATTATTATGGCATCATAGCAGGTTTACCACCTAGATGGAAAGCCGTTCTGAAAACAAACCAAGAACCATCACTATTCGCTGTATATTTAGATAATGCAAACTGGGCTTGCGCTAAGATATTTTTTTCATTAGCCAATTTGGCTAATTCTGTGGAAAAACATTTGCCAAAATTAGCCAAATTTCCATTTGTTGAAAAAAAACATGAATAAAAATGTGTTTGTAGTTGAAATTTTATATTCGCCATTTTGGCGAGTGTCCAGGAAGTTCTTATCGCCAAATCCCAAATTTTCTCGCCAAATGGCCATTGGCGAATGCTAACGCGAGCCCAGGCAAAAAACGTGTAAATTTGTCTACAACGGTCTGATTGAAACGATTGCCACAAAACCAAGTACACCTTTCAAAGGATGGAAAGCTGATTTAAAGGGTAATTTAACAGAAGAAGAATTTTATTGTGTTTTTTCAAGGTTGTACCGTGCTACCAGATATGTGAAACTTCAAGAGTTCCAATATAGACTTTTACATCGTATTTTGGCAACGAATGAACAATTATACGCATGGGGATTATGAGATAACGATTTATGTGTCCTTTGTTGTGACGAAATTGACACAGTATTACATATATATTTTGAATGTGAAGCGATTAAAGGTTTCTGGGAACTTGTATTAGACTGGATGATAACATGTTTCAAAAACGTCTGACTTGTAATGTAAAATTAGTATTGTTCAGAGGTGAAGACCGCATTATTGACTTTGCTCTGCTAAAAGCAAAGGAATATTTATATTTTTGTAAATGTAACTGTATTTTCCCCTCCATATTCCAAGATGTTTCTCGCTATAGAAAGCACGTTGCTCTGGAAGAAGGGACAGCAATACTTCCAATATAGCCAATCACAATTGAAGAAATTCATAGAGTTGTGTAGTTTGGGTTACATTGTGTTTACAAGCTCATACTATATAATATATGTAAAATGTTCGACACCTGTTTTTTACTGCTTCTACTCTTAAGTTTGTTGATTTACCTTGTACCCACCCATTCTGTATGAGATAAGCCAAAAAAAAAACCAAAAAAAACCCCTGCAAGCCCGCTTATTGTATAGTTTTTGATCGCATCCCTATTTTCGCTCACAAATGATATATAGATAATATAGCAGATAATTCATATCGCCCTCCCACTCCACATAGATTTAAGGTTACCAATGTCTAATTATACCTGTGTCTTTGCCAGTTCAAGTTTTATTGTATTTGTTACCTGTGCCTGCCTAAAATATTGCTGCAGAGGGATGAAGTTAAAAGAAATCAGTGATATCAGGGAAGATGTAAAGCGGTATCAAAGATGGCCAGGTCACAAATATTGTTGTAGAGTTGTAAACACCAGATATGTTAAGATATTTGTGCATGAAATATGAATAATAGCACTACCTTTTTTACACAGTCCCCCCTTACATTATATATAAATAAGGCATGTAACTACACAGCAGTAGTTCTTGTTGAAAACTATGAACTTCTTAGATTGACATTGCCCTTTTTTGTTGTAGGTTGAAATGCAGCTGAGTGTTCGCCTGCCTAACAAACTGCCCACCCAGCCGGTGGGTACAATTTATTCATACAGACCAATACAAATAGCCATGTTGAAAAAGAACTGTATGAAGTAAGCCTCATAGGACACCATGTTTATGTTTTTCTTTTGTGTTTGGAGGCTCACAACCTTCCCTGGGTTAAGAGTTTTATTTCAATGTGTGGAGGGACAAATTACCCAGTGGTCCCACACAAAAGAAAAACATGCTATATGCTGAGCTTGTTTTATATTTAAAAATAACTATGATGTAGTATTACTATCTGCGATTCAATTCCATATCTCTTTCATTTGTTTCCTGTAGACTCATTACTTGATGTGAATGTGACATTATTCTTGCAACTTGCCATGATGATACATTTGAGCATTCCTTATAATGCTCATACCGCAAAATCTATAGGACACACTTTCACAAAAATGTAAGCCTCATAGGCCACCATGTTTATGCTTTTCTTTCGTGTTTGGAGGCTCACAATCTTTCTTGGGTTAAGACTTTTATTGCTATGTGTACAGAGACAAACTACCCAGTGGTCCCACACAAAAAGAAACAAGCTATGTATGCTGAGCATGTTTGATATTGAAAAATAGCTGCATACACATTTTTTTTCTTACAGCATATACTTGGATATGTGGATTCACA
This sequence comes from Arenicola marina, assembly GCA_964019135.1. Classification (NCBI taxonomy): domain Eukaryota; kingdom Metazoa; phylum Annelida; class Polychaeta; family Arenicolidae; genus Arenicola; species Arenicola marina. The sequence continues at coordinate 8,294,512 of OZ025249.1, read as the reverse complement.
GTGGTCACATGTGTGTTCGTACTGAGATTTAAGTGAGCTCCATACGGTTGGGACAATATGGAAAAAAAACAGTGCCTTTGTAATGAATTGTTGTGGGGTTAAGCATCAGTAAACATTATGCATCGCGCATCGTATTTTGCGCTGATTGAACCCGCTGAAGTCAATTACTGTGTTTGGCTGGTTATTCAGGACGCTTTAACCCTTTTTTGGTCACATAGTGTCAATGGGAGAAGGAAGGGAGAGTAGAGCCATGTCCCCAGGGGTAACCCCCTACTCTTTACGAAGAAAGACATGGGATCTTTATCCTGCGACCACATAGACATGGCCACAGCAGTGCTCGAACCACCAACCCACGTGCCATTAGGCTCTCAAGTGACCAGAGCTCTCATTGCGAGTGCTCTAGCCCACTGAGCTGTCGCCCCGCCCCCTACTGTGTTTGGAAAGAACGTGTGAAATTAGCGCTGAAGCTATAGATGAGAACAGGACATGCACATGCCTTGGCCATTGCAAGCATCCAAATTGTGGGACTGTTGAAGAAATGAAGAAGATTGACACGCTGCTTTGATTTATCGTTTGTTTACAAAACTGCCTACTCTCAGAGTGCACTATGCAGTCTGTTGATATTCTTCTTTATGCGCGTCTTGCCCAATTGCCTTGTTAAAAGCATTAAAACAATTTCGGCACGGTACAATTCCAGCACGGCTGGTAGCGGTCTGAGATTACCCCAGTCTGAAATTGTCCCAATGGGCGGCCATACTACGGTTAAAAGCATTAAAACAATTTCGGCACGGTACAATTCCAGCACGGCTGGTAGCGGTCTGAGATTACCCCAGTCTGAAATTGTCCCAATGGGCGGCCATACTACGGTTAAAAGCATTAAAACAATTTCGGCACGGTACAATTCCAGCACGGCTGGTAGCGGTCTGAGATTACCCCAGTCTGAAATTGTCCCACTGGGCGGCCATACTACGGTTAAAAGCATTAAAACAATTTCGGCACGGTACAATTCCAGCACGGCTGGTAGCGGTCTGAGATTACCCCAGTCTGAGATTGTCCCAATGGGCGGCCATACTACGGTTAAAAGCATTAAAACAATTTCGGCACGGTACAATTCCAGCACGGCTGGTAGCGGTCTGAGATTACCCCAGTCTGAAATTGTCCCAATGGGCGGCCATACTACGGTTAAAAGCATTAAAACAATTTCGGCACGGTACAATTCCAGCACGGCTGGTAGCGGTCTGAGATTACCCCAGTCTGAAATTGTCCCAATGGGCGGCCATACTACGGTTAAAAGCATTAAAACAATTTCGGCACGGTACAATTCCAGCACGGCTGGTAGCGGTCTGAGATTACCCCAGTCTGAAATTGTCCCAATGGGCGGCCATACTACGGTTAAAAGCATTAAAACAATTTCGGCACGGTACAATTCCAGCACGGCTGGTAGCGGTCTGAGATTACCCCAGTCTGAAATTGTCCCAATGGGCGGCCATACTACGGTTAAAAGCATTAAAACAATTTCGGCACGGTACAATTCCAGCACGGCTGGTAGCGGTCTGAGATTACCCCAGTCTGAAATTGTCCCAATGGGCGGCCATACTACGGTTAAAAGCATTAAAACAATTTCGGCACGGTACAATTCCAGCACGGCTGGTAGCGGTCTGAGATTACCCCAGTCTGAAATTGTCCCAATGGGCGGCCATACTACGGTTAAAAGCATTAAAACAATTTCGGCACGGTACAATTCCAGCACGGCTGGTAGCGGTCTGAGATTACCCCAGTCTGAAATTGTCCCACTGGGCGGCCATACTACGGTTAAAAGCATTAAAACAATTTCGGCACGGTACAATTCCAGCACGGCTGGTAGCGGTCTGAGATTACCCCAGTCTGAAATTGTCCCAATGGGCGGCCATACTACGGTTAAAAGCATTAAAACAATTTCGGCACGGTTACAATTTCAGACTGTGACCGCAACGGTCTGAATTTACCAGCCCGAAGTTGCGCATGCGCAGAAGGTGCCTCGGTAATTTCAGCACGGTAACAATTTCAGACCGTGACACCGGCTATCAGTGGCTATCTGGTCTCCACTCTCTGCCTTCGACTCACTCCGCTAGGGCACCGTTATGTAAAAAGTAGCTTGCGTAGCGCCGCCGTCCTACGGGGCGTAGCGCCACCGTGCGTGGAGCTGGTCTAGTCTGTACTTTCGCTGGGAACCAGCCTGCCTGTCCGAAACAGTAGGCTGCGAGCAGCTCTAGGCCGGTACATAGTTATACCGAAACCGACCAAAACCGGCATAAATATACCAAAACCAAGTCGCTAGCATGTTGAAGACACATATGATCTGGATGTATCATTAGTCCACATATATATACGTCTAATATTAATTGTATTTATTGCCAGTAATAGCAGATATCCCTGTCTTCTGTCTGCGGAAGTGGCTCAAACTGCGAATGCATGCGCCTCCTTTTCCCCGTTGACGAAGAAATATTCCCTTCATTCCCAGTTCACGGTGAAATGAAAAGTCCATTCCCGAGGAATGTAAATACCCGTCCCCCCCCCCCACACACACACACACACTACGGAAAACAGGACGTCGTATTGGTGTCGGCGAACCGTAAATTGAAGCGAAGAAAACATGTCGCAGGATGTCTACATTTCAGTTCCTTTTACGGATGTGTATAGGCTTAACTGTGTTGAACAAAGTTTGAGAGAGAGCGACAGGTGTGGTTAGATGCTATGTCCAGTACTGAACTGTACTGACAGAGGTCCAGGTTTGTGAAAGGTATCCAGATGAGAGATTTTCCGAGTGCAGCAATAATGCACAAAGAGGAGCCAAGGACATAGTGGTAATAGGAATGACATATACCGTTATTGCAATGTGCAACGTCGGACATGAGGTCACAATTTCCATCCTTAGGCTGGCCGGTCGACTGCGATTATAAACAACCAAGTGGTTTATCAGAATAACCTAAAAAACGCAGTATTTAATCGACCCACCAACCCAGCGCTCAGCGTCATCTACACCGTACGCAAGAACCCTGAAGATAATCATGATGTGGCCTTGCCAGAGCGGGCGGCCCTTACCCGAAATGGAGGTGTAGCGGCGGGTGAGAAAGAGGGTACCTAACCCTGATCCCAACCCAACCCTGAATGTAGTCTACACCGCACGCCTGAACCGTAAACATGGTAACGATGTGGCTTAAGAGCGCGGGCGGCCCTTATGCACAAGGGAAGTGACGCGGCGGGTGAAACAGAGGGTACCTAACCCTTACCCCAACCAGACCCCAAGCGCAATATACCCCCTGTACATGAACCCTAAGGATAGTACTGATGTAGCATTGACAGAGCGGGCGGCCGTAATCCGAAATGCAGGTGAGGCGGCGGGTGAAGAAGAGGGTAGCTAACCCTGACCCCAACCCGACCCCGAGCGCAATCTACACCCTACGCCTGAACCCTGAAGATGGTAATGATGTGCCTTAAGAAAGCGGGCGGCCGATACCCGAAATGGAGGTGAGGCGGCGGTTGAAGAGGGTATCTAACCCTGACCCCAACCCGACCCTGACCGCAATATCTACCCCCTGTACCTGAACCCTGAGGATAGTACTGATGTGGCATTGACAGAGCGAGCGGCCGTGAACCGAAATGCAGGTTAGGCTGCGGGTGAAAAAGAGGGTACCTAACCCTGACCCCAACCCGACCCCGAGCGCAATCTACCCCCTGTACCTAAACCCTAAGGATAGTACTGATGTGGCATTGCCAGAGGGGGCGGCCGTGAACCGAAATGCAGGTTAGGCTGCGGGTGAAAAAGAGGGTATCTAACCCTGACCCCAACCCGACCCCGAGCGCAATCTACCCCCTGTACCTAAACCCTAAGGATAGTACAGATGTGGCATTGACAGAGCGGGCGGCCCTAATCCACAAGAAAGGAGAGGCGGCGGGTGAAAAATAGGGTACCTAACCCTGACCCCAACCCGACCCCGAGCGCAATCTACCCCCTGTACCTAAACCCTAAGGATAGTACTGATGTGGCCTTGACAGAGCGGGCGGCCGTTACCGGAAATGCAGGTTAGGCGGCGGGTGAAAAAGAGGGTACCTAACCCTGACCCCAACCCGACCCCGAGCGCAATCTGCCCCCTGTACCTAAACCCTAAGGGTAGTACAGATGTGGCATTGACAGAGCGGGCGGCGGTTACCCGAAATGTTGGATAGGCTGCGGGTGAAAAAGAGGGTACCTAACCCTGACCCCAACCCGACCCCGAGCGCAATCTACCCCCTGTACCTAAACCCTAAGGATAGTACAGATGTGGCCTTGACAGAGCGGGCGGCCGTTACCCGAAATGCAGGTGCAGCGGCGGGTGAAAAAGAAGGTACCTAACCCTGACCCCAACCCGACCCCGAGCGCAATCTACCCCCTGTACCTAAACCCTAAGAAGAGTACAGATGTGGCATTGACAGAGCGGGAGGCCGTTACCCGAAATGCAGGTGTAGCGGCGGGAGAAAAACAGGGTACCTAACCCTGACCCCAACCCGACCCCGAGCGCAATCTACCCCCTGTACCTAAACCCTAAGGATAGTACAGATGTGGCATTGACAGAGCGGGCGGCAGTTACCCGAAATGTTGGTTAGGCTGCGGGTGAAAAAGAGGGTACCTAACCCTGACCCCAACCCGACACCGAGCGCAATCTACCCCCTGTACCTAAACCCTAAGGATAGTACAGATGTGGCCTTGACAGAGCGGGCGGCCGTTACCCGAAATGCAGGTGTAGCGGCGGGTGAAAAATACGGTACCTAACCCTGACCCCAACCCAACCCCGAGCGCAATCTACCCCCTGTAACTAAACCCTGAGGATAGTACAGATGTGGCATTGACAGAGCGGGCGGCCGTTACCCGAAATGCAGGAGTGGCGGCGGGAGAAAAAGAGGGTACCTAACCCTGACCACAACGAGACCCCGAGCGCAAGCTACCCCCTGTACCTAAACCCTAAGGATAGTACAGATGTGGCATTGACAGAGCGGGCGGCCATTACCCGAAATGCAGGTGTGGCGGCGGGTGAAAAAGAGGGTACCTAACCCTGACCCCAACCCGACCCTGAGCGTAATCTACCCCATGTGCCTAAACCCTAAAGATAGTACAGATGTGGCATTGACATAGCGGGCGGCCGTTACCCGAAATGCAGGTTCTACCCCCTGTACCTAAACCCTAAGGATAATACAGCTGTGGCATTGACAGAGCGGGCGGCCGTTACCCGAAATGCAGGTGTAGCGGCGGGTGAAAAAGAGGGTACCTAACCCTGAACCCAACCCGACCCGAGCGCAATCTACCCCCTGTACCTAAACCCTAAGGATAGTACAGATGTGGCATTGACAGAGCGGGCGGCCGTGAACCGAAATGCAGGTTAGGCGGCGGGTGAAGAAGATGGTACCTAACCCTGACCCCAACCCGACCCCGGGCGCAATCTACCTCCTGTACCTAAACCCTAAGGATAGTACTGATGTAGCATTGACAGAGCGGGCGGCCGTTACCCGAAATGCAGGTGTAGCGGCGGGTGAAAAAGAGGGTACCCAACCCTGACCCCAACCCGACCCCGAGCGCAATCTACCCCCTGTATCTAAACCCTCAGGATAGAACAGATTTGGCATTGACAGAGCGGGCGGCTGGTACCCGAAATGCAGGTGTAGCGGCGGGTGAAAAAGAGGGTACCTAACCCTGAACCCAACCTGGCCCCGAGCGCAATCTACCCCCCGGACCTAAACCCTAAGGATAGTGCTGATGTAGCATTGACAGAGGGGGCGGCCGTTACCCGAAATGCAGGTGGAGCGGCGGGTGAAAAAGAGGGTACCTAACCCTGACCCCAACCCGACCCCGAGCGCAATCTACACCCTACGCCTGAACCCTGAAGATGGTAATGATGTGGCTTAAGAAAGCGGGCGGCCGATACCCGAAATGGAGGTGAGGCGGCGGTTGAAGAGGGTATCTAACCCTGACCCCAACCCGACCCTGGCCGCAATATCTACCCCCTGTACCTGAACCCTGTTGATAGTACTGATGTGGCATTGACAGAGCGAGCGGCCGTGAACCGAAATGCAGGTTAGGCTGCGGGTGAAAAACAGGGTACCTAACCCTGACCCCAACCCGACCCCGAGCGCAATCCACCCCCTGTACCTAAACACTAAGGATAGTACCGATGTGGCATTGCCAGAGGGGGCGGCCGTGAACCGAAATGCAGGTTAGGCTGCGGGTGAAAAAGAGGGTACCTAACCCTGACCCCAAGCGCAATCTACCTCCTGTACCTAAACCCTAGGGATAGTACTGATGTGGCATTACCAGAGGGGGCGGCCGTGAACCGAAATGCAGGTTAGGCTGCGGGTGAAAAAGAGGGTACCTAACCCTGACCCCAACCCGACCCCGAGCGCAATCTACCCCCTGTACCTAAACCCTAAAGGATAGTACTGATGTGGCATTGACAGAGCGGGCGGCCGTGAACCGAAATGCAGGTTGGGCGGCGGGTGAAGAAGAGGGTACCTAACCCTGACCCCAACCCGACCCCGAGCGCAATCTACCCCCTGTACCTAAACCCTAAGGATAGTGCTGAAGTGGCATTGACAGAGCGGGCGGCCGTGACAGGAAATGCAGGTTGGGCGGCGGGTGAAGACGAGGGTACCTAACCCTGACCCCAACCCGACCCCGAGCGCAATCTATCCCCTGTACCTAAACCCTAAGGATAGTACTGATGTGGCATTGACAGAGCGGGCGGCCGTGAACCGAAATGCAGGTTAGGCGGCGGGTGAAGAAGATGGTACCTAACCCTGACCCCAACCCGACCCCGAGCGCAATCTACCCCCTGTACCTAAACCCTAAGGATAGTACTGATGTAGCATTGACAGAGCGGGCGCCGTTACCCGACATGCAGGTGTAGCGGCGGGTGAAAAAGAGGGTACCTAACCCTGACCCCAACCCGACCCCAAGCGCAATCTACCCCCTGTATCTAAACCCTCAGGATAGAACAGATGTGGCATTGACAGAGCGGGCGGCCGGTACCCGAAATGCAGGTGTAGCGGCGGGTGAAAAAGAGGGTACCTAACCCTGAACCCAACCTGGCCCCGAGCGCAATCTACCCCCTGTACCTAAACCCTAAGGATAGTACAGATGTGGCATTGACAGAGTGGGCGGCCGTTACCCGAAATGCACGTGTAGCGGTGGGTGAAAAAGAGGGTACTTAACCCTGCCCCCAACCTGACCCCGAGCGCAATCTACCCCCCGGACCTAAACCCTAAGGATAGTGCTGATGTAGCATTGACAGAGCGGGCGGCCGTTACCCGAAATGCAGGTGGAGCGGCGGGTGAAAAAGAGGGTACCTAACCCTGACCCTAACCCGACCCCGATCGCAATCTACCCCCTGTACCTGAACCCTAAGGATAGTAGAGATGTGGCATTGACAGAGCCGGCGGCCGTTACCCGAAATGCAGGTGATGCGGCGGTTGAAGAGGGTATCAAACCCTGACCCCAACCCGACCCCGAGCGCAATCTACTCCCTGTACCTAAACCCTAAGGATAGTACAGATGTGGCATTGACAGAGCGGGCGGCCGTTACCCGAAATGCAGGTTCTACCCCCTGTACCTAAACCCTAAGGATAGTACAGATGTGGCATTGACAGAGCGGGCGGCCGTTACCGGAAATGCAGGTGTAGCGGCGGGTGAAAAAGAGAGTACCTAACCCTGACGCCAACCCGACCCCGAGCGCAATCTACCCCCTGTACCTAAACCCTAAGGATAGTACTGATGTGGCATTGACAGAGCGGGCGGCCGTTACCCGAAATGCAGATGTACCGGCGGGTGAAAAAGAGGGTACCTAACCCTGACCCCAACGCGACCCCAAGCGCAATATAACCCCTGTATCTAAACCCTAAGGATAGTGCTGATGTAGCATTGACAGAGCGGGCGGCCGTTACCCGAAATCCAGGTGGAGCGGCGGGTGAAAAATACGGTACCTAACCCTGACCCCAACCCTACCCCGAGCGCAATCTACCCCCTGTACCTAAACCCTACGGATAGTACAGATGTGGCATTGACAGAGCGGGCGGCCGTTACCCGAAATGCAGGTGTAGCGGCGGGTGAAAAAGAGGGTACTTAACCCTGACCCCAACCCGACCCCGAGCGCAATGTACCCCCTGTACCTAAACCCTAAGGATAGCACAGATGTGGCTTTGACAGAGCGGGCGGCCGTTACCCGAAATGCAGGTGTAGCGGCGGGTGAAAAAGAGGGTACCTAACTCTGACCCCAACCCGACCCCGAGCGCAATCTACCCCCTGTACATAAACCCTGAGGATAGTACAGATGTGGCATTGACAAAGCGGGCGGCCGTTACCCGAAATGCAGGAGTGGCGGTGGGAGAAAAAGAGGGTACCTAACCCTGACCACAACGAGACCCCGAGCGCAAGCTACCCCCTGTACCTAAATCCTAAGGATAGTACAGATGTGGCATTGACAGAGCGGGCGGCCATTACCCGAAATGCAGGTGTGGCGACGGGTGAAAAAGAGGGTACCTAACCCTGACCCCAACCCGACCCTGAGCGCAATCTACCCTCTGTACCTAAACCCTAAGGATAGTACAGATGTGGCATTGACAGAGCGGGCGGCCGTTACCCGAAATGCAGGTTCTACCCCCTGTACCTAAAGCCTAAGGATAGTACAGATGTGGCATTGACAGAGCGGGCGGCCGTTACCCGAAATGCAGGTGTAGCGGCGGGTGAAAAAGAGGGTATCTAACCCTGACCCCGACCCGACCCCGAGCGCAATCTACCCCTTGTACCTAAACCCTAAGGATAGAACAGATGTGGCATTGACAGAGCGGGCGGCCGCTACCCGAAATGCAAGTGTAGCGGCGGGTGAAAAAGAGGGTAACTAACCCTGCCCCCAACCCGATCCCGAGCGCAATCTACCCCCTGGACCTAAACCCTAAGGATAGTACTGATGTGGCATTGACAGAGCGGGCGGCCGTTACCCGAAATGCAGATGTACCGGCGGGTGAAAAAGAGGGTACCTAACCCTGACCCCAACCCGACCCCAAGCGCGATATAACCCCTGTATCTAAACCCTAAGGATAGTGCTGATGTAGCATTGACAGAGCGGGCGGCCGTTACCCGAAATGCAGGTGCAGCGGCGGGTGAAAAAGAGGGTACCTAACCCTGACCCCAACCCGACCCCGAGCGCAATATACTCCCTGTACCTAAACCCTCAGGATAGTACTGATGTAGCATTGACAGAGCGGGCGGCCGTTACCCGAAATGCAGGTGAGGCGGCGGTTGAAGAGGGTATCTAACCCTGACCCCAACCTGACCCCGAGCGCAATCTACCCCCTGGACCTTAACCCTAAGGATAGTACTGATGTGGCATTGACAGGGCGGGCGGCCGTTACCCGAAATGCAGGTGTAGCTGCGGGTGAAAAAGGGGGTATCTAACCCTGACCCCAACCCGACCCCGAGCGCAATCTACCCCCTGTACCTAAACCCTAAGGATAGTACAGATGTGGCATTGACAGAGCGGGCGGCGGTTACCCGAAATGTTGGTTAGGCTGCGGGTGAAAAAGAGGGTACCTAACCCTGACCCCAACCCGACCCCGAGCGCAATATACCCCCTGTACCTAAACCCTAAGGATAGTACTGATGTAGTATTGACAGAGCGGGCGGCCGTTACCCGAAATGCAGGTGAGGCGGCGGTTGAAGAGGGTATCTAACCCTGACCCCAACCCGACCCCGAGCGCAATCTAGCCCCTGTACCTAAACCGTAAGGAAAGTACAGATGTGGCATTGACAGAGCGGGCGGCCGTTACCCGAAATGCAGGTGTAGCGGCGGGTGAAAAAGAGGGTACCTAACCCTGACCCCAACCCGACCCCGAGCGCAGTATACCCCCTGTACCTAAACCCTGGCGACCGTTACCCGAAATGCAGGTGAGGAGGCGGTTGAAGAGGGTATCTAACCCTGAGCCCAACCCGACCCCGAGCGCAATCTACCCCCTGTACCTAAACCCTAAGGATAGTACAGATGTGGCATTGACAGAGCGGGCGGCCGTTACCCGAAATGCAGGTGTAGCGGCGGGTGAAAAAGAGGGTACCTAACCCTGACCCCAATCCGACCCCGAGCGCAATCTACCCCCTGTACCTAAACCCTAAGGATAGTACAGATGTGGCATTGACAGAGCGGGCGGCCGTTACCCGAAATGCAGGTGTAGCGGCGGGTGAAAAAGAGGGTACCTAACCCTGACCCCAACCCGACCCCGAGGGCAAAATACCCCCTGTACCTAAACCCTAAGGATAGTACTGATGTAGCTTTGACAGAGCGGGCGGCCGTTACCCGAAATGCAGGTGAGGCGGCGGTTGAAGAGGGTATCTAACCCTGACCCCAACCCGGCCCCGAGCGCAATCTACCCCCTGTACCTTAACCCTAAGGATAGTACAGATGTGGCATTGACAGAGCGGGCGGCCGTTACCCGAAATGCAGGTGTAGCGGCGGGTGAAAAAGAGGGTACTTAACCCTGACCTCAACCCGACCCCGAGCGCAATATACCCCCTGTACCTAAACCCTAAGGATAGTACTGATGTAGCATTGACAGAGCAGGCGGCCGTTACCCAAAATGCGGGTGTAACGGCGGGTGAAAAAGAGGGTACCTAACCCTGACCCTAACACGACCCCGAGCGCAATATACCCCCTGTATCTAAACCCTAAGGATAGTACTGATATAGCTTTGACAGAGCGGGCGGCCGTTACCCGAAATGCAGGTGAGGAGGCGGTTGAAGAGGGTATCTAACCCTGACCCCAACCCGACCCCGAGCGCAATCTACCTCCTGTACCTAAACCCTAAGGATAGTACTGATGTGGCATTGACAGAGCGGGCGGCCGTGACCCGAAATGCAGGTGAGGCGGCGGGTGAAGAAGAGGGTACCTAACCCTGACCCCAACCCGACCCCGAGCGCAATCTACCCCCTGTACCTAAACACTAAGGATAGTACTGATGTAGCATTGACAAAGCGGGCGGCCGTTACCCGAAATGCAGGTGAGGCGGCGAGTGAAGAAGAGGGTACCTAACCCTGACCCGAACCCGACACCGAGCGCAATCTACACCCTACGCCTGAACCCTAAAGATGGTAATGGGCCCTTATCCACAAGGGAGGTAACAGCATGCAAGGTAATTTGTGGGTGAAATTTCGGTCAGGTAGTTACTTGATATGGCAACTAAAAATTCAGTTGTTTCAATTTTAAATGATAATGAGTACTGATACTGTTCATTTACAAGGCTTATATGTAAAGCAAAGGGGGGGAAGGTGAAAAATGTGATGTTATTTCTTCATATTGCATGCATATATATCATATATCAGAAATGCTAGGCAAGCAGCGCTGGTAGAAAAGAATTCTGGCTGCTATTGTCATAAAGCACCATGCAGTTATTCTTAAATTCACAATATGTTCTAATTAGTTGTCTGGCACTATAGAACTGCCTATATAGATCTATATGCCACACCATACACAGCAAGTCATTGGAGCAGGCTGGGTTGCCTTAAGTATTTAAATTCTCCTGAGATTTTTGCTTTCTACAATGTTGTTACACTGACAACGTTACAGATATTTGTATTAGTTATAGCTGTAGTCCCTTTTTTAGGATTTTGTGGAGAATGTCTTCAGTAATATCAGTTGCCAGCTCTTCTGGAAGGATGCCAAGTTAAGCTTTGCTTTATTTGACATGTATTTCACATGACTCAGCTGAGTATGCTCTGGAATCCTGGCCCTGGTTTGCTGTGAAGGTTCATGAGGCCCATGTATCTTTTCCTGAAAAATTGGGGTTCAGATACCTGGTTGTCATTGCCAAGGCCTCAGTGACCCCTCAGCTTTTTTCCCTTTTGGCCCCCCAGTGGATCGAGGTGGAAAGCAGTGCCGATTTGTGTGTCAGTGATTTTTTCTAGATTCATCTAAATATTTATTTAAATTGCATGTTGTTTCGCAGAAGTCTTCTAGTGTACATAGCAATGCTTTCAATATATATATATGCCAACACTTTCTTGAGTCTATTCTATACCAATATATATTCCCACACTTCTATAGCCCAATTTAGATCAACAGTCAAATATAGAAGAAGAATTGTATCATATCATATCAGTCAAACAACCCTGAAATGGGGTTGTTCCATTACCGTTATTGCAATGTGCAACGTCGGACATGAGGTCACAATTTCCATCCTTAGGCTGGCCGGTCGACTGCGATTATAAACAACCAAGTGGTTTATCAGAATAACCTAAAAAACGCAGTATTTAATCGACCCACCAACCCAGCGCTCAGCGTCATCTACACCGTACGCAAGAACCCTGAAGATAATCATGATGTGGCCTTGCCAGAGCGGGCGGCCCTTACCCGAAATGGAGGTGTAGCGGCGGGTGAGAAAGAGGGTACCTAACCCTGATCCCAACCCAACCCTGAATGTAGTCTACACCGCACGCCTGAACCGTAAACATGGTAACGATGTGGCTTAAGAGAGCGGGCGGCCCTTATGCACAAGGGAAGTGACGCGGCGGGTGAAACAGAGGGTACCTAACCCTTACCCCAACCAGACCCCAAGCGCAATATACCCCCTGTACATGAACCCTAAGGATAGTACTGATGTAGCATTGACAGAGCGGGCGGCCGTAATCCGAAATGCAGGTGAGGCGGCGGGTGAAGAAGAGGGTAGCTAACCCTGACCCCAACCCGACCCCGAGCGCAATCTACACCCTACGCCTGAACCCTGAAGATGGTAATGATGTGCCTTAAGAAAGCGGGCGGCCGATACCCGAAATGGAGGTGAGGCGGCGGTTGAAGAGGGTATCTAACCCTGACCCCAACCCGACCCTGACCGCAATATCTACCCCCTGTACCTGAACCCTGAGGATAGTACTGATGTGGCATTGACAGAGCGAGCGGCCGTGAACCGAAATGCAGGTTAGGCTGCGGGTGAAAAAGAGGGTACCTAACCCTGACCCCAACCCGACCCCGAGCGCAATCTACCCCCTGTACCTAAACCCTAAGGATAGTACTGATGTGGCATTGCCAGAGGGGGCGGCCGTGAACCGAAATGCAGGTTAGGCTGCGGGTGAAAAAGAGGGTACCTAACCCTGACCCCAACCCGACCCCGAGCGCAATCTACCCCCGGACCTAAACCCTAAGGATAGTGCTGATGTAGCATTGACAGACCGGGCGGCCGTTACCCGAAATGCAGGTGTAGCGGCGGGTGAAAATGAGGGTACTTAACCCTGACCCCAACCCGACCCCGAGCGCAATGTACCCCCTGTACCTAAACCCTAAGGATAGTACTGATGACACATTGACAGAGCGGGCGGCCGTGAACCGAAATGCAAGTTAGGCTGCGGGTGAAAAAGAGGGTATCTAACCCTGACCCCAACCCGACCCCGAGCGCAATCTACCCCCTGTACCTAAACCCTAAGGATAGTACAGATGTGGCATTGACAGAGCGGGCGGCCCTAATCCACAAGAAAGGAGAGGCGGCGGGTGAAAAATAGGGTACCTAACCCTGACCCCAACCCGACCCCGAGCGCAATCTGCCCCCTGTACCTAAACCCTAAGGGTAGTACAGATGTGGCATTGACAGAGCGGGCGGCGGTTACCCGAAATGTTGGTTAGGCTGCGGGTGAAAAAGAGGGTACCTAACCCTGACCCCAACCCGACCCCGAGCGCAATCTACCCCCTGTACCTAAACCCTAAGGATAGTACAGATGTGGCCTTGACAGAGCGGGCGGCCGTTACCCGAAATGCAGGTTGGGCGGCGGGTGAAGACGAGGGTACCTAACCCTGACCCCAACCCGACCCCGAGCGCAATCTACCCCCTGTACCTAAACCCTAAGAAGAGTACAGATGTGGCATTGACAGAGCGGGAGGCCGTTACCCGAAATGCAGGTGTAGCGGCGGGAGAAAAACAGGGTACCTAACCCTGACCCCAACCCGACCCCGAGCGCAATCTACCCCCTGTACCTAAACCCTAAGGATAGTACAGATGTGGCATTGACAGAGCGGGCGGCAGTTACCCGAAATGTTGGTTACGCTGCGGGTGAAAAAGAGGGTACCTAACCCTGACCCCAACCCGACACCGAGCGCAATCTACCCCCTGTACCTAAACCCTAAGGATAGTACAGATGTGGCCTTGACAGAGCGGGCGGCCGTTACCCGAAATGCAGGTGTAGCGGCGGGTGAAAAATACGGTACCTAACCCTGACCCCAACCCAACCCCGAGCGCAATCTACCCCCTGTAACTAAACCCTGAGGATAGTACAGATGTGGCATTGACAGAGCGGGCGGCCGTTACCCGAAATGCAGGAGTGGCGGCGGGAGAAAAAGAGGGTACCTAACCCTGACCACAACGAGACCCCGAGCGCAAGCTACCCCCTGTACCTAAACCCTAAGGATAGTACAGATGTGGCATTGACAGAGCGGGCGGCCATTACCCGAAATGCAGGTGTGGCGGCGGGTGAAAAAGAGGGTACCTAACCCTGACCCCAACCCGACCCTGAGCGTAATCTACCCCATGTGCCTAAACCCTAAAGATAGTACAAATGTGGCATTGACATAGCGGGCGGCCGTTACCCGAAATGCAGGTTCTACCCCCTGTACCTAAACCCTAAGGATAGTACAGCTGTGGCATTGACAGAGCGGGCGGCCGTTACCCGAAATGCAGGTGTAGCGGCGGGTGAAAAAGAGGGTACCTAACCTTGACGCCAACCCGACCCCGAGCGCAATCTACCCCCTGTACCTAAACCCTAAGGATAGTACAGATGTGGCATTGACAGAGCGGGCGGCCGTGAACCGAAATGCAGGTTAGGCGGCGGGTGAAGAAGATGGTACCTAACCCTGACCCCAACCCGACCCCGAGCGCAATCTACCTCCTGTACCTAAACCCTAAGGATAGTACTGATGTAGCATTGACAGAGCGGGCGGCCGTTACCCGAAATGCAGGTGTAGCGGCGGGTGAAAAAGAGGGTACCCAACCCTGACCCCAACCCGACCCCGAGCGCAATCTACCCCCTGTACCTAAACCCTAAGGATAGTACTGATGTAGCATTGACAGAGCGGGCGGCCGTTACCCGAAATGCAGGTGTAGCGGCGGGTGAAAAAGAGGGTACCTAACCCTGAACCCAACCCGACCCGAGCGCAATCTACCCCCTGTATCTAAACCCTCAGGATAGAACAGATTTGGCATTGACAGAGCGGGCGGCTGGTACCCGAAATGCAGGTGTAGCGGCGGGTGAAAAAGAGGGTACCTAACCCTGAACCCAACCTGGCCCCGAGCGCAATCTACCCCCCGGACCTAAACCCTAAGGATAGTGCTGATGTAGCATTGACAGAGGGGGCGGCCGTTACCCGAAATGCAGGTGGAGCGGCGGGTGAAAAAGAGGGTACCTAACCCTGACCCCAACCCGACCCCGAGCGCAATCTACACCCTACGCCTGAACCCTGAAGATGGTAATGATGTGGCTTAAGAAAGCGGGCGGCCGATACCCGAAATGGAGGTGAGGCGGCGGTTGAAGAGGGTATCTAACCCTGACCCCAACCCGACCCTGACCGCAATATCTACCCCCTGTACCTGAACCCTGTTGATAGTACTGATGTGGCATTGACAGAGCGAGCGGCCGTGAACCGAAATGCAGGTTAGGCTGCGGGTGAAAAACAGGGTACCTAACCCTGACCCCAGCCCGACCCCGAGCGCAATCTACCCCCTGTACCTAAACACTAAGGATAGTACCGATGTGGCATTGCCAGAGGGGGCGGCCGTGAACCGAAATGCAGGTTAGGCTGCGGGTGAAAAAGAGGGTACCTAACCCTGACCCCAACCCGACCCCGAGCGCAATCTACCCCCTGTACCTAAACCCTAAAGGATAGTACTGATGTGGCATTGACAGAGCGGGCGGCCGTGAACCGAAATGCAGGTTGGGCGGCGGGTGAAGAAGAGGGTACCTAACCCTGACCCCAACCCGACCCCGAGCGCAATCTACCCCCTGTACCTAAACCCTAAGGATAGTGCTGAAGTGGCATTGACAGAGCGGGCGGCCGTGAAAGGAAATGCAGGTTGGGCGGCGGGTGAAGACGAGGGTACCTAACCCTGACCCCAACCCGACCCCGAGCGCAATCTATCCCCTGTACCTAAACCCTAAGGATAGTACTGATGTGGCATTGACAGAGCGGGCGGCCGTGAACCGAAATGCAGGTTAGGCGGCGGGTGAAGAAGATGGTACCTAACCCTGACCCCAACCCGACCCCGAGCGCAATCTACCCCCTGTACCTAAACCCTAAGGATAGTACTGATGTAGCATTGACAGAGCGGGCGCCGTTACCCGACATGCAGGTGTAGCGGCGGGTGAAAAAGAGGGTACCTAACCCTGACCCCAACCCGACCCCAAGCGCAATCTACCCCCTGTATCTAAACCCTCAGGATAGAACAGATGTGGCATTGACAGAGCGGGCGGCCGGTACCCGAAATGCAGGTGTAGCGGCGGGTGAAAAAGAGGGTACCTAACCCTGAACCCAACCTGGCCCCGAGCGCAATCTACCCCCTGTACCTAAACCCTAAGGATAGTACAGATGTGGCATTGACAGAGTGGGCGGCCGTTACCCGAAATGCACGTGTAGCGGTGGGTGAAAAAGAGGGTACTTAACCCTGCCCCCAACCTGACCCCGAGCGCAATCTACCCCCCGGACCTAAACCCTAAGGATAGTGCTGATGTAGCATTGACAGAGCGGGCGGCCGTTACCCGAAATGCAGGTGGAGCGGCGGGTGAAAAAGAGGGTACCTAACCCTGACCCCAACCCGACCCCGATCGCAATCTACCCCCTGTACCTGAACCCTAAGGATAGTAGAGATGTGGCATTGACAGAGCCGGCGGCCGTTACCCGAAATGGAGGTGATGCGGCGGTTGAAGAGGGTATCAAACCCTGACCCCAACCCGACCCCGAGCGCAATCTACTCCCTGTACCTAAACCCTAAGGATAGTACAGATGTGGCATTGACAGAGCGGGCGGCCGTTACCCGAAATGCAGGTTCTACCCCCTGTACCTAAACCCTAAGGATAGTACAGATGTGGCATTGACAGAGCGGGCGGCCGTTACCGGAAATGCAGGTGTAGCGGCGGGTGAAAAAGAGAGTACCTAACCCTGACGCCAACCCGACCCCGAGCGCAATCTACCCCCTGTACCTAAACCCTAAGGATAGTACTGATGTGGCATTGACAGAGCGGGCGGCCGTTACCCGAAATGCAGATGTACCGGCGGGTGAAAAAGAGGGTACCTAACCCTGACCCCAACGCGACCCGAAGCGCAATATAACCCCTGTATCTAAACCCTAAGGATAGTGCTGATGTAGCATTGACAGAGCGGGCGGCCGTTACCCGAAATGCAGGTGGAGCGGCGGGTGAAAAATACGGTACCTAACCCTGACCCCAACCCTACCCCGAGCGCAATCTACCCCCTGTACCTAAACCCTACGGATAGTACAGATGTGGCATTGACAGAGCGGGCGGCCGTTACCCGAAATGCAGGTGTAGCGGCGGGTGAAAAAGAGGGTACTTAACCCTGACCCCAACCCGACCCCGAGCGCAATGTACCCCCTGTACCTAAACCCTAAGGATAGCACAGATGTGGCTTTGACAGAGCGGGCGGCCGTTACCCGAAATGCAGGTGTAGCGGCGGGTGAAAAAGAGGGTACCTAACCCTGAACCCAACCTGGCCCCGAGCGCAATCTACCCCCTGTACCTAAACCCTAAGGATAGTACAGATGTGGCATTGACAGAGTGGGCGGCCGTTACCCGAAATGCACGTGTAGCGGTGGGTGAAAAAGAGGGTACTTAACCCTGCCCCCAACCTGACCCCGAGCGCAATCTACCCCCCGGACCTAAACCCTAAGGATAGTGCTGATGTAGCATTGACAGAGCGGGCGGCCGTTACCCGAAATGCAGGTGGAGCGGCGGGTGAAAAAGAGGGTACCTAACCCTGACCCCAACCCGACCCCGAGCGCAATCTACACCCTACGCCTGAACCCTGAAGATGGTAATGATGTGGCTTAAGAAAGCGGGCGGCCGATACCCGAAATGGAGGTGAGGCGGCGGTGGAAGAGGGTATCTAACCCTGACCCCAACCCGACCCTGACCGCAATATCTACCCCCTGTACCTGAACCCTGTTGATAGTACTGATGTGGCATTGACAGAGCGAGCGGCCGTGAACCGAAATGCAGGTTAGGCTGCGGGTGAAAAACAGGGTACCTAACCCTGACCCCAACCCGACCCCGAGCGCAATCTACCCCCTGTACCTAAACACTAAGGATAGTACCGATGTGGCATTGCCAGAGGGGGCGGCCGTGAACCGAAATGCAGGTTAGGCTGCGGGTGAAAAAGAGGGTACCTAACCCTGACCCCAAGCGCAATCTACCTCCTGTACCTAAACCCTAGGGATAGTACTGATGTGGCATGACCAGAGGGGGCGGCCGTGAACCGAAATGCAGGTTAGGCTGCGGGTGAAAAAGAGGGTACCTAACCCTGACCCCAACCCGACCCCGAGCGCAATCTACCCCCTGTACCTAAACCCTAAAGGATAGTACTGATGTGGCATTGACAGAGCGGGCGGCCGTGAACCGAAATGCAGGTTGGGCGGCGGGTGAAGAAGAGGGTACCTAACCCTGACCCCAACCCGACCCCGAGCGCAATCTACCCCCTGTACCTAAACCCTAAGGATAGTGCTGAAGTGGCATTGACAGAGCGGGCGGCCGTGAAAGGAAATGCAGGTTGGGCGGCGGGTGAAGACGAGGGTACCTAACCCTGACCCCAACCCGACCCCGAGCGCAATCTATCCCCTGTACCTAAACCCTAAGGATAGTACTGATGTGGCATTGACAGAGCGGGCGGCCGTGAACCGAAATGCAGGTTAGGCGGCGGGTGAAGAAGATGGTACCTAACCCTGACCCCAACCCGACCCCGAGCGCAATCTACCCCCTGTACCTAAACCCTAAGGATAGTACTGATGTAGCATTGACAGAGCGGGCGCCGTTACCCGACATGCAGGTGTAGCGGCGGGTGAAAAAGAGGGTACCTAACCCTGACCCCAACCCGACCCCAAGCGCAATCTACCCCCTGTATCTAAACCCTCAGGATAGAACAGATGTGGCATTGACAGAGCGGGCGGCCGGTACCCGAAATGCAGGTGTAGCGGCGGGTGAAAAAGAGGGTACCTAACCCTGAACCCAACCTGGCCCCGAGCGCAATCTACCCCCTGTACCTAAACCCTAAGGATAGTACAGATGTGGCATTGACAGAGTGGGCGGCCGTTACCCGAAATGCACGTGTAGCGGTGGGTGAAAAAGAGGGTACTTAACCCTGCCCCCAACCTGACCCCGAGCGCAATCTACCCCCCGGACCTAAACCCTAAGGATAGTGCTGATGTAGCATTGACAGAGCGGGCGGCCGTTACCCGAAATGCAGGTGGAGCGGCGGGTGATAAAAGAGGGTACCTAACCCTGACCCCAACCCGACCCCGATCGCAATCTACCCCCTGTACCTGAACCCTAAGGATAGTAGAGATGTGGCATTGACAGAGCCGGCGGCCGTTACCCGAAATGCAGGTGATGCGGCGGTTGAAGAGGGTATCAAACCCTGACCCCAACCCGACCCCGAGCGCAATCTACTCCCTGTACCTAAACCCTAAGGATAGTACAGATGTGGCATTGACAGAGCGGGCGGCCGTTACCCGAAATGCAGGTTCTACCCCCTGTACCTAAACCCTAAGGATAGTACAGATGTGGCATTGACAGAGCGGGCGGCCGTTACCGGAAATGCAGGTGTAGCGGCGGGTGAAAAAGAGAGTACCTAACCCTGACGCCAACCCGACCCCGAGCGCAATCTACCCCCTGTACCTAAACCCTAAGGATAGTACTGATGTGGCATTGACAGAGCGGGCGGCCGTTACCCGAAATGCAGATGTACCGGCGGGTGAAAAAGAGGGTACCTAACCCTGACCCCAACGCGACCCCAAGCGCAATATAACCCCTGTATCTAAACCCTAAGGATAGTGCTGATGTAGCATTGACAGAGCGGGCGGCCGTTACCCGAAATGCAGGTGGAGCGGCGGGTGAAAAATACGGTACCTAACCCTGACCCCAACCCTACCCCGAGCGCAATCTACCCCCTGTACCTAAACCCTACGGATAGTACAGATGTGGCATTGACAGAGCGGGCGGCCGTTACCCGAAATGCAGGTGTAGCGGCGGGTGAAAAAGAGGGTACTTAACCCTGACCCCAACCCGACCCCGAGCGCAATGTACCCCCTGTACCTAAACCCTAAGGATAGCACAGATGTGGCTTTGACAGAGCGGGCGGCCGTTACCCGAAATGCAGGTGTAGCGGCGGGTGAAAAAGAGGGTACCTAACCCTGACCCCAACCCGACCCCGAGCGCAATCTACCCCCTGTACATAAACCCTGAGGATAGTACAGATGTGGCATTGACAAAGCGGGCGGCCGTTACCCGAAATGCAGGAGTGGCGGTGGGAGAAAAAGAGGGTACCTAACCCTGACCACAACGAGACCCCGAGCGCAAGCTACCCCCTGTACCTAAATCCTAAGGATAGTACAGATGTGGCATTGACAGAGCGGGCGGCCATTACCCGAAATGCAGGTGTGGCGACGGGTGAAAAAGAGGGTACCTAACCCTGACCCCAACCCGACCCTGAGCGCAATCTACCCTCTGTACCTAAACCCTAAGGATAGTACAGATGTGGCATTGACAGAGCGGGCGGCCGTTACCCGAAATGCAGGTTCTACCCCCTGTACCTAAAGCCTAAGGATAGTACAGATGTGGCATTGACAGAGCGGGCGGCCGTTACCCGAAATGCAGGTGTAGCGGCGGGTGAAAAAGAGGGTATCTAACCCTGACCCCAACCCGACACCGAGCGCAATCTACCCCTTGTACCTAAACCCTAAGGATAGAACAGATGTGGCATTGACAGAGCGGGCGGCCGCTACCCGAAATGCAAGTGTAGCGGCGGGTGAAAAAGAGGGTAACTAACCCTGCCCCCAACCCGATCCCGAGCGCAATCTACCCCCTGGACCTAAACCCTAAGGATAGTACTGATGTGGCATTGACAGAGCGGGCGGCCGTTACCCGAAATGCAGATGTACCGGCGGGTGAAAAAGAGGGTACCTAACCCTGACCCCAACCCGACCCCAAGCGCGATATAACCCCTGTATCTAAACCCTAAGGATAGTGCTGATGTAGCATTGACAGAGCGGGCGGCCGTTACCCGAAATGCAGGTGAGGCGGCGGTTGAAGAGGGTATCTAACCCTGACCCCAACCTGACCCCGAGCGCAATCTACCCCCTGTACCTTAACCCTAAGGATAGTACTGATGTGGCATTGACAGGGCGGGCGGCCGTTACCCGAAATGCAGGTGTAGCTGCGGGTGAAAAAGGGGGTATCTAACCCTGACCCCAACCCGACCCCGAGCGCAATATACCCCCTGTACCTAAACCCTAAGGATAGTACAGATGTGGCATTGACAGAGCGGGCGGCGGTTACCCGAAATGTTGGTTAGGCTGCGGGTGAAAAAGAGGGTACCTAACCCTGACCCCAACCCGACCCCGAGCGCAATATACCTCCTGTACCTAAACCCTAAGGATAGTACTGATGTAGTATTGACAGAGCGGGCGGCCGTTACCCGAAATGCAGGTGAGGCGGCGGTTGAAGAGGGTATCTAACCCTGACCCCAACCCGACCCCGAGCGCAATCTAGCCCCTGTACCTAAACCGTAAGGAAAGTACAGATGTGGCATTGACAGAGCGGGCGGCCGTTACCCGAAATGCAGGTGTAGCGGCGGGTGAAAAAGAGGGTACCTAACCCTGACCCCAACCCGACCCCGAGCGCAGTATACCCCCTGTACCTAAACCCTGGCGGCCGTTACCCGAAATGCAGGTGAGGAGGCGGTTGAAGAGGGTATCTAACCCTGAGCCCAACCCGACCCCGAGCGCAATCTACCCCCTGTACCTAAACCCTAAGGATAGTACAGATGTGGCATTGACAGAGCGGGCGGCCGTTACCCGAAATGCAGGTGTAGCGGCGGGTGAAAAAGAGGGTACCTAACCCTGACCCCAATCCGACCCCGAGCGCAATCTACCCCCTGTACCTAAACCCTAAGGATAGTACAGATGTGGCATTGACAGAGCGGGCGGCCGTTACCCGAAATGCAGGTGTAGCGGCGGGTGAAAAAGAGGGTACCTAACCCTGACCCCAACCCGACCCCGAGCGCAAAATACCCCCTGTACCTAAACCCTAAGGATAGTACTGATGTAGCTTTGACAGAGCGGGCGGCCGTTACCCGAAATGCAGGTGAGGCGGCGGTTGAAGAGGGTATCTAACCCTGACCCCAACCCGGCCCCGAGCGCAATCTACCCCCTGTACCTTAACCCTAAGGATAGTACAGATGTGGCATTGACAGAGCGGGCGGCCGTTACCCGAAATGCAGGTTCTACCCCCTGTACCTAAACCCTAAGGATAGTACAGATGTGGCATTGACAGAGCGGGCGGCCGTTACCGGAAATGCAGGTGTAGCGGCGGGTGAAAAAGAGAGTACCTAACCCTGACGCCAACCCGACCCCGAGCGCAATCTACCCCCTGTACCTAAACCCTAAGGATAGTACTGATGTGGCATTGACAGAGCGGGCGGCCGTTACCCGAAATGCAGATGTACCGGCGGGTGAAAAAGAGGGTACCTAACCCTGACCCCAACGCGACCCCAAGCGCAATATAACCCCTGTATCTAAACCCTAAGGATAGTGCTGATGTAGCATTGACAGAGCGGGCGGCCGTTACCCGAAATGCAGGTGGAGCGGCGGGTGAAAAATACGGTACCTAACCCTGACCCCAACCCTACCCCGAGCGCAATCTACCCCCTGTACCTAAACCCTACGGATAGTACAGATGTGGCATTGACAGAGCGGGCGGCCGTTACCCGAAATGCAGGTGTAGCGGCGGGTGAAAAAGAGGGTACTTAACCCTGACCCCAACCCGACCCCGAGCGCAATGTACCCCCTGTACCTAAACCCTAAGGATAGCACAGATGTGGCTTTGACAGAGCGGGCGGCCGTTACCCGAAATGCAGGTGTAGCGGCGGGTGAAAAAGAGGGTACTTAACCCTGACCCCAACCCGACCCCGAGCGCAATCTACCCCCTGTACATAAACCCTGAGGATAGTACAGATGTGGCATTGACAAAGCGGGCGGCCGTTACCCGAAATGCAGGAGTGGCGGTGGGAGAAAAAGAGGGTACCTAACCCTGACCACAACGAGACCCCGAGCGCAAGCTACCCCCTGTACCTAAATCCTAAGGATAGTACAGATGTGGCATTGACAGAGCGGGCGGCCATTACCCGAAATGCAGGTGTGGCGACGGGTGAAAAAGAGGGTACCTAACCCTGACCCCAACCCGACCCTGAGCGCAATCTACCCTCTGTACCTAAACCCTAAGGATAGTACAGATGTGGCATTGACAGAGCGGGCAGCCGTTACCCGAAATGCAGGTTCTACCCCCTGTACCTAAAGCCTAAGGATAGTACAGATGTGGCATTGACAGAGCGGGCGGCCGTTACCCGAAATGCAGGTGTAGCGGCGGGTGAAAAAGACGGTATCTAACCCTGACCCCAACCCGACCCCGAGCGCAATCTACCCCTTGTACCTAAACCCTAAGGATAGAACAGATGTGGCATTGACAGAGCGGGCGGCCGCTACCCGAAATGCAAGTGTAGCGGCGGGTGAAAAAGAGGGTAACTAACCCTGCCCCCAACCCGATCCCGAGCGCAATCTACCCCCTGGACCTAAACCCTAAGGATAGTACTGATGTGGCATTGACAGAGCGGGCGGCCGTTACCCGAAATGCAGATGTACCGGCGGGTGAAAAAGAGGGTACCTAACCCTGACCCCAACCCGACCCCAAGCGCGATATAACCCCTGTATCTAAACCCTAAGGATAGTGCTGATGTAGCATTGACAGAGCGGGCGGCCGTTACCCGAAATGCAGGTGCAGCGGCGGGTGAAAAAGAGGGTACCTAACCCTGACCCCAACCCGACCCCGAGCGCAATATACTCCCTGTACCTAAACCCTCAGGATAGTACTGATGTAGCATTGACAGAGCGGGCGGCCGTTACCCGAAATGCAGGTGAGGCGGCGGTTGAAGAGGGTATCTAACCCTGACCCCAACCTGACCCCGAGCGCAATCTACCCCCTGTACCTTAACCCTAAGGATAGTACTGATGTGGCATTGACAGGGCGGGCGGCCGTTACCCGAAATGCAGGTGTAGCTGCGGGTAAAAAACGGGGTATCTAACCCTGACCCCAACCCGACCCCGAGCGCAATCTACCCCCTGTACCTAAACCCTAAGGATAGTACAGATGTGGCATTGACAGAGCGGGCGCCGGTTACCCGAAATGTTGGTTAGGCTGCGGGTGAAAAAGAGGGTACCTAACCCTGACCCCAACCCGACCCCGAGCGCAATATACCCCCTGTACCTAAACCCTAAGGATAGTACTGATGTAGTATTGACAGAGCGGGCGGCCGTTACCCGAAATGCAGGTGAGGCGGCGGTTGAAGAGGGTATCTAACCCTGACCCCAACCCGACCCCGAGCGCAATCTAGCCCCTGTACCTAAACCGTAAGGAAAGTACAGATGTGGCATTGACAGAGCGGGCGGCCGTTACCCGAAATGCAGGTGTAGCGGCGGGTGAAAAAGAGGGTACCTAACCCTGACCCCAACCCGACCCCGAGCGCAGTATACCCCCTGTACCTAAACCCTGGCGGCCGTTACCCGAAATGCAGGTGAGGAGGCGGTTGAAGAGGGTATCTAACCCTGAGCCCAACCCGACCCCGAGCGCAATCTACCCCCTGTACCTAAACCCTAAGGATAGTACAGATGTGGCATTGACAGAGCGGGCGGCCGTTACCCGAAATGCAGGTGTAGCGGCGGGTGAAAAAGAGGGTACCTAACCCTGACCCCAATCCGACCCCGAGCGCAATCTACCCCCTGTACCTAAACCCTAAGGATAGTACAGATGTGGCATTGACAGAGCGGGCGGCCGTTACCCGAAATGCAGGTGTAGCGGCGGGTGAAAAAGAGGGTACCTAACCCTGACCCCAACCCGACCCCGAGCGCAAAATACCCCCTGTACCTAAACCCTAAGGATAGTACTGATGTAGCTTTGACAGAGAATATTTGCCACATGTAGATCTAGATAGACCTAGATCTATGACATTAGAGGTGTGGTCTTGTTGGTTAGAGCAACATTCGTGACAATGACTCACAGACTGTTACTGAAAACAAACAGATTCAGGACAGTAGCCACTGCCAGTGTTGCCAGCCTACGGGCTACGTTTCTTCCCCAAAATGGAAAGGGTGGGCTAGGCTACAGCAGACGTCCAATCGTAGACATACAATCTAGATCCAGGGTTAAATGCACAGGCGCTCAGATCTGCTGACAGAACCCCCGAAGTAAATAAACAACGCCCCCCTCTCAGGCACCGCATATAATAGAAAGAAAGGTACCGCTCTTGGTTTGCAGCGCCACAGACAGGCCCTCGCTTCAACCGGCCCTAGCGACCCACACACGACATTCACAACGCATCTATCACCTCGAATCAACTCAATAGAAGTTTAACTCTTACCACATCTACTTTCTGATGCCTGACATGTCCACAACTTAGCACAAATATGACATTTTCACACCAACTTGCAAAACAACAACACACTCGGACAGATCCCTCGACCACTTTCGCCAAAAACGTGCCCCCGCCGAATTTAATGAGATAATCTCCAGTATACTAAGCGAAATAACTATAGTACCAAAAAGGCCTCAATAGTAATATACTAATCCTGTGACGATTAAACAGGAGGTGTGGCGAGTTCACCACGAGATGTGGCGAGATTGGCGAGTTCACCAGAAAATGTGGCGAGTTCACCGGTCCGTTTGTGGCGAGTTCTCCAAAGTGTGGCGAGTTCTCTTGTGGCGAGTTCGTTTTGTGGCGAGTTATCTGTAAACCGTTGCTTTTTCATATCAGTGATTTGTAGCGCGATCGCAGCACAATCGCGGAAAATATAGGCCGAAACGTGTGTCTACGGCATTTATGACTTTAAAGTTTAGGATACGGGTGTTGTTGGAGAGGAGCAGTATAAAATGCATCACAAGCATTCTAATAGGACTACTTTGCTACCTTGCCTGGGTTGGCTTTTGACCTGTCACGTCATGTCGTTTCTTTGCCGGGGTTGGGTTTCGAACTGTCGTGTCCTGTCATTTTGTTGCCAGGGTCGGCTATAAAACAGTTGGGTCCTGTCATTTCCTTGCCTGGGTTGGCTTCCCACCTGTCACGTCATGTCGTTTCTTTGCCGGGGTTGGGTTTCGAACTGTCGTGTCCTGTCATTTTGTTGCCAGGGTCGGCTATAGAACAGTTGGGTCCTGTCATTTCCTTGCCTGGGCTGGCTTCCCACCTGTCACGTCATGTCGTTTCTTTGCCGGGGTTGGGTTTCGAACTGTCGTGTCCTGGCATTTTGTTGCCTGGGTTGGGTTTCGAACTGTCGTGTCCTGTCGTTTCCTTACCACAGTTGGGTTTCGAACTGTCGTGTCCTGTCGTTTCCTTACCACAGTTGGGTTTTGAACTGTCGTGTCCTGTCATCTTCTTGCCAGTGTTAGCTTCCCACCTGTCACGTCATGTTGTTTCCTTGCCAGGGTTTGCTTTCGAACTGTCGTGTCCTGTCGTTTCCTTGCCAGGGTTTGCTTCCCACCTGTCACGTCATGTCGTTTCCTTGCCAGGGTTGGGTTTCGAACTGTCGAGTCCTGTCATTTCCTTGCCAGAGTTAGCTTCCCACCTGTCACGTCATGTCGTGTTCTTGCCAGGGTTGGGTTTTGAACTGTCATGTTGTGTCGCTTCAGATGCAGGGAAAGGTTGGGTTATGAACTGTCACGTCATGTCGCTTCCTTGACAAGGTTGGCTTCCAACCTGTCACGTCATGTCGCTTCCTTGCCAGGGTTGGCTTCTGACCTGTCATGTCATGTCGCTTCCTTACCAAGGTGGGCTTCCAACTGTCACATCATTCGCTTCCTTGCCAGGGTTGGCTTTCGAACTGTCGTGTCCTGTCGTGTCCTTGCCAGGGTTAGGTTTCGAACTGTCGTGTCCTGTTGTGTCCTTGCCAGGGTTGGCTTTCAAACTGTCATGTCGTGTCGCTTCAGATGCAGGAAAAGTTTGGGTTCTGAACTGTCATGTCATGTCGCTTCCTTACCAAGGTGGGCTTCCAACCTGTCACGTCATGTCGCTTCCTTGCCAGGGTTGGCTTCTGACCTGTCACGTCATGTCGCTTCCTTGCCAGGGATGGGTTTCGAACTGTCGTGTCCTGTCATGTCCTTGCCAGGGTTGGCTTTCGAACTGTCATGTCGCTTCAGATGCAGGGAAAGGTTGGCTTCCAACCTGTCACGTCATGTCGCTTCCTTACCAAGGTTGGCTTCCAACCTGTCACGTCATGTCGCTTCCTTGCCAGGGTTGGCTTCTGACCTGTCACGTCATGTCGCTTCCTTGCCAGGGTTGGGTTTCGAGCTGTTGTGTCCTTGCCAGGGTTGGCTTTCGAACTGTCATGTCGTGTCGCTTCAGATGCAGGGAAAGGTTGGCTTCCAACCTGTCATGTCATGTCGCTTCCTTGCCAGGGTTGCCTTCTGACCTGTCACGTCATGTCGCTTCCTTGCCAGGGTTGGCTTTCCAACTGTCCCTCATACCCCTCTCCAACCATCCACCCCTCACACCAAACCTCATTGGCCTGCTGTCATTCTTGTACTGTTCATCTGTGACTGCACAATCTGTACACTAAGGTGCTGTCCATACACATGTCAGTGCTGTATGCCGCTGTACAGATTGAGTACATGTTTGTAGACTTTGTATACCTGTTCACTGGCAGGAGTGCCCTCGATTTTCGTGACGGCTTACATGGAAGATGGACCGGTTAAACAGGCATGGCCTCCACGTCCATCGCACGTACGCTCAGGTTCATCCGCTAGGCCAGATTTCATTTGACCCCGTAAACAACAGAGACGGTTATTTCGTGTTAATAAATACTGTGTTATGATCAACATAATTGGTTGGTTGTAGCAGGACACTGCCAGCAGTAAGTTCTAGGGATGTGCCTGGAGGTAACGCATCATTCTGTCCGACCGATTACAAATGAAGGATGGGACATAATAAATCCTGCAACAACAAGATTCGCAAAGAGGGGCGCGAATCCATGAGTTCTGGCTCTCCACTGGACAAAGCGGAGTGCGTTAACCACCAGGGCATTCGGGCGGCCCCTGATGTCCAGGTGATCTGTGATGTCCACCAAAGGGAGAACTCATAAAGCAATTGTATTCATAAAGCTGGCACCGCCTTGAAATAGTCTCCGAAATACAAAGGTCATTCCATGATAATGCCAAACCAATGCTATCTAGCATGCCATGGCATGGCGAGTTACGGGACGCTTAGCCCGCCTAACTTCCTTCTAACAATGACATAACGTTATGGTCTTAGGAAGGACACATTACTGTAGAAGTCGCCATTTATGATGAGGGTAACGGAATGCTGGAGCCAAGAATACCAATATTGATTGAAATGAACATTTTAAACATGAATTTTAATTCACGGAATATGAAAATCATATATTTAAACAATTATAAAACCATTACAAACGATATAGATCTTCAAATAGCGACATGCACTGTCGGCGATTTTGCTGAATCATCAATAAAATAATGCCTCTGTATTGTTAAAGTACATTATTACGTATGAAATTCCATTAAGACTGATATACAAAGATGATTAGACCACTTTCATGACTTACTCTCTGCCGCTCTCTCCTGCGATCGTCTTCCTGTTTTCTCAAAGAATCCTGGTGCTTATCATCAACTTCTCTTCGTCGCTTCTCTTCTTCCTTTTTCTTATCTTCCTGCTGCCGTCGCAGTTCGTCTTGTTGCCGCTGGGCCTGTGGTGTGGAGAAGGATAAACGTAGCGGTCCTTGACACCAGGGATATAATCGTTCAGTAAATAACACGCAGACACTAATTTCGTATGGCTTGAAATAACAACATCCCGGTATATATGATTCCACATGTTAAAATAGGTAAATTCCGGACATGGACATCATTGGTCGCATGATAACTGTTCCATCTCTCAACTTATTACATGTATTGATCTGATCATGATACGTCATACCACATGTCAACATCCGACCCGTTAGTTAAATATTTACGACAAAACAATTACATTGCAGATTATTATCGAGTGGCATTCGTTACATCAGGTATACGGTGGTTGTTACTATGGTGACGTACCGCCTCGTGTTTCTCGCGGTCCTTTCGCTTCTCGTTCTCTAGCTCTTCCTGCATCTTCCGGTTATCTTCTTCTATTTTCTGCAGCAGCCGCTCGTCTTCTTCTCTTTGTCTTTTCTTCTCAAGCTCCTGTTGCATCTTTTTCTCCTCGATTTGCCTTCGCAGCTCGTCTTGATATTTAGAACGAGTGTTCTTTTCAGCATCCGACTGAAATGTGAATACGGGTTGTTCTTTGCCACGGGGAATGCCAAATGTAATCGTAAGTTGGATTTCAGATTATCTCAAATAGCAAAATAACAGAAAGACGACCTTTCATCCTTGCTGAGAAATTAAAGTAAGTTCACGCTTCGTATATATAATGGCAACTGGTTCCTTGAAATAGTGAGGGAATAGAATCACAATTTCACAATTCAAGGCTTAATCTTGAAGAACTGACGATTTTCGTCAATAATATCGCAATGGTAATAACAATGATAACGTTATCATCGAGCATCTAACGAAATCTTCCTTGTTACAGTTTAATTACCAGACAGTTTAGCGCCATAAATGATGATACACAGTTAACACCACGCACCAGGCCTTCTCCGAAGATGCCATGGCCCCCTCTGGCGTGGGTGGGTGCCTCGGCCCCGCCCCCCGGGCCAGACGGCTGAGAGGCGTCCAGGTTAGGGGGAGGCTGGCGGAAACTGGAAGGTGGGGACTTGTACGAGTTCATTAGGCGGTCTTGGTTGTCGTCGTGCATGTTACGGAGATCCGCTGCAAATTAATAAACATAAAATCATCGTTTGCATGGGAGATAAGCCAATGTTTCAAAATACATCGCTTCGTTGAAACGCAACTGCACTCAGTAAGTGAATAATGCATAATAAATAACGCCCCTCACGTAATCATGCAATTGACACATATTTATATGCTGTATATGGACAGGTGTGGTGTGATCGGTCATGCGTTTCAAAGATATGATCCGGTATTTAATTCGTCACTGTACAGAAGTGGAATGCTGGAAATAAGATGTGACAAACTAAAACTGCTGTAGAGGCATCTGAGATGACACCTTTATCACAGCAAGTGGAACGTTATCTACCACGTGCATATAGGCGTGAAACATTTACCTGAATCAAAGAATGACAGTGAAACAAAAAGAATTCGCGTCCTTTGCATCATGAGTGCTAGTCGTAAACGCCAAAAACATGCACCGTATTTGGGGAAAAATGTTGGTGTTCTGGTCACTTTGGTACCAATCAAAACGCAGGCGAAGACACCTCCCGGGTCAATGAAACAAGGTTGTATGAAACAGGTCCCAGGAACAGGTGTGTGGCTCAGCTTGCTTACCACATGAACTAGGGACATCCCCAATTCATTTCAGTACCATACAAGCATAACAATGTCACGTTAGAAGTGATACCGATTAACTGCGGCATGGAGACAGGGTGAAGTGGTGTGACTTCATGTCATACATAAGTGTAGAAGGCATCACCACTGTCCATGTGGGATTCGTACAAGAGCTAATTGATGCGTCTATACACAAATGCAATAGCGATTCAACACACATACTAATTAGCAAAAATACAGGACCCCGGGAACAAACCATTCAAGCTTGTAAGTCTATCTGTCGGCTGTTGGTTCGGTTGAGCGTCTGCGGCTTGTTTCCGATTGGCTGCAACGGTAGCATACTCCATGGTAACAAGCGCCATACATTGATATCCCGAAAACAGTTTGCTCATATCAAACTGCCGGGATGTATATTCGTGTAAAGAATATATTTTAAATGGCGTTGTCAATGGCGCAGTCAGGCTCATTAAGCAGGGATAGAAATCTACCAGATATGGTGTGACTACGATCATGTAGATAATCATGAACCAATTTATGTCAAATGCAATCAGAATTCTCACTGTTAAGGTGCTATACAACCAGTTGCTCTGGGCAGTGCAAATAGTACGGAACTACTCAAAGTATCTATCAGTGGTGACAATCATGATATCCGTTGCGCATAACATATACAGGTTATGCGCATACATAAGATATACATGTTGTAGAAGTTTCTCTCGTCCCAAGCTAGTCACCAAAGTAATGTGAGTGAACGAAAGAGAAAATTCGATCACACGTTTTAAGCCAAGAAGAGAAATGGATTATATGATTGTAAAGCATAGAGAAATATTGAGATATTAATCAATCAATCGCTTAAGGAACCATGCTGATAATGCGGCGGAACTTTCTATGGGATCTAACAGCACAAACCTATGATGTTGCCTTGTGTATCCCGCATGGGGGCGCCACCACCTCCCCTGCCAAACGGATCGTAGTTCTTTATGTCTTCCTCCAACTTGCGCTCGTACCTACAAGTTAGAAATAAAGAACTAGCAAACTGGCATTCTGTAAAATGTTAGATCCAGACTAATGTACAGAATAGAGTAGTTGGATATTTTGGTGTTTGGTGCCTTAGTTGCACACATTGGCTAAACCAGCCCGAGGCGATGCCGACCACGATCAGGACAGAACACGAGATCTGTTGGTTACTATCAAATGCAAAGTAGGATGTGGAAAACCACAGACAAAATGACTTCACTTTCAGATGGTTTACCTATCCTTTTCTTGCTTTTCTCGCTGTTTCTTAATTTTTTGCTGTTCGATCTAAAAGAGAAAACGATATTACGTAAGTGTCACAAATGAAACGGGCATGATTATTTTTACTGTCAAAATTAATGCGATGACACCAGGCGGTTTAAATAGAGTTTCCATGCTATTTCACGGCATTATAAATGCATATTGCCTATACAAACAGAAAATGTATACAAATAATTAAAAAAAGGAAGATCCATGTTAAAAGAAGAAACACCACATGATGTAATGCGGCAGAAACAGGCTAGCATAACGCAGAAAGTGAGCAATCAGCATCACGACATCACAACTTTGACCTCTTCTGGGATGCATTTCAAGATCTACACACTTACATTTCTAGTGCAAAGAAAAGCGACCATGATGTTACCACTTGAATGACACTTACCTGTGCCTGGAGTTCCTCCTGGTACGCCTTCTTGGCGTCCGTCTGTGAGTTGCCCTGTTGGGGAGCGGAGCCAATGAACGGGGACTGCTCCTCGGCCGCAGTGCGTGGCGCAGTCAGCTCACGTGGTCTGTTACCCCATCACATAGGGCAAGAAAACACACCGTTTCGTACTGGCACTACTAACATAGCATGATGAACAGGGATATATCTATAGCATACGCCAATGAGCACTCCCTCTAGGTTATGGAGATATTTACTGCGGGAAATGGATATATCTAATATTGTACGTTCTAGATATTCGGTCGCACATTCTCACGTTAATGAAGTTTCGGAAAAAGCATTTAATCCTAATCAAAGTAAATACACAATGGCGGTTGTTTTTTTTTTGTGTTTTTTTTAAGAAATAAGAAAGACATGGTAACATGGTATGTCAACTATAAATATATCTCTCGAAAGGGTGCGACAGTGATCTCAAAGTTTCAAGTGACTGACCGGTTGTCGAAGGTGACTCGAGGGGTGGTATTCGCGGCGGGGGGTCGCTGCACAGGGGGCTGGTTATCGTAGACGCCGCGAGGTGGCGCCAAACCCATGGGCGGGGCACCTGGTAATTATAATATGTTCCCGTCAGCAAACAATTGACTATCAACTGCTACACTGCAACTTGGCGGGGGGGGGGGGGGCGGGGGCGTTAGCTAGCTTTTACTTCATTTCCGAATTCCATATGCCGCATAGTAAAATTGCTGCCTTTCATTCAGCTGAACCCACGCGTAGGGGTCAGACTTTTGTATATATGTTAAGCATGGGCAAATCCCCGACCAGATATCATCACTGTTCCATATGGTTTCTACGGAATTCGGCATCAAAATGAAACCTAAAATGTGATCATCCCCATCATACAAGTATCAAAATATCCCTGGCAACGGGTTTCAAGGGGCATTTTCATGACAAGAATATGAAAGAAGATATGAAATCATCACCACATGTAAAGGGCTGAATCGATCCATTGGTGGTTTAGGCCACTTATATGATCAGCTCGGCTAAACAGGACGACCACGGCGGCTTCCCAAGGTAAACAAGTATAAATATAACACAGGAAATAAGACCAGCAGTACATGCCTGCCAGGCCAGGGTCCAGTGGGTTTCTCATGCCGTAGTAGTAGTATGCATCATCCAGGGCTGTGTTGTAGGGCCCCAACCCTGGCTGCCCGGCGGCCTGCATCAGTCCGCTGCCGGCACGACAAGATAGACCATCACACCCCTGCTTGCATTTATTTGTTTGTCTTTATTATCTTTACAGAATAACATTGCGTATCACTGCCTATTGCTAATTTCGGAAGCTTCCCACGTCTGAAGAAAATCTACAACGTTTGTCGCTCCTCTTGCAGACCATAATTGCGTCGTATTTCACGTGTTACTCACAACGAGTATTTACAACGAAAATTGTTTTTCATTTTCCAGATAATGAAGATGGAAATGATGAATAGATTTAGATATAAGCCACATTTCTAATTTTTTAGCAATTAGAATACAAATAATCATGGTGAATTTTGCCTTTATGTTCTGCTAATTATTATTATTATGCATTATTTGCGCCCCTGAAGCACAACTGTTATTAAAAACAATATCTGCAAACAGAATGTATAGGGTATGCTCTTCTGCAAGGACTTTTCCTAGACATAGACACGTACATGTCACGAAAATGTAACATGTAAATTACAGACTTGATATACACATGATGAGCCCATTACAGCATTAAGTTCAGGGCAATGTGCTCACCCGGGAGGAGGTTGTGATAAAAGCGAGGGGTGGTACAGGCCCAAGCCATTCTCAAGGATTCCTTGGCGAGGCGGCGTCCTGCACGGCCCAAAGCAAAGCCAAGCTATATATTGACTACACACACTCGTCACAGAGAAAATACTATAAGACGGTTCATACGGAGACATATAGCTTTAGCGTTTATATAGGTCGACTGAAAGAGGAAAGCCAAGATACTAGCTGAACTATATAGGGATTGTTCCAATATTACCACCATGGAATGAAAACACAGATGTCATTTAATTACTTCTAACTTAAAGAAAATAAATTATTGTTATCAAATTCTCGATCAGAAAACCAAGCACAATATCAAAATGAAGCGTTTTTCAAATAATTTTTTTATCCTAAAATACATACTACTTAGGTAATAGACAACATAGGAGTGTTGTAGCAGTCTACTTGGAGAGATTATCTTATCTAACGAGAACATATTGCAAGGAAGCGCTTAGACCCACCTGTAATCCGTCTCCCGTACCATGGGGGGCTGGGCAGGGTGGGGGGACTGAGCAGGGTAAGCGGGGCGGCCCCTGGGGTCCGACCCTCGGGATGGCAAGGCGTTCACCCTAGCATCCTCTTTCCTCTCGCTATCGTGCAGCAAAGTTATCACAAAAATAGTAATCATCCACATTGCAACTTAAAATTGTAGATTAGCAAAGGCATGTATGAAACACCAGGCGTTAACCAGTCACTCTATGCAAAAAAAAATCCCATAAGTTTGAAAAATGTCTATGATCAAATGATATATATGATGTGAACCGTATGTTCTACCAAACGACTTTTATCACGCAATAGTTGGCTAAAGCGGTGTTACTCACATATCTTTTAAGCCCTTTGCCTCTTGCATCTGCTGCTCCAGGTCATGCCGGTATGCGGCCTTCCTTCTCTGGTCAGCACTGGCATTGACGTCGCCCCCTGTCGGACGAAAGGTTAACCAAGAGTGGCCAAGAGACAAATCGACGAAAAACCCTCATTTGAAGCTACACAATACTCTGAACTTCGTATTTATATTATGTAGTGCTAAATATAAAAACCTAGAGGTTTTTAGAGTTAAAACGGTCCGTTTTTGTCTGCAGAATAACCATGACCACTATTAGAAGGTACTGATTTTTAGGATGGTTACGTTCATTTATATCTCGTTACGGGTAATCACACGAGGAGTTAGAGGGGCGGGCATTGACTGAAAATCTTAAACAATAACCTTTTAATCATTATAAGACTGAGACGTTAGTTTACTTGTGTGGCATATTACTCGCGTTTTTTGCGACAGGGATTGTTGGTATCGCGATGATAAACAAATTGTAAGCCATAAGGACATATGCTACACTGCTTAGATGCTACATTATTTATTCCGATGGTGTCATACACGGTAAATACGTGTAATAAATGAATCACATAAGACGCTCGATGAATTGACCTACCTATCATGAGAGTGGCATTGTACTCGCCATCTCTCTGCGGACGGCGCCCTTGCATTGGCTGCTTGGCGGGGGCCGAGTAGCTGGTTCCCTGTGCCGGGGCGGGTGCTGGTGCCAGTCCGGGTATGAATGGTGGAGGGGGTGGCTCCCTAGAAGGGGGTGGCGACCGCGCCCCACGACTGCGAGTGCGGCGCTGTAGAACAACATACATTACACATTGCAAAACGAGTAATTGTATTTAATGAATAATTGCCGATTTGTACATGAGGCAGCAGGCCCGTTTCACATATACCAACACTATTAAAAGGGTACTTATATCTCCAGAATAGATATACCTATGATTCTTATGGTTGTAGGTCTTACATCCCGCGTTCTCTCATTCATTTTTTTATATTTCATTTTATGAATATGTCCTTACATATACCTCTTGTACATTTTTCGTTCTATTTTTTAGTACATTACAGGTTTCTGATATCGCTCAAAAAATAATGCTGGCACCATACCGTTTCACCCATTCCATGGCAAAAGAAACTACAAATAGTTAAGTACGGAAACAAGAATCTGAGTGTTCCGTAATCACAGAAAAGTATGTTTAGGATCATAAAAACAAAATCGGTATCAATATAAAATTCTATGGTTTTAAAGGTTGACTGCATGTGCCTATCATCATGTATTAATATATGTCAACATCGAAGTCCCTGCCATCATTGGAATAGAAGCACTAGTGGCCAGTTGCGGCAATGCGTTCTTTCCTCTGCCACAACAGATTTGCCATTGAGATTATTTGAAAATGTAACAAATTATACGGTGTCATGAGCTAATGCTGTATGTATGAAGACAGACCATACTAATGCACATAATGACACAGAAGACACTAGTTCATTGGACGATAAGAAACATAAAACAAAACATGCAAGTGTGCCCCATATAATTAGATGACTGCAGAAAAATACGTCCCAGAAATCTAAAGAGAAACCAGATTGGACAAAAATATACGCTTATATTAAGACTGTTGTAGAAGTAAAAAAGCCACAAGAGACTGACCCAATGAATCACAGCCACAAGAGATTGACCTGATGAATCACAGCCACAAGGGACTGATCCAATGAATCACAGCCACAAGGGACTGACCTAATGAATCACAGCCACAGGGGACTGACCCAATGAATCACAGCCACAAGGGACTGACCTAATGAATCACAGCCACAGGGGACTGACCCAATGAATCACAGCCACAAGGGACTGACCTAATGAATCACAGCCACAAGGGACTGACCCAATGAATCACAGCCACAAGAGACTGACCCAATGAATCACAGCCACAAGGGACTGACCCAATGAATCACAGCCACAAGGGACTGACCCAATGAATCACAGCCACAAGAGACTGACCCAATGAATCACAGCCACAAGGGACTGACCCAATGAATCACAGCCACAAGGGACTGACCTAATGAATCACAGCCACAAGGGACTGACCCAATGAATCACAGCCACAAGGGACTGACCCAATGACTCACAGCCACAAGGGACTGACCCAATGAATCACAGTCACAAGGGACTGACCCAATGAATCACAGCCACAAGGGACTGACCCAATGAATCACAGCCACAGGGGACTGACCCAATGAATCACAGCCACAAGGGACTGACCCAATGAATCACAGTCACAAGGGACTGACCCAATGAATCACAGCCACAAGGGACTGACCCAATGAATCACAGCCACAAGGGACTGACCCAATGAATCACAGCCACAGGGGACTGACCCAATGACTCACAGCCACAGGGGGCTGACCCAATGACTCACAGCCACAAGGGACTGACCCAATGACTCATAGCCACAAGGGTCTGACCCAATGACTCACAGCCACAACGGGCTGACCCAATGAATCACAGCCACAAGAGACTGACCCAATGGCTCACAGCCATAGGGGACTGACCCAATGATTCACAGCCACAGGGGACTGACCCAATGACTCATAGCCACAAGGGACTGACCCAATGACTCACAGTCACAACGGGCTGACGCAATGAATCACAGCCACAAGAGATTGACCTGATGAATCACAGCCACGAGGGACTGACCCAATGAACCACAGCCACAAGGGACTGACCTAATGAATCACAGCCACAAGGGACTGACCCAATGAATCACAGCCACAGGGGACTGACCCAATGACTCACAGCCACAGGGGACTGACCCAATGACTCACAGCCACAGGGGACTGACCCAATGACGCACAGCCACAGGGGACTGACCCAATGACTCACAGCCACAGGGGACTGACCCAATGACTCATAGCCACAGGGGACTGACCCAATGACTCATAGCCACAAGGGACTGACCCAATGGCTCACAGCCATAGGGGACTGACCCAATGGCTCACAGCCATAGGGGACTGACCCAATGATTCACAGCCACAGGGGACTGACCCAATGACTCACAGCCACAGGGGACTGACCCAATGACTCATAGCCACAAGGGACTGACCCAATGACTCACAGTCACAACGGGCTGACCCAATGACTCACAGCCACAAGAGTTTGACCTGATGAATCACAGCCACAAGGGACTGACCCAATGAATCACAGCCACAGGGGACTGACCCAATGAATCACAGCCACAACGGGCTGACCAAATGAATCACAGCCACAGGGGACTGGCCCAATGACTCACAGCCACAAATGACTGACCCAATGAGTCACAGCCACAAGAGACTGACCCAATGACTCACAGCAACAAGAGACTGACCCAATGACTCACAGCAACAAGAGATTGACCCAATGAATTAGTGATTTAACGTACCGGTACGTAAGGAAGGATAGATCCATGTTGCAGAGAAAAAGAACATCTCCACACCAAACATCTGGATAGTTTATTAATATAGGTGATTTGATATAGGGGAAGATACATACATATAGGGGAAGATACATCAATATATATATATGATAGGTCCGAAAAAAGTGAAGGAAGGTTATAGGAGGGCTACGCTTACAGCTTACCTCCTTCGTTTTATTAGCTAAACCACCTACATAGTCCGAGTTGTATTTCATTCTCAATCTCGCCAGCTGGGTTAGACACACAAGGTATAAAACGAGAGACATCGTTAGTGTGAGACTACTGCAGGGTTAAGGGTAACAATAGGTAGTTAACACGTGAAAGCCATGCACAAAACGTATTTAATAATAACATATATAAAATATACAGCAATCTATTACTTAATTCCGTACATCATGAAGCATTAGACTATAAGTACTCCTGTACTATATATGTTAGTGCCATGTGTACAGACTACAAGGCATAAGCCTCATTATTTGGTATCTTACGACGCTAAATACCACTAATTATACATTCCGTGACGTCATTTACAAGCAAGCGTCCGTACTATGTCGTCTCACTGCACCAATCAGAACAGGCCTTTGATTTAGGAAGCTGACTTCACATGTTGAAAGGGACAAACAAGTCCTGCTAACTACAATTCACATTTCTAATCCAGAATAAATGTCATTAAAGCAAAGAACCAAAACAAAACATAACAGAAGCTAGATTGCCACATATGCGCCCACTAAAGCGTAAAAGCATTGTCCAGATCTTGTAGATAGACAGGTGTTTGATGAACTACCGACAAGTGCCAAACAGCTGTACAAAGCCTATTTAGCGGATTACGGCATGTGCACTACCAACAGATAAATGCTTCGTATCTGCTACATCAACACTAGACACTTTATAATATCCACATTATAGCGACCGTCTTCCCTGTATATGTATCATATTTCTTAGTAACGATAACAGGTTTTCTGTGGTTAGTTGGCGTTTAACAGGAGGGTGACTGGCAGGCCAGGGGAGAGTGGTGTGTCAGAGCTTACCACGAACAAGACACGAGCGACCAGACTACAACTCCCCCCGAGTAGTACATGTTGTACTGTGAACAATCTACCCGGTAATACTAATAATAACCAAATTGTTTTAACCTGAGATTTTACCAATCTTATGTATCTACATTGCCTTCCTATTGGAAATAAACGCATTAAAAAAAATATAATACTAACGCAGACCTAAAGCTGGCATAACAATCGTTTGCACTGCAGCAGTAATATCACCCCAAAACAAAGACACTGCAGCAGTAATATCACCCCAAAACAAAGACATTTCCATTATTAGCCCAAGATACCACCTCACCAACAAAGGGTTGTTTTCCATCCGTGCTATATTATGATTACTGGTATATGGTTATTAATATTACTGCTAGGAGTTATTACCCTATCGAGCAGGTAGTCGGTTTCCAGCCCATACGGATCTCTGGATGACCTAAGCAGGTCACTGTCGAGCCACAAGGGGTCATCCAGGAGGGGGTGACGGCGAGGACCCTCCAGAAACCTCACCCTCCTGTAGCGGGCCGTTAGAAAGGTCAGCGGTGAGTAAGCACTGACTACACGAAGGTGAAAAGAATCTTAAAACTCACACGTGCAGAGAAACACACAGCCCGTTGTGGTGCGTCACACACACTTGCTGAAGGAACCACGCACACTCCCATGCACAACGCCAAGCAACGCTAAACTAGTATTGTTCTCATTGCACTGCCACTGTGCTAGACGTCCAAAACCGCCGTAAACTTTTATTTTATCACACTTTTGGTGGGTTTTGGTATTGAGCCATCATTGTGTAGGTATGGGCTAAAACCAGGCCGAGATGACAGGATAAAGTGACACAGACCTGAAGTTTTAGCATACGACAACGAACGAGTAGCAGTATAGTGAGAACAAAACCTTCAAAAACCATATATGAAAGATACTGACTTCAACGTGTCATTCTAGAACGTGGTTACTCAGTTACAACAATAAGGGTTGGACACTTTAGCATTTTACTTATGTCGCGATCACAATGAGAAGGACTGACTAAAAATCGACAGGATGGAACTAAATCACCAATTCGATCCACTTTCAGAACACGTCAAAACCAATATCTGACACATGGTAACAACAGAACTCGACCATGTGAACGCCATGGTTAAAACGTCAGTCAAGCCATGACGTCATTCAATCCATGACGTCATCACAGTATAAGGATATTTACCCAATTCGAAAATTCAGATTCAGGATCAAGTAACGATGTTTCTTCCCGAAAGCGGACCCTCCTATTTATTTGGAAAATTTGACGGCAAAGACAAAACCATTAAGGAAAAATAACTAATCAAGGCATAATGAATAATGAGGAACTTACTCCTCGTAACACACTACGAACAATACAGTTACGTTTATAAACTCACAAAGTTGCATAAATTTACGATGTGTTTCAGGTCTTTACGTTATGGATTCCTCTATGTGGCATTACCCCGTGACGGGCTTTCGACACACATACTGTCCTTGGCCTACTTAGTGATATAGAATAGCAGTAATCACGTACTTGGATTCATATTCGTGGTCCAAGTCTCGGAATCGTCGGTCATCCTACAAACAATGATTACATTCATACAAGTGAAAACAGCGGGACAGTCACGAACGGAAGACATTAGAATCTAAATAATCCCTAGAATCAGGCTTAAATCTCGCTCAAAACATTACATGAAATCGCGAGATATTCAATTCAGCGGTGCTACGAACAAATATACCAACATAATGAGTGATTCAACCCCTTATGACGTGATCTATTACTGTGAATATGTTTTGTATTATTTTCGTAAAATTTTATATATATCATACATAAGCAGTTCTTGTATCATGGGCGTTGCTGGGCCTGCGGTACTAAAATAAACTTCACTCATACTTACGAAGTCCCTGTTTAAGTGACTTTCACTTCGCGAAGAGCGAAGCCCGTAGCCGTCATACAAGTCAGGGTCCTCATTACGCCTGCAATATCAAGCATTTCGGCGTAAATCACGATGTGCCAAGACGCCACGACATCACGTGACACACCAGCGTTCGGCAGTAATACGCCACTCCAAAGATCCAAAGTCACGATTGGATATGGCACGAGACTAACGGCATATATCGTCGACATAGCAGCATAAATACGTCATCAAGACATATCATTATGAAACGATGGCTGTGTATAGTCTATCGCGGATCATCAAAACAATACCATGGTAGCCATATCCTAAAATTGGGGGGTAAGTTACGAAGTCCAGTATAGCACAATTGATGTGCAGCAGCCAAAAGTAGGTACAGAAATATGAATATATGTAAACAACCGATCAGGCAAAAAAAACAAAGAAACTTAAAAACAAGATTAGTCAGGGCGGGAGGGGGGGGGGGATTCATTGCATTCATATCTTTCATGCAGTCTCGCGTGTCCGTATGAAACAAAGCAGCATATGTTAACCCTTGTCCTGTGAGAATAGCTCTGACTAAGGCTGGACCACACAGGGAGGATTCTTAACACTCCTCGCGAAGATCCATTTATACGACTGAGTTATACCATCTTATACCAGTAAAGGGGAAACAAGAAGCAGGAGGGACGCCCTTAAATAGTAAACTGTATAAACAGAGAAGGGAAAGAACCTCCGAAATTAAAGACACTGGTTGTTCGGGCGAAGAGATCATGTCATAAATAAGCCGAAGGCGTAAACCACCAGACCATGCTAGCGACCGCGCAGGAAACCAAAGCAGAGGGATCGGGTTACTTTTTCACCATCTAATACCTAGAGGGATCCATTCATTAAAAAGTAAGACACATCTGTACCGCTTAGACGGTTGGCGCTTATGCATTGTGAGTAATATAGTAACCAGGCGAGCTGTTAACTATCGAATAAGTGGCTTTCCCCAGGATGTGGTACGCCATAAGCACAGCTATCCATGCCCCTATCCATACTTAAAGTGTATCCCATGCACCAGACAATATAGATACTACCTATCGACCTCGCCTGGGATTTGACACCAAGCTCGGTAAAGCTCGCGTAAAAATTGTTCGAACGACAAGTCGGTCCTGTAATAAAAAGCGCGAGATATGTAGCAGAGCTCCGTCACGAAACCACCATTTAACCTAATATAGGCAGTTGTACAATGGAGGTTCTTTAAGATGCAGTCGTGTTCCGTCCCTGGACAACAGGTCGTACAATTGATGCGTCGTATAACGCGAGGACCACTACATACACACACATCTTCCATCATGGAACCTCGCTAAATTACATAATTCTCATTCCCATACAATTATGGGCAGCAAAAGATGCGAGACAGATTTTGCAGATTTTAAAGTTATCATTTGAATAAATAAATGATTTAATGAATTAATGATTTGCATAGTACAAAAAAAGAGAGTACATGAGTGAAAGCAGCACTAGTATGTACAAGTGTTTATCATTCATCATAGATGTGTCATGTGTGCGGTATGGCAGCAAATCATGTGTCGTATCTTAACATCTATTTGGTCTCGCAATTTCCGGTCTTGATTAGGAACTACTATCAATTATACATTGTATACTGATTTAATTAGAATAGCTGCTGAATTGACATTGCAAATGTAATAGATGGTGATTTCTTAAATTAAAACGCATGTGGTAGGTTTTGTTACAGTGACATTCTCTCCTCATATTTACAATACACGGCACCACCTCGTTTTTTATTTGGATTGCCACACTTGTTAGCAGTGGATCATTTGGCGTATGTCTGTTACATGAGCAAGCATCAGATTTTCCAGATTTTCCATATTTCATTTACTGTGTCTTAAAACTTAGGTGCATTAGATTAGTTGTAATTGTTATCACAATTGGGTAAAAAATAAGACATTTCTTGACATTTATGTTGATGTCTATCTTTATAAATACAAAATGTGCAGATCCTTCTTGAAAATAATGTTGCTTTCATTTTTTGTTTTTTTTGTTTCACAATTACATAAATTTATGTCAGTAAATGATATAGGCAATATTGGCATTTTTTGACATCCTTACAATATATGTTAAATGCTTCGCTCCATTTTATGGTTTACCCCTTAAGATTACAATCTGCTGAGGACGGAATGCTGGCGGTACCTGTAGTTCCGCTCCTCGCGCCTCTTCTTCTCCAGAATATCGTCGTAGGTGGGCGTAGCCCAGCCCTTGCGGGGTCCGGCCGCGCGGTCCTGCAGGAAGCTCTGCAGGTCCTCGTCCTCCGCGTCGTCCGCACGAACCGCGTTTTGCTAGAGGGACAAGCACGTCAGGCGCTCTTTAAACACGCAATAATACGCCACCATCAATATGGCAGATAATAATGGGAAATCATCTGTTTTGTTTTATTCAATGAAATGTTGAGTGTCTAAGGCTTGAGACCCCAGGAAACTTGTGATAATGGCCAGGGTTACTGAAATAAAGAAGAATGAGACTACCCTTGGAAACTCAGGTATGACTTGACTTGTACATAGTTACTCCTTTCCATTTTTCTTTTGTCCACATGGAGGGGTTACCAAAACAACGGTTTAGTGGAACCACCAATGAATTCATTTACCGAATCAATTCTTTTGAATATCCTTTACACTAAATGGATTTAGATTTAAATTGATTACATATATTTCATGCGAGTTGCTCTAATCAGGGCGTTCGTACTTACCGATCTAGATCTCTCGCGGTCTTTCTTATGTTGCAGGAAGTCATTGTACTCTCGATTTCTCTCATGCAATTTACGAAGCTAAAAATAGGAAGATAAAAATAAGCATACAAAAAACTATTTTGACAATTAGTTCATACACTGCATATGTAGAATACAGATGTTAGGTACTGGAGAAGACGGCAAGGCTATGACGGTTTCAGCTGTTAGCTTACCTCGGCGGAAGCATGATCCTGCAGCCCTGGCAGAGAAGCGATGTATTCGCCTTCTTTTCCCTACAAGCGAACGAAAGAATAAGTTTCAATATACATGTACTCTGTATGGCTGTGTAGAACGGATATTGTAACCAAACGACACAGCAATTCATATACGCCCTTTACATTTCGGTAACAAGTACATTGTTAATAATTAAGTTTCAGTTAAATAGAAAGCCAAGTAATTTAATTGAGTAGAAGACACCCTGGGTGCGCGCTAGCCGTTCGCCACATCGTCAATGGCGAAAGCCACATGTAGGTGGCGCAAGATTGGAACATGCGTGTCGCCACAGTGGCGAAAGAAAAAAATTGCTTGGTTTTCGATCAACGATCAAAATGCGATTTCGCGAAACTGATTTCCCGCAGTCATGCGGAGGGGAAAAATACAACATATATGTGGCTAATGGGATATGTGTGCGGCTAAAGAACACTTAAGGTG
Source organism: Arenicola marina (assembly GCA_964019135.1). Lineage (NCBI taxonomy): Eukaryota > Metazoa > Annelida > Polychaeta > Arenicolidae > Arenicola > Arenicola marina. Next base: position 8,249,673 of record OZ025249.1, on the reverse strand, counting down.
TTTAGCCACAGTGGCTAATTGAAATGAACTGCTAGAGCACACCCAGACACCTGTTGCCTCAACGAGCGAGAGGATCAATCCATTACTTCACATCATTTCTAAATAACTACCAACAAGTGTTGCTAACAGGAAAAAGGAACATAAGCAAAGAACAACTGAATCATAAGAGATGAACAGGCTATAGAACTGGTTCCGGTTGAACCTTACATGGAGGAGTCTATTGACTCGATAGGCCGGAGACAATGCAGCCTGTCCGCGGTATGCCATATAGTCAGCGTACTCGTCCAAGTAAGCTCTCTGTCTGTCAGTCTTCATTACCAAGTAACACATAAGGCTATATTTAACCACATCATCCTGCTTCACTTTTCACGAGGGCGGCCATACTGCAGAGCCTTACGTATCGTCAAAGGGAAAGAGAGAAAGGCTGGAAAGTTGGTGTTTATTTTCGTGGCGATGCAAGGGAGTTAGAATGTTTGATGAGATAGAGTAAGCTAAGCGATCGTGATAGATAATGTCTAGGAAATCAGCTTTATATGCAATTATGTTTTATGACGCTTGGGTGAAACATATGCTAAGCCGGAAGCAAGCACAGAAGCTCCCTGACAACCCAGCGCGCTATAACTACGGAAACAAAGGCGCGAACTAAGGCCACGGATACTTTCTCACAAGACAGACATGGTACAGACCGAGTAAGGTTGGGTGGGGAGACTTTCTCACAAGACAGAGATGGTACAGACCGAGTAAGGTTGGGTGGGGAGACTTTCTCACAAGACAGACATGGTACAGACCGAGTAAGGTTGGGTGGGGAGACTTTCTCACAAGACAGACATGGTACAGACCGAGTAAGGTTTGGTGGGGAGACTTTCTCACAAGACAGACATGGTACAGACCGAGTAAGGTTGGGTGGGGAGACTTTCTCACAAGACAGACATGGTACAGACCGAGTAAGGTTGGGTGGGGAGCCTTTTTTGACAAGACAGACATGGTACAGACCGAGTAAGGTTGGGTGGGGAGACTTTATCACAAGACAGACATGGTACAGACCGAGTAAGGTTGGGTGGGGAGACTATCTCACAAGACAGACATGGTACAGACGAGTAAGGTTGTGTGGGGAGACTTTCTCACAAGACAGACATGGTACAGACCGAGTAAGGTTGGGTGGGGAGACTTTCTCACAAGACAGACATGGTACAGACCGAGTAAGGTTGGGTGGGGACACTTTCTCACAAAACAGACATGGTACAGACCCAGTAAGGTTGGGTGGGGAGACTTTCTCACAAGACAGACATGGTACAGACCGAGTAAGGTTTGGCGGCGAGACTTTCTCACAAGACAGACCTGGTACAAACCGAGTAAGGTGTGGAGACTTTCTCACAAGACAGACATGGTACAGACCGAGTAAGGTTTGGTGGTGAGACTTTCTCACAAGACAGACATGGTACAGACCGAGTAAGGTTGGGTGGGGAGACTTTCTCACAAGACAGACATGGTACAGACCGAGTAAGATTGGGTGGGGAGACTTTCTCACAAGACAGACATGGTACAGACCGAGTAAGGTTGGGTGGGGAGACTTTCTCACAAGACAGACATGGTACAGACCGAGTAAGGTTTGGTGGTGAGACTTTCTCACAAGACAGACATGGTACAGACCGAGTAGGGTTTGGTGGGGAGACTTTCTCACAAGACAGACATGGTACAGACCGAGTAAGGTTGGGTGGGGAGACTTTCTCACAAGACAGACATGGTACAGACCGAGTAAGGTTGGGTGGGGAGACTTTCTCACAAGACAGACATGGTACAGACCGAGTAGGGTTTGGTGGGGAGACTTTCTCACAAGACAGACATGGTACAGACCGAGTAAGGTTGGGTGGGGAGACTTTCTCACAAGACAGACATGGTACAGACCGAGTAAGGTTGGGTGGGGAGACTTTCTCACAAGACAGACATGGTACAGACCGAGTAAGGTTTGGTGGGGAGACAGACATGGTACAGACCGAGTAAGGTTTGGTGGTGAGACAGACATGGTACAGACCGAGTAGGGTTTGGTGGGCCCTCCTCGCCGGAGTTCCTCCTGTTCTTGGCGCTGCCGTTCCAGGAACTGTCGATACTCCTGCTGCTGATCAATTTTCTTTCTCTCCTGGAGTGAAAAGACAAATTACATACGTGGGACTACACAGAAACATAGCAGTAAAATATTAACATTTTCCGATTATAAGAATTAAGAAACAGAATATCTTGTTGTCATAAAAGGGATTAACAATATATTATTGAGAGAAAACATATTGTCGATGACGTCAATTTGACTCTGTAATAACAATAATGTTTCGAAAAAAAGTAGCGTGCACACGAAAACATGGGAGTGCTTTAAATATCATGCACGAATCAGAATGACAGTAAGTGCTCTCTCGACAGGAACCGAAAGATTTGGCAAAATCGGATAACCAAAAAACGAGTTTTTGTTGTGGACTCCCGCCTTCACCTGGGCAGACGACACCTCCATGCCAGGCAGGGATGCCTTGAAGTCATCGGGCAGGTTGTTCAGGTCGCCAGGGCGACGAACATTATACTGGGATTGAAAATAAGTGCAACGGGTACAACGGTGATCAAAATGTGAGACCTCAAAGAACATGTATCACCCAAGCAAAGCAAAGACATTTATCTAAATGATCAAATTTTCTCAATTCAGGACGAGCATTCTTTATAAGAAAGTCAAGTATCGTTGAATCCATAAATAGATCATGCTGAGTTAATGTGCATCAAAGTTGTATGTCTTATTGATGCAACATGGGTGATAAGGCGAAATGGGAAGAGTGCCTGTGAAGGTGTGGGCAACAACCACGGTGCACATAATTATGTGAATGGGTCATTAACGGATAAAGTTGTGAAACATCTTAACAGTAAATAAGAAGCACACGCGCTGAGAATTCCCAAAACCATCCCAGACGAAGTGGCCAAAGGGCCACGTTTGGCCATCTGGAATATGTGCTTCTATCACTCACACACAGTGAAAATGTGCAACACGCAAAATGCCATTGACAGAAATCCATGTTCTTCTATTATCACGCGAAGCATTGGAAATATATCTTCTTGCAGTTTTAATTGTCCCATGCTGGTAAAAATCGTTGTTACAAAAAGATATATTTCCCTACGTTTAGCAACCGGTGTGATGGAATGTATTGACAGGGAGTAGTCCTAGTGTCTAGATTCTCATGGATTATGTCGCACGCATCAAACCTCTACATAAAATGTAAGCCAAACCTCTCTCCCTGAAGGATTTTCCCTCGCGGATAAATGATTATCCTCCATCTTTGACGCTAAATGCCGTGAATTTGGTGTCTTCAGCAGGATTAATACAATACATGTTTCAGTATTCACGATCATATAAACTACTTCAGAATATGACAACAATGGGTGTTTCACACCATTGACTGCACATACACCTACTCGTCTGATTAATGAACACATTGACAGAGAGTAAACACTTAAGTGAATCAAGTCCCTTACAATGGTAAACTAAACCACTCTCGACGCAAGAGTTTATCATCATTATTTTGCAATCAAAACAATAGGATAATTAAGCAATGCTAAGACCAGTCGCTCGTCAACATTCTGACTCATATACTCACATCAGACATCAATTTGTTATATTCTTTCTTTCGTTCTTCGTTTAGTTTCTTGCGTTTGTCCTCGTGGCTGCCCAGCTTCTGTACCAGAGGAATCTCCGGCGTCTCGGGCCGGGGCGGAATATTCTCCTTGTACCTCATCGTCGCTGGGTTTCTAACGGGCGAGCGCTCTGTGTTTGGATTCTGCAAGAATAAACGTAGTTCTGAAAAGTACTTTACTCAAATGTAATGGATCCATGTGATGAAGAATTGACGAAGACCTTTTTATTTTGCCCAAACTGTCATGTTATGTTACCCTTGGTTTTGTTTTAATTAATATTTTGATGCAACACAGAGAAACGTACTTCGAATACACTACTTTCAGATTGGTATGCATGTTACTGTTGGGAGTAGTGCATAATTGTTACATTATCCGCTGCGTTCTACAAATGTAAAAGAATTGGAAGAAGACGACAGCCTGACTGGTGAGGATGCCTGATGAACGTCGAAAAGACGATTTTATTTATGGAATGAGTCAATGACCAGATATAAAGCGTCTTGGAATTAATTAAAGCAGAAACTGATGGATCAATTTAATAATGCCATGAAACAAGAATTCAAAGAAGGCGGGATGTAGTTTAAACTTACATGAATACTTTTAATTGCATACTTGTTACAGGTTGCTTATCAATTGCAATGGTTTGCATCAAGAAAAGGAAAGCATTGATTGAAGTTAGTAAGTGGAAGTGGGAGCAGAAATGAGCGCCAAACCAGCCGGGTAAACCAGCAAGGACGGTAGAGAAGATGTCAGCAATAGTATACAATGTACCGCACATGAATGAATGAGTCTTATCAAAGAATATCAGCAGCTTTCTACAAAGGAATGCTAGGAAATAAGCACAGGTGAGGAGAAAGTTTTGTAAATATATAAATAATTAAGGTGGCCAAAATGGGCAAACAAATGTCAAATAAATTTGATTATCAAAAAACAAAATATTGTCACCCCAGGATTTAACATCATGTTTGGATGTGTATATACTTGTTGATAAATGAGAAAGTCAGACTGCAACACCACTTTAAGAGAGTGGAAGAAGGTATAATCAACCAAATAATTCAAAACATCAAATCTTGTACATTAGCACGGCACCATGAACCCTAAATCTAGACAGATCGAGAGGGAAATCTTCAAAATGAAGACATATTGGATGCATACATACGAAAGGAGAGACTGTATTATTAACACCTAACATGGTATTAGAAGAAACGACCCAGCTATACAGGTAACCAATACTTACACAAATACACACATGAGTCAAGGAATTTAGGGACATGTATCTCGAAAGAGAGCGAGCAACCGGCAAAACGACAAAGAGCTGAATATTATGACAACGACACATGTACAGAACATGGAAACTCAACCTGTGCTGCAGTCTGGGGGAGAGATTGGGGAGAGGTGTCCTGCCAGGCCAGGGAGACCCGTGTGGGTGGGGCTGGGGTGGCGAGCTGCTGCTGCTGCCGCTGTAACAGAGCCCGGTACTCCAGCTGTCGCTCCCGATCCAGCTGCTTCCTCTCCTCCTCGTATTGCCCCATGGGAAGGCCCACGTGGGTTTCCTGGGTTTGGAGGGGGCGGCGGGAGGAGGGTTCATGCTGACGAGGGCACAAAACGCAGGGCAGTGTCACACACGGAGAACGTACGACAAGCTTGCATGCGGCACCATTTGAACGACCGTACGTACGTACGCCATAAAATCGTACCGGTACTTCGATCGTGCAACCATAAAAACTTGTGTATCCATCGATCCACAATCCTATTACAGTAAATCACGGTGGGAGTATGGTAAAACCACGGGTACGTGTATGGTAAAACCACGGGTACGTGTGTGATAGGAATTGGTCATTATTGGAATATCAAACAAATTCCCCCCAAAAATGCTGTGGAATTAAGCAAAGAAATAACTGATTCCAGGCCAACTGTAAACATCCAACTGTGTTATAATATCAAACCACAGGTATTGTACCAATTAGTACAGTACCTGTTAGAATAATTAGATCCACTGGTTCTACCTTGGAAATATAAGCATTATATTCATGGTGTCTCTCTTGTTGTAGCTGTTTTCTTTTCTCAGCATAGTCGCCGAGCCGAAGACCGACATGGTCTGGTGTCGCAATTTGTCGACTCTGAGGCTTTAGCCAAGACAAATATTAACAAATATCACTTCATTCTTAACGTAGAGCAGTTATCATATGTGGTAAATCTGTGTGAAACGGCATTTGAAAGCAGTATATACGATACTGTAAAAATAATCATTTCGAAAAAAAAAACGTTACGGTAATTTACTGTATTTCTGCAAGATATGCAAGTTAGTGCCGCTTGCAAGATATCTTTGTGACTTATAACTATCATGCAACAATCTAATAAATCTTATGTATGAAAAAAGTCGTGGAGGAACCACACTGTAGGTTAACTGCCATGTTTTGAAAGACACTATGTGCAGAAATCTCTTACGGGCATGCTTGATAAGACACTAAGACTTAGTGTGTACCGGTATATCTCCTAATGGCATAAATATATGCAAGCTAATGATACCATTTGGTTTCGATTGCAAGTAAACAGAAACAGGTAACAAACAGACCTGAAAAACAAAACTGTTACATGTATATGATTGATGTGGCAATAGGTCACTATGTAGCAGTATTCTAAATTTTCTTTTGTCATGGATTACAGATATGAAGGAAAACATGTACATGACAATTAAGTGTATAAAGTGCATCTTGTAAATATTTGATGGTGGATGTGTCAGGTTGTAAATGAAAAGACATTTGTTTCAATATACTGGTACTTCTTAATACAAGGGTAATACATGTTGAGAAGATAAAATTATCATTTTTTTGACGTTCTTATGATGCTGCATTGCTAATGTTGAAAAAACAACAACAGTCGTTTTGAAGAAGAGAGAGTCTGTGTGTCAAGCGAGATAATTATATGTTGAGCAGATTTAATAATCAGGTAACAAATAATAGATAATAATCGAATATTCCACAATTACATCCAGGCACACAGGATGAAGAATACAGATCTGCAAACCTAGGTGATAAATCAAAGGCGATATAGCTGAAACATATCTCCTATGATAAAAGTTACCGCTATTTAAAAAAAATTATAGCAGATTTACTGGTAGAATCAGCACATTTCTAAAAGTTTTGTCTGGTAGAATAGATAGTTTTTATGCTGTCCATTACACCTTTTAACATTTTGGTATACCAGTATGGTGCATATTTTTGTATTAATTTGCAATTCAATTTCTATATTTGCAGATCTGTTATAATAAAATTTATAAAGAATGATAACTTTGATTAGCCAGAAAGAGTAGATGGGTCAATTTGGTCTTTAAGTTTACCGCTAAATCAGAAAGCAGAGCATTATATTCCTGTTTCTTTTCTTCCTGCAATCGGTGTCTCTTTTCTTCATATGTATAGCCTTCAAAAGGAAGTCCTCTTTCCTCCGGAGTTTCCGGTCTTTCAAAAATAATCTTCACATAAAAAGGATAATTTTTTTTACTCTCTTTGATTGAAATGAACCTTCCTCTAAAGATCATGACATACAGTGGTATAACCAGTATATCCGCAAAAGCCCAGACAGTTTGTTCAACAAGTAATTTACAAATAAAATAAAGCTTTAACATGTTTTAACCTACATGCCAATTACTGTTTCATCCAATTAGTAATATATCAACCCACACTATTAGCATAAGCGAAATGACAAGCATGCACCACAAACTGTGCACATGCACCACAAACTGTGCACATGTACCACAAACTGTGCATATGCACCATAAACTGTGCACATGCATACACTATACCAAGCATTCAACATGCACAAAATCCTACCTGATTTTGAGATGGTGCCTTCTCCCAAGTTTTTCTCTCTGGTTTTAGCTATACCAAGAGAAAAATAATCATGTTAACATATGCAGAGCTATGATTACTGAGGCATACATTGCCTACCATAGGCTATTTTAAGCAGAATTGAAGTTGTTGCGAACAAAAAAGGAATTAGCAGTAAGGGTCAAGGTAGAGAGGAGCAATGACTCCAGGAGTAAGCCCTACTATTAGCAAAAAAAGATATGGGATATTTATGCTGCACAAATATAAAATCTGCACAAGCAGAAGTTGAACAATCCACTGGCCACTTGGGCAGCTCAAGCAGAGAACAATCAACAAACAGCCAAACACTCTACCTATTAGGCCATAGTCAATCTGTGGCCTAGTAGGTAGTGTTTGGTTGACCCCTGTATATATCCTGATACACAATGTGCATGTACAGGTAATCAACTTACGTTATTCCTTGGAGAGTTTTCAATTACTTGTCTTTCTTTGGCCAGCTTCTCTTTTTGTTGCCGGATAAATGTCTCAAGGTCATCTGATTCAGTCATGGTCTACAATAACAAAAAAATATATGAAAAGATTGTGTGCCATAATATTAGGTCATATATATAGGAGCAATGATGAAAACAGCTTGCCTTGGTCAGGCAGGAACATAGTTTGATGTAAATGTAAATAAAAATATCTGTCTAGGTTAAGGTTTGATACAGAGGAAGGGTTGCATACTCCAACATTTGTTCTCAAAAATATGACTGAAACAATCTAGTGTTGATGCACTTTCTTGATGTCAGAAGATAGAACAAAGTATATAAAATATATAAGCACTATGATTGTATGCACCCACATTATAATAAAAGCTACAGTCGATTCCCCACTAACGTCTAAGGATTTTAACATGGACAAAGTTGTGCTCCAAGGTTAGGGTGGGTGGGATGGCAGTCTATCAGTGTAAGGTGGAGGGGTGGTGGTCTATGAGGGGAATGCTATGCATAATGGCAGAGTCGCTCTCACCACCCCCTACCATAGGTGGAGGGGGGGGGGGGGGGGGGGTGGTGGTCGGGGTTGGTTGAGCGGTGAGGGGATTTGTGCGCAGCGATTGAGGGGGGGGGGGGGGGCATGTGGCGATTGGACTGTTTGTTGTTGTTCGCGCCATCTCGCCAAAGTGACCGCGAGGCTATTGTGGAGTTGGATACAATGGTTTGGGTTGGTGTGATCGATTGTATGGAAGAATAGGCAGCAAAAGTTTATAGAGATTTAACAACAAATTTATTTAACATAGACCAACAACTCCTTTTATACCCAATTTATCCATGATATCCAAAATCAACCAATTGGTTGGATTGTTGTGCTGAAACCTTTAGGCAGGTAGACAGTGACAACCGCTAAAGACAGCTTTGGCAAAGAAGAAGCCACGATTCAATTACATGCCAATGTGATTATGGAGTTGTTATCAAAGGGCTACCAGTTCCAGATGGCAGGGAATTCGTAACTTATTTAATAAGCCAGCAAATTTAACAAGTTGTTATCAAAGGATGTGGCGTTGTGTTGTGGATTGTTATAATGCTGTTCTCAATTGGCCATATATGCGAGTTATCCGCCAGTAAATGGGTAAAAACCAGAAATTAGACGAGAATTCATAATCATAAATGAAAGTGCATGAAATTTAGGCCGTGTAAATATCTGCAAAAAGCCTTGCTGTACACCCTCATTACCATTATTACTGCGTTATCAATGCTCATTACGGGGTGCGCAGACTAATCCGCTGGCTCGCTACACCCCCCACCCCCTTCCCCTACCCCATCCCCGTTTGACGGCGTTAATGGTTACGGCAGGCTGATAGGCCGTTCTTACCGCCACGGCGTAGGTCGCCATATTCAGTCTAAACGATGGTGAGATGTCCACTTTACAAGTTGCTGGAGGTTTTGACACCAAACACTCACCTCTAATTTTCAGTTGTTTAAGTTCAGGAGCATTATCCTCAAGGAGTGTCCGACTGAAATACGTTTGATGCAACTAACACTAGCTCAACTCATTCATTTTGTCTACTAACAAGTTTTCCTGGCCAGAGTTGCCGTCTTCTTGTGTAGAGACCACTAGATGTCGCTAGTTCCTTCCGGTCAATGCCCTCTAGCAAACTGGGTACTCATTTTTCAACGTCCTGGTTCCTGTTCTGTTTATCAACAGTGACAAGTGTCTAACTCACCTGTTTTCTGTACACCTGACAGAAAAACACGTGTCACTGTTGATAAACAGAAAGAGTGTTGGAACCAGATCTTTGGGAAATGCGCAGCCAGTTCGCCAGAGGCCGTTTACCGGAAGAAATGAGTGACATCTAGCGGTCTCGTGAGACCACACAACACAAGACAACAAAACTTGTCAGCAAAACTTGTTAGCAGACAAAATAAAAGAATTGAGCCAGTATTAGTAGCAGGAAACTTATTTCTGTTGGACACTCCTGGAAGATAATGTTCTGGAACCTAAAAAAGTAAAAATTAAAGGTGAGTGTGATATCTCGGCCCAGGCCCGGTGGATGATAGACACCAAGCGCCTCGGGCCAAATGGGAATTTCCCTTTGGCCTAACGTGTAAGGTGTTCGCTCGGGATGCGGAAGGTCGCCGGTTCGAAACCGGCCTGGGTAGAGGGTTCTAACCAGGCAGGGTAGAACTTTCGGCGTCCATTTGGGTCTGGGACCAGAAATACTACATTTGGTGCCGTGACCAGGATGAACCTGGGTTGTCGGAGCCACATGATAAGGCCAGCGTCCGGGATACGGCGTGGCGCATGGTGGCGGTTACTGCGAGGTCGCAGTCCATTGGGGAAAAGGTGGAGTGTGATATCTCGGCCCAGGCCCGGTGGATGATAGACACCAAGCGCCTCGGGCCAAATGGGAATTTCCCTTTGGCCTAACGTGTAAGGTGTTCGCTCGGGATGCGGAAGGTCGCCGGTTCGAAACCCGCCTGGGTAGAAAGTTCTAGCCAGGCGGGTAGAACTTTCGGCGTCCATTCGGGCCTGGGACCAGAAATACTACAAGTGTTTTGGATAAAAACTTGTAAAGTGGACTTCTCACAGTGTTTGGGATCAAACATGGGGACCTATGGTGTGGCTGTTATGGAAATAGAACAATATAAAATCCATAACAAGCCATCTGATGGGGCTACCCATCCCCCACCCTATCCCCTGTCCCCTCCACCCCCCTTAAATCCTTCAGCCGTTCGGCCATTATGAGTGTACACCTAGGCTATGAGGGTAAGGGGAGGGGTGAAGGCTCACACTGGGGTAAGGTGTGAAAATGGTTTAATTGGCATTCTTTGATAACAACTCAATCCGAAACAGAACCAAAATATTTCATAGCAAATATTTTCTAGACAAGTCATGCCATCCTTGGATCTCATGATTTCAATCCAAAGCTCTCACCCCACCCATACTAAGGAGTGGGGAAACAATACGTCCCTTTTGGTATTACGGCCGTTCTGTCAATAGATCTTACAATTGTAATGTTACAGGGCTACCAAATCCGCCCCCACCCCCCCCCACACCGAATACCAGGCAAACCGGCCGCAGACGAAACCAGCCGCCATCCGAAACCAGACAGCCATTGGGGTGGGTGTTGGGTGGGGGGGGGGGGGGGGGGGGCGGTGTCTCGTCTCGGCGGTGTCTGGCTGCCGGATTAGTGTAAGGGGGGTGGGGGGGGTGTCTGCCAATAGCTAATAACAATTAGTCTTTGTCTCGGATTTGCCGGATTAGCGTTCTATGGATGAGTGCCCCGGGACCACCACTATCGACCACTACCTACATATAGATATATTAATATCAGCAAGGGCTGAAATAGGCTTTTGGGTTGGGTTTTGCGTATTTTTGCGTTTTACATGTAATAAAGAGATGAGATCGCCATTCAACGGTAATTGGTCGGATTTCGCATATTTTTGCATCTAAGAAAGTGATGAGATCGCCATTCAACGGTAATTGGTCAGATTTCGCGTATTTTTGCGTCTTACATCTAATAAAGTGATCAGATCGCCATTCAACGGCTTTTGCGTATGTTGCGCCATTTCAGCCAACTGTTCAGTGTCTACGCTTTCATCGTTGCTGGTTCCTCCATGAAGCAGGTAAGTTTTGGCTCTGCCCTCCGATACGCAATATGATGTAACATACTTTTTTTGGCATTTTTATAATTTATAATCCGCCTGCCTTTTAGTCTTTTAGTCTGAGTCCAGCTATAACATAAACGTTCTGGTTTTTAGGTTCCGTTGGCATTTGTGCTGATGTCTGGCTGACGGAAGGATGATTACGTCACGGGAGGAGTCGCCGTCCGGATAACCCGCCTAGGCCCCTACACCGCCGCGCCGCGCGCTCGTCACGGGAGGAGCTGGGAGGAGCACGCCTCGCGACCTGCTCGCCGCCCGCCCAGGAACAGTACATAGCCCCCTACACCGCCGCCACCGCTTAGTGCCGTTAATAAATATGTTTATATGTTAAGATATTTGTTAGTTTTTATTATTCATTTCAACAACCCATCCCGAAAGCCCATTTCAGCCCTTGGTCATGTTTAATATCTTAATCTCGTTGTTCAGTCCACAACTGGTAGTAGCGGTCCCGGTGCACTCAACCAACTAGGCGCGAACACTAATCCGGCAGCCAGACACCGCCGAGACAAAGACCAATTGCCCCCCCCCCCACCCCCCTTACACTAATCCGGCAGCCAGACACCGCCGAGACGAGACAACGCCCCCCCCCCCCTCACCCACCCCCTCCCACTGTCTGGTTTCGGACGGCGGCCGGTTTCGTCTGCGGCCGGTTTGGATGTACACCCCCACACCGTCACCGGCCCACGGCCAACTTCAAGACATAACTTCCTAAGCCTTATAATATCGATATTAGATCTAATCGGTTCCTTAATCACCAAAATGCAATACTGAAACCATCCTTCTTGCATACGTGGTACTCACGCATTAAAACTGCTTCAAAAACCAGATGAATTTGCAGTTTCACCATAATTCGAGTCCAAAGCGCTCTCGTTTGTTGACAAATCAAAACAGATATCCATGCGCGACTTGTCATCGGAATTTGTACGGCGATGCAGTCTCGCCGCTTTGTTATCGCATACAAGCTTTACAAATTTGTGGCAAATTATATATTCTAGAACATTTTTAAGCTTCTTAAATAAAATAAAGCAATATTTATAGTGAATATGTTAGAATGGGATAATATGAACATTTACAACGAGATAACTATGAACTATAAAACGCGAACGTATATGTGAGGCTTCTTTCCGTAGAGGCGAAGTACAAACGCGGTTTCCAATGTCACACCAAACACACTGCCTGATATTCGGCGGGACCAGAGGAATTGGAGAATGTGTGTCACGGGTACTATTGCAGGATAATTTTACTGTGACAGTAGTATCACAAACGGCCAAGAGCTTAGGCGCTTTTTTGGATAAAACAAGCAATGGCAAGTCGATAGGTCAGTCTTAGAATGTCGCCATCACGAGCGCCCGTCTATCACAATCCGCCACGATATGTCATGAAGCAACCGTAGATGTTACTCCCCACTATTAATAGAATAATGATGGTATTATATTAATGGTGGGGAGTAACATCTACGGTTGCTTCATGACATATCGTGGCGGATTGTGATTAATAGACTTGAGCGCTCGTGGTCTCCATGACCCCTGCTGGGCTGTGTAGTATTAAAAAAAGGTGTGGTCTGTAGGCCTAGATCTGTAGATTAAGAATCAATAGAACAGTTTCCTTACACTGTATTTTTTTGTTGTGGAAATTTTTGACAGTATCTCAAAAATTGATTTATACACTCTCGAGACATCAGATGCTTTGTGCCCAGCGGAAAATGTAATTTGTCGGTATGTCGAAGTGGCGGGAAACTTTAAACGCTTATGTCCAGGCTATACCGTTCCTGGAAGTCTTGGAAGAGGGCAGATGGGAAATTAAATCTGATTGTTTCTAGGGTACAGCTTTTATATTGTCAACTTGTTAAAGGTTTATGTTTTACGTTTCTCTTTGGGATGAAAAAAAAACGCTTTTGCAATTTTACTGAGGTTTCTGCATGTTAAACATTTGTCAATCACAATGTAGGATGTGGATATGAATATCATGGTTTTCGTCTTAGCTTTGATATTTACAATAACGCGTAGGCTATATATAACTATACCACATAGGTTGGACAGTCAACTCATCATTATAAATGAATATTTATTTTTAAGTTAGAGTCTACCCGTTGCCAATTTATAATTAATGATCAGCGGATCTCGCCGCTCGTTATGGTTCGATCAGATTGACGTCGTTCATGGAGCGCGTCATTTTCAGACGGAAAATGCTAGGGTTGGAAAGGGGTAGGGGGGGGGGGGCTCCAGTGTCGTTTTTTTTCTAACATGCATCAGTGTCGGAATTGGAGGTCAATGTCAAATGTCGATTTTTCAAATATGCCTTTCTATTTACGCCATGTACCCTAAGAGTGGCAAGACTGGTGAGGGCTGGCTATGATATAACATTTCTGGTTCATATAGTGAATTATATACTAATTTTCCCCCAATAACGAGAACTTGAAAGCAATATTCCCGATGAAAGAAAATACCCCCTTTCTGACATATGTGACCGAATTTACCATGGAACTATACTCTTCAAAGGGCAAATAAATTAATATGTGATCAATGTTGCTGCTTCCACAAGGAGAACGACTTCATGGGCTACAATGCGATGTTACAAAGGAAGAGCAGGTCGTGGAGACAATAGGAAAGGCAAGAGACGTATTCGGGCATCCGTCGGTCCTTATTAACGCGGCTGGCATCAACAAGGACAATCTGTTACTGAAGACTTCTGTCCAATCTATGCATGAAGTGCTCAACACCAACGTCATAGGCTCGATGGTCGCATGTAAAGCGGCGTTACGCGGGATGATACAGCAACGGAATGGCTGCATCATAAACATTGGTAAGGAAGCATTAAAAGAGACGTGGGTCAATTGTGCTGGCTGCGAATCTATATAGTGACGTCTTCTTGTCACTTGACGATTATCAAAGCTAAATATAACATTTGTGGAACGTTAGGCGAACGCTTGCCCAGAGCTAGGAGAACGTTCTGGTGACGTTAGCTGGAAATGTTATGCGTTATGTGAACGTTTTCAAAAGGTTACATCGTGCAATGTTGCCAGAATGTTTTTGGAAGTTTACATCGTAACCCTAACATTATTTAAAGTTCAAAGAATTTTTTTAAAGTTTACTTTATAATAGTAACGAATGAATAACGTTCAATTAAGTTACATTAGCGGAACATCAGGAATAAACAAAATGTTAGCAGAATGTTAGGAATAAACGAAATGCTTGGTTAGACATGTAGATTATATGAACGCGGTTACTGCATGTGTATTCGTTGAAATACTAACAAATTCGCTTTACTTGACACAGGAAGTGTTGTGGGAATTAAAGGTAATGCGGGGCAGTGCGCCTATAGTGCTTCAAAGTCCGCCCTGGTGGGATTCACGAAGTCTCTAGCCAAAGAAGTTGCTGCGAAGGGAGTACGGGTAAATCTGATCGCACCAGGTATGACCTGTGTGACCATCAATATATATTTAATTAGAGAAAATGATAACAATCCAAAGATTACCACAAATTCTTTTATTTAGGCATCGACATGAGATATCCTTTACCCCATCAATGGAGTAGCCCGGATTTTGGGCATGTGTAAATGTCACAAATGTCATTTACACACTGTCTGGTAGTAGCCGTGAATCCATGGCTATGGTTGAAGAATCATAGCCATGTAGCATTCTATAGTGAAAAATCAACTTCACATGACAAATTGAATTGTTTAAGTATAGCTGTCACAATTAGTTTCAACAATGTAAAAGTCCTTTTCTATATATAATTACTGATGTATGAACTCTTCCAAAGTTGTTAAAGTCTTCAAAAGGAGCTATAATTGCCTACTGGCATAAAAATTGACAACAACATGCCACCATTTTTTTTACAGGAAGTTGTTCACTGCACATGTGCAAGGTCATCACATGATATTATAAGCCATGCTAATTGGTTCATTGTTCAGGGACCCAGTCATTGGGTCAGTGAAAACACATGTTTTCATGTGAATTTCTGGTGACAGACTGGACTATTTTTGCCTTTCAAGTAAAGGTTACTTATGTGATTAGTCATTACTTGTCAGGAAGTAAAAAGAAAAGGATTAGGATTTGTTTCTGTTATAAAACTTTTCCCACAGCAAAGGAGAATCAGAGCTACACTTGGTCAAAGTCAAACAACCCTGAAATGGGGTTGTTCCAGACCAGAATTTTACTATGGAATGCGACTAGGCTGTGTTTCAGCCCACACAGCCTAGGGTTCTGGGCTAGTCTGGTGGTGACACTCATGGTCACATATATATTTAAAAAAAAAGGAATATAGCTTTACTCGCTCATAGCTGATAGGGGCCGGTGCGCTATTTTGCGATTGTGATTGTGTGTTCACCAAGCTCGGTATTCCTATCGTTACCATCTAGGGTTTATAGATACCGGCATGACAAGTACGCTTAATAAGAAACAACGCCAAATACTTGACACTGTGCCCTTGCGAAGACTCGGAAAGCCGGAAGAAGTAGCGGATGCCGTACGGTTTTTGATCCGTGCCACCTACATCACAGGCGAGGCAAGTGATGCATTACATTATTTTGATGATTGCAAACCTACTGAACAAAGTTTAGATTATGTGCACAAGCCAGATGTAACTGTTGAAAGAAAATGATATCGTTTGAATGAGCGTGCTTGCGTATGCCATATACGTGTATCGAACATCCAATGGATCATTGTATCGACTCAATAAAGCATTTGATCCTTGCGTTCTGATAGACGAATAGCCGTTAAAACAAAACGACACAAGAAAATGGCTTACATGGTGATTAATAGCAGAATAAACATTTATTAGATTCACACTTATTGTTATACTAAAATAGAAACCACCGATCGTTTTTTTTTTGTAGGTCCTATTGGTGGACGGCGGACTTCATATCAACATTTGATAGACAGAACAGCTTCCAGACAATAATTTGCTACTTCAATTTATATGGCTTGTTTAACTAATTGCGGCGAGGCGAAGTTATATAATAAATTGTTCCTGTTGAATTCACTTTCGCTTATTTATCTTTTAACACTTGCTACTAAAAAATAATCTAGCTTTTGTCTATCAGTATTCTCAACATAGATGTAAACTAACATGAGAAAAAACATAAATGAGTGATACAACCGAGTTGAGTCTTCTATCTAGATAACGTCTTACTACACATACTATGGGTATCCGTCAGTTATTATAATCTGAGCTGCATGTAAAGAACTTGGGAATAAAAAAATCGGATCGAAATAGGTTCAAATACATTTGATTGATAATATATCAGAATCTAGGTGGTCCCGGACGAAACTGCCTCATTTGTAATGGAACCTGCATAGGCAGCCTCTCTGCCGCCGATAGCGCTTGTTGCTGCTGCTGCTGCAGATGCTGAATATGCTGCTGCTGCAGCTGTTGCTGTTGCTGCAGATGTTGAGGTTGCTGCCATCTTGGTACCCCGGACAAGCCATTCCAGAACTCGGTTGCACCCCCGACGTTCCAGCGATGCACGGTTTGGTGTATAAAAGGCATAAACGACGGCTCGTTGGGCGCACTGCCTGGGAAACCCTTAGCCATATGAGGAGCTGCCATGGACGGTGGAGGAAAAAATGTATGGTTAGTGGGTATGTAGGGCTGTACGTAGGGCTGGCTACATTCTGGTTTACCCGCGTCCAGCATTTCTTGTACCAACTGTTTAAACTCTATTTTCTTCATGGGATTGTTGGCTTGGTGCTTACTGTCGTAGTTGATAGCCATGCCAGCAGCACCCTCGGAATGCGTAGATCCTGCCGCCATGTGGTGTGGGGCCCCGGAGGTGCGACCCCAACAGGAAGTGTAGCATGGCTGAGTCTGTGTCACCCAGGTCGTCACGGTAACCGTGCTGATGGGCCGTCTTGCGGTCACAGGTTTGGGACCGCTGTGTGTAGCGGACGCGGCCACGTTCCCAAGCCCGCCATCTTGCCTGCTGCTGCCTCCCATGGTGTTCTTGGTTATGAAGGCGCCACTGGTGACTGGTAATGTGAGAAGACCAGGAATATGTTGTTGTTGCTGGGGCTGCTGCTGCTGTTGCTGGTAGCCTTGTGGTGTCTGCCGCAGACTCGATGCCGTCACCATCTCCGCCGACCAATTACTACCCAGTTTGGCCGCGAGGTGGCTCCACTTGCCGGTGCCGTCGCGGGCCGGAGTGACGAAGGGAAATCTAGGCAAGGCGTGCGGCCGTCCCGTGCCCTGGTCCGGCATGACAGGCGCCCCGAACCGGACATTCTGCTGGGCTGTGATTGGTGGCAAAGGTAAGCGCTCCAGCTGCTGCCCGACGTGGGAGAAGATGAAGGGTGAAGCCTGCGCGGGGGGAGGACCTGCTGTGGGCAGGGCCGCATGAGGATTGATGGGTATGGGAGTCCCGGGCACGGCTCGACCGTCAGCCAGCATACCGTTTTGGTGGTGTAAGGCACCTCCCGGGACATTTATCCGCTGATCCCAATGTGAAATGCCGGTATCACGACCAACCTCCGACGTTACCTCGTGAGCATTTATCATGGGACTAGGCCACTGGCATGGATACTGTACGGGCAAATTAGCTCCATTGACGCTTGGTACCATGACGGAGGAAGTGTTTTCCACCCTGGGCCACATAGAAGGATGCGGATGCCTCAGTGGGGTTTGTTGCTGTGTAAACGTTGGCGCCATCGGAGTCTGGGGCGCGCCGTAATTCACTTGAGGTGCGCGCGGCGCCATCGCAAATTGACTCGGTGTAGCGGGTGGACCGGGAATGTTCGACCTCGGAATCTGGGTCTGCACTTGCACCTGCGGAAGCGGAAGTTGGAAGCTTTCGTTGGCGGCATGCGTTCCAAGCGCAGTACTGTTGGGCCGCTCGCTGCCGGCGGCGTCTGGCTGGGTGGCGGCGCCTTGGAAACCAAAGGGCGTGGTCCAGTTGGCCAGGACTGATGTGTCCGACGATGCGGACACGGTGGTCGGGGCCGAGAGACCTCCTGTCGCCGCGTTTTGGCGGCGCTTCCACGCTCCCTGCGTGGTCTTAATCTTGCCAATTTGCTGGGTGCCCCCTTCCTTCTGCGATGGGGCGGTCCACGGTTTCTGGGTGGTGGGTGGTATGTCCTTGAGTAGTTCGATGTCTTGCACGGAAGCGCTGCTGACAGGCGCTGGGGCCTTCATAGGGAACTTAGTGGTCTCCTGCGACAACGGCCACTCGGGGTCCAAGGCAGCGATACACAGCTTACTGCTTGAGGACGATTTCTTATTTCCATTACTCTGAAAATACGATAATTCGCGAGATTTATTCAACGAGAAGGTTTTAAGTCCCAAAACGGACGAATATGAAAGGTATTAACACGCCATTTAAAAATTGTATTTAGCCACAATGCAATAATTTTTATTCACAATTCACCATTACACTTAACAATTTACGTTTTTTTTACAGTAGCGAGTAAACGAACACGTGGGAAAACATATATCGTTAAATTTTACTCCTGCATCATGGTATGGAAACTGAACTACATGCCAACACCATTGATCATTGCGCATCCAGTTACGTACAGTGCTTATTTCTCTGTTCTTCGGGTTACCGCTGGTGATGTCCGATATCTTTGTGTCTCCACGCATGAAATGGCTAAGTTCAAGTTCTAGGGGGTCGTGATCGGGGCTGTAGAATAAAAACAGAATATCATCTCACTTCTCGAACCCAGAACAACGGAATGAATGCCACCTGATGTAAAGGATCGGATTGCACGAAGCTGCTTGAATCTGTAACAATGATCAAAAACGAATGGCCCTGAATACCGATTAAAACATTTGTTCCAAAAAGCCGAAGACAGTTGCTGTATTTATTAAAACGTCTGGAGCGCAGAGAATGAGTTGTTGTATATGCCGTAGACGTTTACTATTTCATACATTTTCGTGAACGCTCGAAAGATCAAGGTAGCTCAATCGCCTTATGTCTGTCACGACCATTAATAATTCTGTTATGAAAAAAATGCGCAGGGCAGCATATGATAGACAGTGTTTATGTGCAAGATGTATACGTACATATGGATTGATGGAAAGTAATCAAGTGCTTCAGGATTCAAAGGTTTTGTCTTCTTCTCTTTGGACTGCTTTTGTACATTGGACGTGCTCTTGTCAGTTGTCGTTACCGGTTCACACAGTTCCATAGAAGACCTACGGCATTAAACGTGTTATTTTTTTTACTCCATTTAGTTAATGGTGTTAACGTGGTAAGGAAGATAGGAAGGTAAGGCAAATCAGCAAATCTTAGTGTCGTGTTAGTTTCCTCGCCAGAAATACTTTTTGGAAGATATGTACTCCTGGATAGCATACATCACAGTATCCTCGATATAATTCTACAGAAATACGACATGGAAAGGTTTCACCGGTAGGAAAAAATTGGATTGTTGCTAGCACGAGCTAATACGAAAATTATAATCGCCAATGTAAATCCGAGTAACCGTTATTACCTCTGTAAATCCGTGTCCGACATGGACTTCTGTCCCAGGAGCGATCCGCCGCATCCAATATCCACGGTATTCTGGAGTTCTGGGTCCGAGCTTCCATTCGATGTCCCGGACATAAGGAGGTCATTGTCATCCCAAAGATGTCTGCTGTCCCCGACTATGTTCGAGACGTACTGGTGAGGGCGTTGGCATACAGGCTTAGGTTTGATTGAGGCGTGCTGTGGTTCCCCGCGGGCCATGTGCCCTGCGGTGTTACCAGCGTTGGTAGCTCTTCGGGTATTTTTCTTGGTTTCGGCTTCGTTCTGGTGTCTGCCTCTCTCAGAGGTGGTGTGCAGACCGGAAGTGTGGTCGGTTACGTTGGGCCATGTACTCGACGCTTGGGCTACAGACGTATGGGTACTGTTGGGCACCGAGCTGTCCAACCACAGATAGTCATCCTGCAAAGGACGTGTATAATAGGCATGTACAGAAAGCATTTAAAGGGACGTCGAAAGGCTATATAATTAAGATTAGTTGTAGATGGAACTTCACTTAGAACATATCACTGTATTAATGGACCGATCCTGGCCATCTATCATTCATTGACATTACTGTGGCTTTTATCCAATCATTTAAGAGAAAAAATATCTTCCATGTGTGTTATGTTCGACAAACAAGTCCGACAAACAAAGCAGCATCGCACTTTCTTGTCAGTTTCAGAGATGAGTTTTTCTCACTTGTACCTACGATCAGCTATGATTGTCAATTTCATACTCAGGATTAAGGAAAAAGGACTCAAGCCTGAGGGGGGGGGGGGGTGTAGCTCAGAGCGTGGAACGGTGTATTGGAAACCTACGCTCTTTCTACGTGTGTAACGTACACGGCTACTAGCTAAATCAAACGCATGACCGCGTTCTAGTCGAACGTATATCCCTGCTTAAAGTTGATCACATGAACTGTAGCCTCGTTTTAATCAATGTCGGCATTTGCGGGTGAGCACGTACAGAAGTACGCCCAAGCAGGACATGTCCATACCTGGTTCGGAGGTAACCCGGGGGAATCTTGATCAAATCTTTCAATGGGAACAAACAGATGATCGTCTCGACTGGCTTGCTCCTGACTGGCCCAGGGAACAGCTGTGGGGCGTTGAATCAAGCCTGGCGGCTGCTTCCGTGATCGTTGCGCTTGTGGGACACCATCAGACATCAAGCCTGCCCACAGAATTTTCACCTCATCTGACGTCACAGGGCTCATTACGGTAATTTCTTCATCGGTTAGAGCCGCGAAATCAATAGGAATTTCCTGAAGAAGAATGAGTATATAAATTGGAAGGTACGATGCTAATAGTATAAAATAGGTAATGGGTATCTAAAAACGTCCCACGTACGTATCAAGCACATTAGCATTATGAGTCAATTCTCGTTATGCAACTTTTGCATAGTATTTTTCTCAAATTGTTTTTTTTTACTTCTGCGATTGTTGGCGATGGGTTTACGCTTATATTTTGGTACATAGTTTAGTTCTGTTTGTGACAAAGCGTAGTCTACCTGGCTAAGAGCGATGAACGCGTTCTTTGAAAGAGCAATCTCTCCCACCCCTTCATTTGCTTGGTCAACAGATGCCAAAGGTAAAACGGCGCCAGCATTCCGCTCTATTTCATCAAGATACGTTCTGTACCTAGTTGTGTGAGTCTCAACAATGTCGCTAATGTTAGGCAGTCCGACCAAGATGTTGGTATTCTCTGTTGTGTCTATATTGGAATCTTCACCTTCATGAGGTCCATTGGGCAGGAAGCCTTTAAAGTACCTGCAATTCGCAACACTATATTTATAAAACAATTATAGCATCTTTGAAGATCATAATACATTGAATTAAGGATCATAAAAATGGGGTCTGAACTAGTAGCGCAATTAAAGCCGCTTCTGAGCTGTAACCATATATGCAAGGCCGTATAAGAACATGCGATACGTTGTCTGAGAACATATATAATCCCCTATCGAAGAGGCAGGTTCCTCATATGATATGTTATCATTACAAAGCTCATTGTGCCATTTCTAGCTGTATTAACTTGTAAGCAATATATCAATGTTGTATAGTGTGTCTTTATAGTTTCATGAAACACTTGCAATCTTGGATCGAAAGGATTGTTGTATTTGATAAAATCATTGTGGTCACCGGATCCTCCTAACCGACACCCAACTGTCTTCACAGCTTCCCAATACGCCGACTGAACCTGTGAAATATAGTTGTACAGAGGTGGTACCTAAGTGCGACTGAAAAGACGTTTATCATTACAAACTTACTCCCTTACTTTGGAAAGATATTTGAAATATTTATTTATTCATAAATAAATTCTTTCTAAAGAGTAATAATAATCATTATAATCATTAAATCGGACAACGTGTCATCACAATAATTTGGTTGATCATTAGGATTTTTTCAAATGATGAAAATATAATAGCTGCTTTACGAACAAGACGCTCTACGGTTCTACCTTGCCATATTCGTTACCACAATTCACATGTGTTCTTTCCTTTGGTATCAGATTGTTGTTCATATTGTCAAGACTGAAACAAATAATAGCAGAGCATAATTTATTTATGTTAGTTGATTCCAAAGAACACTCAAGTTTCATCATCAATACATTACCAATATTATTGTGATGTGGGTACTTATATACCGGTAATGAGCAGTAACTTGTTACTATTTCATCAATAACTTCAAAATATATCTCATGTAACGTCAACAAGGAAACAACTCGTACAAATCTGGTTGGTACATGGATTGGAGTTCGTTGGTGACGATATCATAAACTTCCGGATGCAAGAACCATTCTTGCTTTGCATTTTCATC
The DNA here is from genome assembly GCA_964019135.1 of Arenicola marina. Lineage (NCBI taxonomy): Eukaryota > Metazoa > Annelida > Polychaeta > Arenicolidae > Arenicola > Arenicola marina. The sequence continues at coordinate 8,226,790 of OZ025249.1, read as the reverse complement.
TCCAACAGAATCCTCATGAAGTCTTTGATATGCTGTCGCATTATTTTTTCTGATATGCTGCCGCATTATATCTTCATGTTTCTGGGTTTCTTTTTTCATCAGTATTTCTTCTACCTGTTAAACGAAAGACTACTATGCAAAAAGCAATTTGACTGTTTATGCATAACTCGTTATATATATGCGTTCCAGGTTTGACATAATGCCAGATCGGTCGTATTAAGCTGATTTGGTGCCTAGAGCTAAATCAGCAGTTCCATGCCAGCATATGATCACCTGAGTAACTCATATTGCTTCCGTTATTCCCTACCACGTTAACTTGCTTTAAGTGCCGCATTATTGCATCAGAAGCTGGTTGTGAAAATAAACTATTTTGCATGGCCATGAGCTGATGCCGAGTGATGGGGGCATGAAATTTGATACTTATCACTTGCCCTCGAAATAATCAGCGGGTATATAAACAAATCGCGCATATATTAATACAGACGGGTTCATACTTATATTTAGAATGTACTGTTCTCAACTGATATTAATTGCTTGGTAAACATATGGTAATGTATTTATTAAAATGTAATCTACTTTTTTGTGAGGTAAAAAGTTGATTCTTCATTTGTGCGAATACGAAACAAATAGCATAAAATTCATGTACAGTTAAAAAACCGACCGATCAACGCTTCAAATGGGTTTACCTAATAATTCCGCGATTCAATCGTTAAAAGCCCCTTGACAAAATGTATGCGTCCTCTAAAGACTATCCTGAAGTGGAAAATGCAGTCAACAGCGCATAGGATAATACGTACGAAATAAAAAAACTTGAAGGCGTTTGTCCTAAAACATAAAGATATATGTTATACGGAGCTGCAAAATATTATTTAATACGTACTTCCCTGTCGGTGCAATCAGTGTGTTCGCTAACATCATTGCATTCCCGGCCAGGCGGACACATGGGATCTTCTTGGTAGGTACGGGCTCTTAAAGGTAGGTCAGCCAACATATCTTCCAATGTAGTACGACGAAAGCGAGCCGCTATTTGTTGGGCTGTGAGCCGGAGTCTTGCATTGGTGTATTCGAAGCGATCAGGTAAGTGGTTCTTCCATATGCGATTAGAATGCAGTTCCACATTAACCGCAGCCTCTTGGAAAGAATACGGTAGTGTACATGATGGCAACTCCGTGCTTGACTCCTGCATCGCACAGCTCTTTTGTTTACATGAAATATGTTATCTTATTACATGTTTTGCGTAACTAAGCGTTGGAAGTTGAGTTTGATTACTAGGCCTACCCATGCATCGGCAAACTTTTCCTCCTATGATCTTTGCGATTAATGACGTGTTTCCTTCCATTGTTTCCACATGGCAACGTCACCAATATAAACAATTGTTTCGGCGCCAAAATGTCACATTCCGTTATCTCCTTAGTTACCTATTGTTACGCATCTTGTTTCTTGGTAATGATTAAGTTGTTACACATGGTTGCCTCGCAACATGTCTTGGTACAGCCATGGAGGTTGCTGTACCCATGGAAGTGCCAAAAACCAAACATACTTGTTGATTGATACCAATTATTATATACATATTGTGTATGTAGCCTAGCTAGCGTTTCTTTCATCTCGCCCAGATGGAAAAATGTATGTAGATCTAGCTATAACTATAAGACCGTTACAAATTAATTAAATAATGCTATTACGGTTATTCCGTCGATATATAGATCTAGATGCTGCAAATGATTACATATAGTACGAGTGATGTGGTATGTTACTTTGATATCAATAACAAATGTCAATATTATACTAACTATTGATTTAGCGTACATAAATGTGCACGTTTTCTCTTTATGATAGGGTCAAATATGCCACACATGTGCATGTACATTGCCAATGGGCAACAACATACCTTAAGATACCTTAGGACTTTCTGGTCGCAGGCTGGGCGCCTCTTTGACCAGATCTTACTTCTGGATTAAATATATGGGATTAATTTAGCCAATTCTTGGCACTTGCGTAGTGAGCTAGAATATCATCAGAAGTGTCCCATTCGAACTTCATTGGATGATTCTTCGTAGATGCGTCTAGTCTGGATTTAAATGATGTTAATGAGGGAGCTCTGAATATGTCTTCTGTGAGAGAATTCTAATGGGTAAAAATTCAGGTATGTGTATATTCTGTGTTTGCGAACATGTCTTCTAGTATACGTGCTTGTTGCCATTCCCGTCTGAAAGGTCGACGAGCAAAAAAGCATACTAAATAACAATAGCAGTATATGGTTTATTTCCCAACTGGATTCTACTTGTATGGATGTGAAATATGTAACATTTATCATCAGTTTGTCATCCGCAACAAAAAGAATTAATAATATTACAGGCGCATATCCAGCATTTGGCGCAACCGGACCCGTTACTCATTATGCCATTTCCTTTCTGGCACCCATTTCCGTCTCACCCTCACCTGGCCCTCCCACTGGGCTTTTTCGATTCAGTGATTATTGTAGTGTTTTTCTATGGTCGATGTTAGCATATAAGGGGATATTGGAACCACGTTTATTATTGGAAAAGTATCAAATTGTCCCTTTACTCCCCCTCCAACAATCACTGCATACATCCATGGGAAACGTAGCAATAATGCATCAACACCAGCAGGTAGCAAGAATATGTTCAAATATATTTATTGTATTTATACAACAACGTTTAAAAATGGCAACAAAAGAACGAGGTTTGAGTGGGGGTTGAGTTCAAACCATGGGATGTGGGTCTTGCATGCATCTACATATTTAAGTATATCTATATATATATATATATATATGCTGATTTTACCCCATGTCGAGACATACAAACACAGTACCGTTCGACTGTCATAACATATAACCATGTCACACTGTATGCGTTACATATTCACCAGAGCACATTCAGAAGTATTATAAAAATGCACCCCACACTATGCTCAAGAAAGGCAGATTCGAGAGTCATTTTATACGAGATGTGACGCTTTCATTTTGTACAGGCCGCCTCCGTCGTGAATAATGTTACTCCCTTACAGGCATCAGGTGCCATTCCATTCTCACATTGGCAGACTGGCAGACACGGCGCCATCGTTCTTTGTGGCTTGACAAGGTGGATATCCCGTTGTCAATGATTGCACTTAGCTGGCATCTTGCTCTTTCTTTTGTTGGTTCCGAGACAGGATAATTTCCTTCGGGCCGCCGAGACGAGTGTTTATCGTCAGAGCCTGTCACACAGTTGTCATACAAAGCGTGGCATCTGATATACATATTGTCTACCAGTGTTATTTCCGGGCCCCGGGCACAAGTGCTTGTCCTTTCCACAGTGGAATCCGAACTGTTTTTCGTAATCCTTATGACCCGTATACCCGGAGTGATCCTCTCGACATTTCAGAGTCGCGTCGGAATAATTCGGAATTTGTTTGTTGTCGACAAATTCTTCTTCAGTTTGATTTAGAGCCGCTTCATCCTGTACGGCGAACCTGTCGTCTGCTTCTGCGGTCGCCGCAGTAACCGGTCTCCGCGAACGCCGGCGTCTATGGAGGGGGGAAATAGAGAGATTGGTGGTGGGGAGGGAAAATTCCTAGGTTGGACACTTGCGCGCTCGCTTCGCAATGGTCGTAGAAAGCCTGTGGCGGATTTCACGAACGCAATTTAGCCGACAACAGGGCTTAGTGGAGTAAAGGTACCATATAAATGATGGGCGATTTCGGCCAACTAAGCCCCGCAGCCGGCTAAACTGTGTTCGGGAAACAGGACCCTGGAGTCCTAGGAGACACGAGCTTCACGATAATGTCTCATACCAACGGAACTCTGGAGCAGCTAGATACATATCTAATTATTACTCATTCATTTCATGTCTCATATCTATTCAGAAAACTGAGAAAGACACTGCTAATGAGATCACTAATTTTTTGTATTAAATTAATAATTAAATATCGTCAAATATTGTTGTCGTTCATTCATAATATTTTTTATGTAGCGGCTTTTATGTAACTTACTTTTTCATATACATGGCAGCGCAGGTCAGCAAAAGTCCTCCACAAAATATGCCAAGGGCTACACCAATGGCGACAACTATCAGGATACCTGCAATATATCAATAAACGGTACCTGGTGAATTATAATTGGTAATTGTATCCGTGTGTTGTATCAGATACCAACCGAAGACATCTACATTGCGTCTGATTAATAATATGAAATTTCATGTATAATTCTTTTTTTTTGCCTGCGGGAAGCTTGCTAAACTATTGATATAATGAACTATTATAAGATCATATTACCCCTCTCCAGTTAGTGTACACGTATCCATACGTGTCTTTCTACGTGATATTATCTCTAGCGATTTGGAAATTTCGTCTTATATATATATAAATATATGCATGAGATGAATGACATGACGTTTTATTTCAGATCTACATGCATTACCATAAGGAAATTCACCGTCATGGAAGATGTTTCCAACGCCCCAGGCCTTGTTGGCATCTGAAAACAATAACAATAATTAAGGCGTTTTTGTTATAAATCTTGCCAAAAAGTATGAATATGTATATCTATGTACATACTGGAGACATCTGCCCATAATATCTCGGAAAAACTTATGGGGCCACCAGAAAGAAAAGAACTGTGAGGTTGAAAAACTGGTTTCATTGCATAAAGAACGACGGAATATGAGGTAATATGTCTGGCACTAGGCCAGCCATGATTATCTACGCGGGAAAAGTAGCGAGGTGCCAAGAGGGTTCCAGTCGGGTGAAACCGCGTTTCGCGTGTGATTACCGGCGTCTTGTGACAAAGGAAAACCATTTGGCTCAATTTGGCGAGGCTCGAGGACTGGGGGTCCCCGAGGAGAAACATAACTTGCGGCCCCCTTTATTTGTCGTAATTGGACTTTCAAATAGCTCAAGCCTCAGGCGCATGAAGGCTTGTTGGTGATGGTGGTGGTGGCGGTGGGGAAGCGTGGAGGGCGTGGGGTGGGGTTGCGGGGAGGGGGGTCTAATTTACTGGGAATATTCACCTCGTTAGGGTTATTTCCCATGTTGATACTGGAGATTAATCGGACGTCGTCGTGAAAGGGAAGAGTTCTTCCTTAAGTGGACTGCGGTGGCAGCGGTGGCGGGTGGGTGATATTCATGCGAGTCCCGATGAGGTAGCGTTTTGTGGGACAGGGAGGTTGCTGGGGGCGGGGGCGGAAGGATGGGAGCTAGGGGGTGGTGGTGTGGTGATCGAGGGGGGAAGGGGGCTGGGCGAGGGAGGGCAGGGGGCACAACAAGCAGCGGGTCTTGGCCCCGGAACATCCATCATTTTTAGCCGCCGTAGCCCACGGCAGGCCCCTTGTGACCTCTTCTGGAGGGGCAGCTCGCTATCGAGGCGGAAACACGCCTGTGTCACGCATGTCTTCAGCATACGGTGCCCGGACAATGGATGTCCACTGCTGGTCGGCTTGACGGCAGTAGACACAGGGTTCAAGCCCGAAGCAAAACAAATGGGTCGGACCCTGTTATGTGGTAGTTTTTTTTTCTTCATGTTTTTTTGGTTCCGAGCGTTCATGCACAAACAGATGTTATTAATGGGCAAGGGATACCCGAATTATCGGTAGATAATATTGTTTCAATTCATCTCCAGCCATGCAGCGATAACCTAATGTTTGTGTTTTATTTAGATTGCGGTGTTCCGCTCCCCATAACGACGCCTTGATTCGCATGCAGGGGCCACCCACACACGCAATAACCAACGGCTAGCTGCGCTTCCGACGATGCCATAAACAACCGACAATGCATTAGAGACGAGCCAGTTACATCAATAATTAGTCAACAACGCCCAGCTGCTTCTGACCTAATGCCTTCCAGCCACTTAATATTCCCTCGCCAACATCATGATGTGCACAGTACCGTTTAAGAATTTACTTACCAAATGCAGCCCCGCTTTAGACTATATAGATGTTCCCACAAAAGTTGTTTACATCTGCGTTGCATATTATATTTTATTTATACGACAACGACATTTAATATATGGGAATACCATTTTCGTATATTTATATCATTATACCATTTTCATGTACCAAAAATACAATTATGGAATATTATATTTAAAACTGTTCATGGATAGTCTTAACATCTTGCCTGTCTACTGACATGGTTATTATGGGCTAACGATATGCTTATTGTGGGATACTGACCAGGCCATGGTGAACTACTCACTGACATGGTTAGTGTGAGATACCGACATGGTTAGTGTGGGATACCGACATGGTTAGTGTGGGATACCGACATGGCTAGTGTGGGATACCGACATGGTTAGTGTGGGATACCGTCATGGTTAGTGTGGGATACCGACATGGTTACTGTGGGATACCGTCATGGTTAGTGTGGGATACCGATATGGTTAGTGTGGACTACCGGCATGGTTATTGTGGGATACCGACATGGTCAGTGTGGGATACCCTCATGGTTAGTGTGGGATACCGACATGGTTATTGTGGGATACCGACATGGTTATTGTAGGATACCGACATGGTTATTGTGGGATACCGACATGGTTATTGTGGGATACCGACATGGTTATTGTGGGATACCGACATGGTTAGTGTGCGATACCGACATGGTTAGTGTGGGATACCGACATGGTTATTGTAGGATACCGACATGGTTATTGTGGGATACCGACATGGTAAGTGTGGGATACCGACATGGCTAATGTGGGATACCGACATGGTTAATGTGGGATACCGTCATGGTTAGTGTGGGATACCGACATGGTTATTGTGGGATACTGTCAGGGTTATTGTGGGATACCGTCATGGTTAGTGTGGGATACCGATATGGTTAGTGTGGACTACCGGCATGGTTATTGTGGGATACCGACATGGTTATTGTGGGATACCGACATGGTCAGTGTGGGATACCGTCATGGTTAGTGTGGGATACCGATATGGTTAGTGTGGGATACCGGCATGGTTAGTGTGGGATACCGACATGGTTATTGTGGGATACCGACATGGTCAGTGTGGGATACCCTCATGGTTAGTGTGGGATACCGACATGGTTATTGTGGGATACCGACATGGTTATTGTAGGATACCGACATGGTTATTGTGGGATACCGACATGGTTATTGTGGGATACCGACATGGTTATTGTGGGATACCGACATGGTTAGTGTGCGATACCGACATGGTTAGTGTGGGATACCGACATGGTTATTGTAGGATACCGACATGGTTATTGTGGGATACCGACATGGTAAGTGTGGGATACCGACATGGCTAATGTGGGATACCGACATGGTTAATGTGGGATACCGTCATGGTTAGTGTGGGATACCGACATGGTTATTGTGGGATACTGTCAGGGTTATTGTGGGATACCGTCATGGTTAGTGTGGGATACCGATATGGTTAGTGTGGACTACCGGCATGGTTATTGTGGGATACCGACATGGTTATTGTGGGATACCGACATGGTCAGTGTGGGATACCGTCATGGTTAGTGTGGGATACCGATATGGTTAGTGTGGACTACCGGCATGGTTAGTGTGGGATACCGACATGGTTATTGTGGGATACCGACATGGTCAGTGTGGGATACCGTCATGGTTAGTGTGGGATACCGACATGGTTAGTGTGGGATACCGACATGGTTAGTGTGGGATACCGACATGGTTACTGTGGGATACCGTCAGGGTTATTGTGGGATACCGTCATGGTTAGTGTGGGATACCGATATGGTTAGTGTGGACTACCGGCATGGTTATTGTGGGATACCGACATGGTCAGTGTGGGATACCCTCATGGTTAGTGTGGAATACCGGCATGGTTAGTGTGGGATACCGACATGGTTAGTGTGGGATACCGACATGGTTAGTTTGGGACACCGACATGGTCATAGTGTGGGATACCGGCATGGTTAGTGTGGGATACCGACATGGTTATTGTGGGATACCGACATGGTTATTGTAGGATACCGACATGGTTATTGCGGGATACCGACATGGTTATTGTGGGATACCGACATGGTTATTGTGGGATACCGACATGGTTAGTGTGCGATACCGACATGGTTAGTGTGGGATACCGACATGGTTATTGTAGGATACCGACATGGTTATTGTGGGATACCGACATGGTAAGTGTGGGATACCGACATGGCTAATGTGGGATACCGACATGGTTAATGTGGGATACCGTCATGGTTAGTGTGGGATACCGACATGGTTATTGTGGGATACTGTCAGGGTTATTGTGGGATACCGTCATGGTTAGTGTGGGATACCGATATGGTTAGTGTGGACTACCGGCATGGTTATTGTGGGATACCGACATGGTCAGTGTGGGATACCGTCATGGTTAGTGTGGGATACCGACATGGTTAGTGTGGGATACCGACATGGTTAGTGTGGGATACCGACATGGTTAGTTTGGGACACCGACATGGTCATAGTGTGGGATACCGGCATGGTTAGTGTGGGATACCGACATGGTTATTGTGGGATACCGACATGGTTATTGTGGGATACCGACATGGTTATTGTGGGATACCGACATGGTTATTGTGGGATACCGACATGGTTATTGTGGGATACCGACATGGTTAGTGTGGGATACCGACATGGTTAGTGTGGGATACCGACATGGTTATTGTAGGATACCGACATGGTTATTGTGGGATACCGACATGGTTAGTGTGGGATACCGACATGGTTATTGTAGGATACCGACATGGTTATTGTGGGATACCGACATGGTTAGTGCGGGATACCGACATGGTTAGTTTGGGACACCGACATGGTTATTGTGGGATACCGACATGGTTATTGTGGGATACCGACATGGTTAGTTTGGGACACCGACATGGTCATAGTGTGGGATACCGACATGGTTAGTGTGGGATACCGACATGGTTATTGTGGGATACCGACATGGTTATTTTGGGATACCGGCAAGGTTAGTGTGGGATACCGACATGGTTATTGTGGGATACCGACATGGTTAGTTTGGGATACCGACATGGTTATTGTGGCATACCGACATGGTTAGTGTGGGATACTGACATGGTTATTGTGGGATACCGGCTTGGTTAGTTTGGGATACCGACATGGTTATTGTGGGATACCGGCTTGGTTAGTTTGGGATACCGACATGGTTAGTTTGGGATACCGGCAAGGTTAGTGTGGGATACCGACATGGTTATTGTGGGATACCGGCATGGTTAGTGTGGGATACCGACATGGTTAGTGTGGGATACCGACATGGTTAGTTTGGGATACCGACATGGTTATTGTAGGATACCGGCTTGGTTAGTTTGGGATACCGACATGGTTATTGTGGGATACCGGCATGGTTATTGTGGGATACCGTCATGGTTAGTGTGGGATACCGACATGGTTATTGTGGGATACCGGCATGGTTAGTGTGGGATACCGACATGGTTAGTGTGGGATACCGACATGGTTAGTTTGGGATACCGACATGGTTATTGTAGGATACCGGCATGGTTAGTGTGGGATACCGACATGGTTAGTGTGGGATACCGACATGGTTAGTGTGGGATACCGACATGGTTAGTGTGGGATACCGACATGGTTAGTTTGGGATACCGACATGGTTATTGTAGGATACCGGCTTGGTTAGTTTGGGATACCGACATGGTTATTGTGGGATACCGGCATGGTTATTGTGGGATACCGTCATGGTTAGTGTGGGATACCGACATGGTTATTGTGGGATACCGGCATGGTTAGTGTGGGATACCGACATGGTTAGTGTGGGATACCGACATGGTTAGTTTGGGATACCGACATGGTTATTGTAGGATACCGGCTTGGTTAGTTTGGGATACCGACATGGTTATTGTGGGATACCGGCTTGGTTAGTTTGGGATACCGACATGGTTGTTTTGGGATACCGGCAAGGTTAGTGTGGGATACCGACATGGTTATTTTGGGATACCGGCAAGGTTAGTGTGGGATACCGACATGGTTAGTGTGGGATACCGACATGGTTATTGTGGGATACCGGCTTGGTTAGTTTGGGATACCGACATGGTTATTTTGGGATACCGGCAAGGTTAGTGTGGGATACCGACATGGTTATTGTGGGATACCGGCATGGTTAGTGTGGGATACCGACATGGTTAGTGTGGGATACCGGCATGGTTAGTGTGGGATACCGACATGGTTAGTGTGGGATACCGACATGGTTATTGTGGAATACCGACATGGTTAGTGTGGGATACCGACATGGTTAGTGTTGGATAGCGACATGGTTAGTGTCGACTACCGGTATGGTTATTGTGGGATACCGACATGGTTAGTGTGGGATACCGACATGGTTATTGTGGAATACCGACATGGTTAGTGTGGGATACCGACATGGTTAGTGTGGGATACCGACATGGTTAGTGTGGACTACCGGCATGGTTATTGTGGAATACCGACATGGTTAGTGTGGGATACCGACATGGTTATTGTGGAATACCGACATGGTTAGTGTGGGATACCGACATGGTTAGTGTTGGATAGCGACATGGTTAGTGTCGACTACCGGTATGGTTATTGTGGGATACCGACATGGTTAGTGTGGGATACCGACATGGTTAGTGTGGGATACCGACATGGTTATTGTGGAATACCGACATGGTTAGTGTGGGATACCGACATGGTTAGTGTGGGATACCGACATGGTTAGTGTGGACTACCGGCATGGTTATTGTGGAATACCGACATGGTTAGTGTGGGATACCGACATGGTTAGTGTGGGATACCGACATGGTTAGTGTGGAATACCGACATGGTTAGTGTGGGATACTGACATGGTTAGTGTGGGATACCGACATGGTTATTGTGGGATACCGACATGGTTATTGTGAAATACCGGCATGGTTATTGTGGGATACCGACATGGTTAGTGTGGGATACCGATATGGTTATTGTGGAATACCGACATGGTTAGTGTGGGATACCGACATGGTTAGTGTTGGATAGCGACATGGTTAGTGTCGACTACCGGTATGGTTAGTGTGGGATACCGACATGGTTAGTGTGGGATACCGACATGGTTATTGTGGAATACCGACATGGTTAGTGTGGGATACCGACATGGTTAGTGTGGGATACCGACATGGTTAGTGTGGACTACCGGCATGGTTATTGTGGAATACCGACATGGTTAGTGTGGGATACCGACATGGTTATTGTGGAATACCGACATGGTTAGTGTGGGATACCGACATGGTTAGTGTGGGATACCGACATGGTTATTGTGGGATACCGACATGGTTTTTGTGGAATACCGACATGGTTAGTGTGAGATACCGACATGGTTAGTGTGAGATACCGACATGGTTAGTGTGGAATACCGACATGGTTAGTGTGGGATACCGACATGGTTAGTGTGGGATACCGTCATGGTTAGTGTGGAATACCGACATGGTTAGTGTGGGATACCGACATGGTTAGTTTGGGACACCGACATGGTTAGTGTGGGATACCGACATGGTTAGTGTGGGATACCGACATGGTTATTGTGGGATACCGACATGGTTAGTGTGGGATACCGACATGGTTAGTGTGGGATACCGTCATGGTTAGTGTGGAATACCGACATGGTTAGTGTGGGATACCGACATGGTTAGTTTGGGACACCGACATGGTTAGTGTGGGATACCGACATGGTTATTGTGGGATACCGACATGGTTAGTGTGGGATACCGACATGGTTATTGTGGGATACCGACATGGTTAGTGTGGGATACCGACATGGTTAGTGTGGGATACCGACATGGTTATTGTGGGATACCGACATGGTTAGTGTGGGATACCGACATGGTTAGTGTGGGATACCGTCATGGTTAGTGTGGAATACCGACATGGTTATTGTAGGATACCGACATGGTTAGTTTGGGACACCGACATGGTTAGTGTGGGATACCGACATGGTTATTGTGGGATACCGACATGGTTAGTGTGGGATACCGACATGGTTATTGTGGGATACCGACATGATTAGTGTGGGATACCGACATGGTTAGTGTGGGATACCGACATGGTTATTGTGGACTACCGGCATGATTATTGTGGGATACCGACATGGTTATTGTGCGATACCGACATGGTTATTGTGGGATACCGGCATGGTTATTGTGGGATATCGACCAGTATCTTGTGAGCTACTGATATAGCAACATAACTGGAGCTATTTTTGGCTTTCGTGAAGGATTTTGGACAGCGCCCCGAACCAATGGCTGCCTTTACAGACGAGGATTGCGATATCCGCAGTTACAGACGAGGATTGTGATAACCGCACTTACCAGACGAGCAGTTGCCCAGCTCCCCGAGCCATAGTCTGCCTTTACAGACGAGGTTCCACGTCTGACCGGTCACGTTACATTTGACCTCCAGCTTGTCAATGTCACGTTTCATCGTCGTGTTTACAGGGGCTTTAATATCTGGACAGCCAACGACTGAAAGAACACATGACGGAGCATTGCTTAGATCTGGTGATATATCGGTAAGGGCTGATCAGGCCTTGATATATCCGAATGCCTTTAGGCTTTCGTCACTATAGAGCTTTAACATGTTGGCGCTCTCGCACAGGTGTTCCACGAAAGCCCGTAAGCTAACAATGCGCTTCATGATTTTCTTCAGAATGGGCTATGGAGATCTTCAAACGCGGCTTTCAAGCGAAAATTAAATTGTGTCACATGTCTCATTGTTGGGCCATGCTCTTCATTGAAAAATATATATCGATAAAACTACTTTGACGCCATATGATGTCCATGAAAAACGGATCGGTCTACATGAAAAGAAGAAAGAAGGCAGTCAAAGCCATGCGGATGACAAGCTTTGTAAGAGGCCCGAGCGACGGGAGAATGTCCGCGTGTCTAGAAAAATAACTGCATAGCGGAAATGTACAAATATCATGTGACAGTCGCCTGACAATTTTTAAAAAAACTCTTACTTTCATACTGAAGTAAAAATTTCCCCAGTGTTTTCAGCGCCGCCGCGCTGACTGTCTGCACCGAAACCTCCTGACTTTGCGATTCGTAGATGACAGCGTCTCTGACGTCACCGTCGCACGTGGTGACGCTGCGACTGGTGTCGCCCTCTAGGATCACAGCCAGCTCGTAGCAGCCTTTGTTCTGGGGCTGCATAGCGCGGGCGAAGTTAAGCAATTTGAGTCGGACCCGTTGTCCCTGCGACCCGTGTATGACCCATGGACAGTCCAGGGTGCCGAATCCGTTCTCCTCGGCCTCCAGACTGGCGATGTAACCAATGGGAGGCTCAGTGATCTTCAGCCTCTTCATTACCTGGCAGCGAGGCTTCTGGGCCGTCAACACTACACGCAGGGATACATCGTGTGTGGTTTCATTATTCTTATTCTTCTTCTTATTATTATTATTACAGTCTATATCGTACTGAATGTAGCGTTTATGGTTTTATATTCTAATTATTACAGTCCATTTGGTACTCAAGTAACGTGTATGGTTTTCACAGCAGCTGGTCAAGAATTCCCTTTAAGCGCGTTCATCGTGATATGTACGACCAAGACCGTGGTAACGTAGACGTACCAAACTGATGTCGCACTTGCAATAACTGGCCAAATGACAAAAGATCGTGTGTTCATTAGAACATCTACTGAAACTTTATTTCACAAATAAAACCAGGCCAAATAAGACGGCAATTCATAATAATTACTTTTAGCTTCTAACGTCTCTTGGCCTACGATGAAAACCACATAATTGTAATATTCACCCAATAATATAGCGACCTGAGTATATCAGTCTACACACAACTGGGGGCAGCGTTCCTTACCTTGGACACAACTATAGCTGGCTTCCAGGTACGACGAGATGTCTTGCGGACAAGGACTCATTTGGCGGAGTTTGGAGTCGAATATCCGGAATTCGCACTCCCTGTGTCCGGAGCACTGAGAGTCCATGTAGTGCAGCACGTTCATGGAGCAGCCCAGGTGGCCATAGTCGTTCATAACGCAGCGCCCTTTGCGCATGCGTCCGTAATCGGCGTTATCCATGAGAATGATTTCATCGTAGCCGCAGACGGCGTTGAAGAACTCCAGTGGCAGAAGTCCTTCATCGCTGCAACAAAAACGCCGGGAAACCTTCACCAATAGACCGATCCAGGCTGTCAATAATTCACTTACGTCATTGTGGCTTTTATCCAATCATGTGGTAAAAAAAAGTCTTCCACGTGCGTTATGTCGGACTAAGAAGTCGGACAAACAAAGCAGCATGTCACTTCGTGGTCAGTTTCAGAGATAAGTACTTCTCACTTGTATCTACTATCAGCCATGATTGCCAATTTCATACTCATGATTAAGGAAGAAGGACTCAAGCGTGGGTCGGAGCCTGGATCGGCCTCATTTTTACATGGTTCTTGGAGACTTATAGACTGAGCCATCACTAACGGTCAGTCTGCGAAATACGATTTTTTGGAAACTAGTTGATGTAATATTTACGATACGGGAGCGGGTGTCAACCTTGTTCGTACTTTAAGGAAGGCGCCATGGGGTGGGCTACAGGGAGGGGGTGACAAGGTTAGGGGTAAATATATCGCAGTGAGCAAACAAGTGAATATGTTACATTAATATGGTTGAAGGCATATCGATGATATATAAGACTGATGGGGGCTCTCGGGACTCAAGCAAGTTTTCATCAAGCATAAAAGGGAAATTGGATGATCGAGTAGGAAGAAACGCCTGAAAGAAATAAGAGCCACCCCTCCCGAGAGGGTTCATAATCGGCTCCCAACCAGCACGTGACACGATCCTTTCCTGGTTTCTAGGAGAGAGGAGAGAGGAGAAATGAACAGAAAGGCACGCGATTACACATGGCAGCTTGGTTTTTTTGAGGTCGCGTCGACTCGTTATGGTGG
>OZ025249.1:8166181-8211712 GCA_964019135.1 Arenicola marina | reverse complement strand
CCCACGGATGTAAGGGAGAGGCCTCCCCAAACACGGGCGGGTGTTGGGGAGGGTTCTTCACACACACGGGCGGGTGTTAGGGAGGGTTCTCCCCAAACACGGGCGGGTGTTAGGGAGGGTTCTCCCCAAACACGGGCGGGTGTTAGGGAGGGTTCTCCCCAAACACAGGCGGGTGTTAGGGAGGGTTCTCCCCAAACACGGGCGGGTGTTAGGGAGGGTTCTCCCCAAACACGGGAGGGTGTTGGGGAGGGTTCTCCCCAAACACGGGCGGGTGTTAGGGAGGGTTCTCCCCAAACACGTGCGGGTGCTAGGGAGGGTTCTCCCCAAACACGGGCGGGTGTTGGGGAGGGTTCTCCCCAAACACGGGCGGGTGTTAGGGAGGGTTCTCCCCAAACACGGGCGGGTGTTAGGGAGGGTTCTCCCCAAACACGGGCGGGTTAGGGAGGGTTCTCCCCAAACACGGGCGGGTGTTAGGGAGGGTTCTCCCCAAACACGGGCGGGTGTTAGGGAGGGTTCTCCCCAAACACGGGCGGGTGTTAGGGAGGGTTCTCCCCAAACACGGGCGGGTGTTAGGGAGGGTTCTCCCCAAACACGGGCGGGTGTTAGGGAGGGTTCTCCCCAAACACGGGCGGGTGTTAGGGAGGGTTCTCTCCAAACACGGGTGGGTGTTAGGGAGGGTTCTCCCCAAACACGGGCGGGTGTTAGGGAGGGTTCTCCCCAAACACGGGCGGGTGTTAGGGAGGGTTCTCCCCAAACACGGGCGGGTGTTAGGGAGGGTTCTCCCCAAACACGGGCGGGTGTTGGGGAGGGTTCTCCCCAAACACGGGCGGGTGTTAGGGAGGGTTCTCCCCAAACACGGGCGGGTGTTAGGGAGGGTTCTCCCCAAACACGGGCGGGTGCTAGGGAGGGTTCTCCCCAAACACGGGCGGGTGTTAGGGAGGGTTCTCCCCAAACACGGGCGGGTGTTAGGGAGGGTTCTCCCCAAACACGGGCGGGTTAGGGAGGGTTCTCCCCAAACACGGGCGGGTGTTGGGGAGGGTTCTCCCCAAACACGGGCGGGTGTTAGGGAGGGTTCTCCCCAAACACGGGCGGGTGTTAGGGAGGGTTCTCCCCACACACGGGCGAGGGTTAGGGAGTGTTCTCCCCACACACGGGCGGGTGTTAGGAAGGGTTCTCCCCACACACGGGCACCTGTTAGGGAGGGGCTTCCTCCCAAACGGGTGTTAGGGAGAGGCCTCCCCCCCCCCCCCACATAGGTGGGTCTCAGGGAGTGACGGCGTGGCGGTAGAGGTATCGCACGCGCTGAAAGGCACTATAGAGGCGTAGGGTGATACAAGTACAGATATCCTCTCTGGAGACGTGACAAGGCATCATAGGAGTCCTGTGCTTGCGCTTGATACAGAAATTATAGGCTTCTTGAGGGGTCCTACATAGCATGACGGAGTTTAAGGCACGGGACAGGGTTGTGTACAGTAGTAGCAGGGATTGAGGTTTGGGTGGAGGGAGGCTGGATAGGAAAAAGGAACGATCCAGAGGTGGATAGGGGTGAAATGGAGTGGTTCTAGATAGGAAATTTACAAGATGAACAGCGTATGTGGTTTCGACATTCTAACTGGCTCTAACTGAATTAAACGAGTGGAAGCTCGGCATAGGGGCAGAGAGTTAAAAGGGTTGAGGGGTAGAACGGCATAGGGGCAGCGTGGGACAAAGGGGTAGGTGGTAGAAGGGAAGAGGGGCAAAGGGTCGAGGGAAGTGGTGAAAGGAGGTAGAATGCAAGAGGGGTAGACGGGCAAAAGGACAGGGAAGTGAAGGCGCAGACGGGTATGGGATGGTACATGCAGGCGGCAGCTTCCTTACGGGGCTATATATTAGGGGTAAATGGACCCGCCCCATTGGGGTTGGTAGACTAGGGATGTGGCGGGGCTCGGGGTCAACGCTTAGGGTTATGGTGATGGCGTGAGTAGGGGTTGGAGGCCGAGAGGGTGTGGCAATGAGGCAATGGGGAGTGCCGAATGGAGGGGTGTCGGAATAGAGATAGGCTGGTAGGCGGCAATGATGGGGCGGCAGGGCGCTGGCCTACAGACCGAGAGGGCATGGCGGCGGGGGGAGAGTAGGGGTCCGGATAGGGGGGTGGGAGGGGGCAGACAGATAGGGAGTGGTGGGAAGGGGGGCGTACTGGTCAGGATAGGGGAGGGGTATAGGATGGTGATAGGGGGACGCGCTTACTAGGGCATGGCGGCGTGAGGTTCGGGTTATGGTGGGACTGGTTGGTGACTAGGAGCGATGGAGAAAGAGGGTGGGGGTAGGGCGGGGGTGGGGATGGAGGTGGGGGTGAAGGAGGGGGAGGGAGAGGGGGAGGCGGAACTTGCGTCATATAGGACAGACAGCAGGTGTTTTTGACATTCCGAACCCGTCCGGAAGCCCGTGGTTATCGAGCGGAGCGCCCTCCCCGACGGCCTTCAAGTAATTAAGAGAGCCCGCCCCCTCGCCGACACCCCCCCCCCCCATCCCCCACCACCCCCATCCCACCCTCATCGCCCTGGCAGACAGACTGGTCCGCCGGAAGCCCGAACCAGGACTTGTCTGTGGTCCGGTTCAGTTCATGCTTCTGATAGGAGCCTCGCCCACACTTTTTTTACATTATTACATTTTGCAATGATGGCAAATGAAATTCTACCCATTTCTGCAGTTTAAAAAATGTTCTAATTTGCTCAACAATAGCCCTTCGCTTTAACACTTACTGTAATACATATCTGACGCCCAACGACACCTCCTATAACTTAAGTGTATACATGCTTATATATATTTCTGCGAGAAACACAGTCACCTCAGCGACATCTCCCTGGTAACAGCGACGATTGATCTGGACCCATGTTACCGTGGGCCTGGGGCATACCTGGTCTACCTGGAATCAACTCGCCCCAAATTAACCCGCCGGACAGGGTACAACAAGGGAGGCTTTGTCCGGCTGTTTGGCAACCTTGAGACTGCTGCCTGGAGGTCCGCGTGGCACGGCATCCCACACGGGAAGGGGGGTGGAGGGGGGGGGGGGGGTCCATGTCGCCGGCTTTCAGGCCTTGTTTGAGTGGCAATTGAATACTGTTTATTGATGCCTGACATCCCTCGTCGGCGTTGTGCAACGCTAAAGACGACTCGTTACGAAAACAGCCGGCATGTCGTCTCTGGCAGAACGTCCCCCTTGTCCCCCCGCGGTGACACATAATCCATACGGTTCGTTGTGTCGCGACAGACGTGTGTGCTTTCACCTGCAGGGCCACTCTTCTTCCGTGAATAGCGAGGGCCCGTGTAAACGCACCGTAAACTGTTGTCCCGTGCGCCGCGTCTTTATGGGGGAGTCTGGAGTAGTAGGCTAGTGCGCTAAAAACGGGTCAAAAAGTTTGAGGTTTCGTACATTTAATTATGCTCCACATGAAGCTTTTCGAGGGGACTACGGTATTTGTGATAACAATGTGTCGTCAGATCATACTCGTCGTCCAGGAGGCAAATTTATTATTTAAAAAACGTCTATTGGCATAACGGTTTGCCTCTTCAATTATACAACAGTTTCTCACTGGTTGTACTATGGCCGTGACATAGCACATAGCACATAGCACATAGCACAATAGGATTATCCCAGTATCGGCATCTCGATACCGGCCACGAACGCGATCACAATCACATACATCACATACATCACATACATCACATACATCATACAAATTACATGCCTCATACACATCACATACATCACATACATCACATACATCATACACATCACATACATCACATACATCACATACATCATACAAATTACATGCCTCATACACATCACATACATCACATACATCATACACATCACATACATCACATACATCATACACATCACATACATCACATACATCATACACATCACATACATCACATACATCACATACCTCATACACATCACATACATCATACACAACACATACATCACACACACATACACATCACATACATCACATACATCACACACACATACACATCACATACATCACATACATCACATACTTCATACACATCACATACATCACATACATCATACACATCACATACATCACATACATCATACACATCACATACATCACATGCCTCATACACATCACATACATCACATGCCTCATACACATCACATACATCATACACAACACATACATCACACACACATACACATCACATACATCACATACATCACATACTTCATACACATCACATACATCATACACATCACATACATCATGCACATCACATACATCATACACATCACATACATCACATACATCATACACATCATATATATCACATACATCATACACATCACATACATCACATGCCTCATACACATCACATACATCATACACATCACATACCTCATACACATCACATACATCACATACATCATACACATCACATACATCACATACATCATACACATCACATACATCACATACATCATACACATCACATACATCACATGTCTCATACACATCACATACATCATACACAACACATACATCACACACACATACACATCACATACATCACATACATCACATACATCATGCACATCACATACATCACATGCCTCATACACATGACATATATCATACACATCACATACATAACATATATCATACACATCACATACATCACATACATCACATACATCACATACGTCATACACATGACATACATCACATACATCACATACATCATACACATCACACACACATACATCATACACATCACATACATCATACACATCACATACCTCATACACATCACATACATCACATACATCATACACATCATATATATCACATACATCACATACATCACATATATCACATACATCATACACATCACATACATCACATGCCTCATACACATCACATACATCACATACATCATACACATGACATACATCACATACATCACATACATCACATACATCACATACATCACATACATCATACACATGACATACATCACATACATCACATACATCACATACATCACATACATCACATACATCACATACATCACATACATCACATACATCACATACATCACATACATCATACACATCACATACATCATACACATCACATACATCATACACATCATACACATCACATGCCTCATACACATCACATACATCACATACATCATACACATCATATATATCACATACATCACATACATCACATACATCATACACATCACATACATCATACACATCATATTAAATACATTATACATACATCATCATTAGCCTTCAATTACAAATCCATGTAATTAAGGAAGATTGTAGAAGATGGTGGGATACAGAAATTTAAATCCAGTTTCTCCCTCTGTTGTGGGTTACGCCCTGTGCAACATTTCCTTCCCAACCGTGGCCACATGGCTTGGAATGTAGAGTTCTAAGTATTATTCAATATGTTGGAGCATAATCAGCCGAAACAAGACCAGTAGCCTTTGGTATAATAACATGAATAATGAGGGGACGGAATACCTTTTCCGATCTCTGCGATTAGAATCCAGGAATTTCTTTGAGATTCACGATTGGCTGTCGGCAATTTTTGGGGATCGTTATCCACACAATTCCTGGTTCAACGTGAAGACTCTTACCCTAGTTACCGAGATCCGTTATGGCGGTCTGTGAATTCCTCGATATTGGCGATATCAACTTTGAGTTTTTTTTTGTCGCGCCCGGTCTTGAGCAGTCCTCGTCTTGGAAATTCGATATTACTCTAATTCTTGGGGATTCGTGATTCACAGGTGGTATCCACCCCTCCCCCCAATAATATGTGAGACAATCTCAAACCGCCGCTGGTGATGATACACATGATGGCATTGATTGGTTGTGTATTCAGGACGCTGTAACCACTTTCGCTCATATCGCGTCAGTGGGAGAAGGAATAGAAGCGCCGAGCCATGTCCCCGGGGGTAACCCCCTACTCTTTGCGAAGGACATGAGATCTTTATCCTGCGACCACCCAGACATGGCCACAGCGGGGCTCGAACCACCGATCTACGTACCGTTAGGCTCTCAGGTGGCCAGAGCACTCAGGGCGAGCGCTCTAATCCACTGAGCTACCCGGCCGGCCCCAGATGATGACATTGAGACGAGTCGTTAAATTGGCAATCTATCGATATTCCCATATCATGTCCCAAGATGGGATGTAGGATATTTCTGCTGAGGTAACCTAATTTATGGACGCCATTCCATATGCAATTTCTCGTCGTAAACGGCGTTATATATTTTACGCAAAGCGGTTGATAAGATTGATAACATTTGAGGCCATGCTGGTGATATAGTGCAGTAATGGTTTACCCCGGACCTGATGTCCCAATAGGGGGGGCGGGGGGTGTATTTTGCTTTTTATTTTACTACAAATTATATGACTAGAAAAGGTAATAGCCCTTGATTACTTAAAACAGTACATATGCCACGTCGTATTTCAAAGACGGTATTGACATTTTGAAAGGTGTGTTTTGAAAGGTCATTTGCTTGATTCGGTCTTTGTAATGCCTAATTCTCGCGACGTACACCAGTTTTCAATGCGGCCTTTTGTTCTTTCCGTGAAACGAACTTGATTGGCAAGTCTAAGTTAAAGAACAACCCCCTTCAAAACGTCACACTGCGACATAGACTAGACCTGTAGCGGAGAGAAAATGTGACAAGGTCTTTCGACGTTAACCTTTCTGGTGAATGCAGTAGGGGCTACGCACATATAATGTGCCGAGGGGGAAAGACAAGACGTTAGGCAGACGGCCGCGGGGGCACACACGAACTGACCGACAACCCCCCACAGAGAGGAACAAAAAACCGGTTAACGTGCTTTGAATAGCTGAGGGGTAGAACACAATCCCTTGACAGTTCATGAGTCCCACCGGGCCCTCCAACGCTTCCGAGAGGGGACAGCCCGTCTCACTTGTGACACGACGTGGTACTGCTGGTGGGGAAGGAGGGAGGGAGGCCCAGGGAGGGAGCGGGGCAGGGAGAGGGGCGAGTGGGCGAGGAGGGGGGCGACGTGGGGGGCGGGGAGGGAAAGAAAGGGTGAAAAAGCGAATTGGAGAGAGAACGGGGGAGAGAGAGCAAAAGAGAGAGAGAGGGGCGGAAAAAGAGACAACACCGGCGGGGCAGAGAGGGCCAGAGATACATACTTATTGAGACAAACATAGAGTGCGACCTACAGAGTGAGACATACAGAGTGCGACCTACAGAGTGAGACATACATAGAGTGCGACCTACAGAGTGAGACATACAGAGTGCGACCTACAGAGTGAGACATACATAGAGTGCGACCTACAGAGTGAGACATACAGAGTGAGACAGAGGCACAGAAAGTGAGACAGAGAGACATAGAGTGAGACAGAGACATACAGAGTGAGACAGAGGCACAGAAAGTGTGACAGAGACATACAGAGTGAGACAGAGGCTCAGAAAGTGTGGCAGAGACATACAGAGTGAGACAGAGGCACAGAAAGTGAGACAGAGAGACATAGAGTGAGACAGAGACATACAGAGTGAGACAGAGGCACAGAAAGTGTGACAGAGACATACAGAGTGAGACAGAGGCACAGAAAGTGTGGCAGAGACATACAGAGTGAGACAGACCTGCAGAGTGAAACAGACATGCAGAGTGAGGCAGAGACATAGAGAGTGAGACAGAGGCACAGAAAGTGAGAAGGACATACAGAGTGAGACAGGCACAGAAAGTGAGGCAGAGATATATATGAGGCACAGATACATATGAGACGCAGATATACAAAAATATTTGTACATAAAAACACAAAATTATATAGATTTATTGGGCGAGGGATGGATCAGGAGATGTCTAGGTGGAACACCGGACGCAGACACCCACGTAACACGGCGATGTATTAAACGGCTTCGTGCACCATGTATGTCATAAGGTCCTAATAATGGTTGGTGGGTCGGATGGCTTGGCGGACTGGGGGTATGGGCGGCTGGGGGCGCAAGTCGCCTCCATAATCATGATGGTCGGAGGCACGCGACTGAGGCCGGCAGCGTCGGCGTTTTGTTACTGACAGCATACTGCTACGTTCGGTTTGTAAATTTATTTAGTTATTATGGCGAAAATCGCCATCATGTCGGTCAGTTCTGTTTGTGTGTGTGTGAATGTCTGTCTATCGTCAGGATTACTGTCGAACACTTGCAGCTATCGTTGTCAAACTTCGCCAACAGCTGCCAGAAATCTCAGGTCAAGTTCGTTGCCAGGTGAAGTCGGTCAAACGTCAACGTCACGGTGACGTCAAACATCCAAAACACATTTCTCGGCCTAGATCGCTTAATATTATAGCTAGACACGCGTAGTTAGTGCCATCAAACTCAGCTCCTGAATATCTTTCTCGATACTGCCATCAAATTTGGCGTGAGACCAATAGTTTGCGAGCTACGTCATGTCAAAATGTCTTTTAGCTACCTAGGTCAAAGGTCAAGGTCGTGACCTTGACTATTGTTAATGTCAAGTGCTCAGTTGTACCTCGAAAATTAGACAACATCTGAGCACCAAACTTGCCCTGCTGGATAGAAGTGATGTAGCTTATGCCAAATCCAACCTGTGCGCCTGGAAGTTGGGGGCTCGAACCCGACTTTTCAATTTTTAAGCTACCGCTCACCAATGTTTACAAGAGACTGGGGCATAAATTAGAACCTTCTATTTAAAATTTCACTAAATTCGGATGGCAATTATGACGTAACGGGTCATTTCAAGTTAAATTAACAAATTTCACGGTGCTCTCAATATTGACCGTACAAACTTCAAAATGATATAGGACACTGTGGAATTGTATTGCCCGTCAGGGAAAAATATGGTTAAAAAAGGTCGACAAATAGGCCATTGCAATGGTAAACTATACGGCGTTTCCGTTCGCCTAATGCGACCCCCCCCCCGCCCCACCTCCCCCCGCCCCCACCCCGGCCTTCTCCATGCCCGCCAATACACACACGCATTCTGGCTTTGATGCGCTTCACTGGCACACTCCTGCCCTTATCCACACCCACCTCCTACCTTACACCCCTACGATTAGTATTATCTTATCTTATCTTACGCTGTGTATTGCTGACCGGTGCGCTGCCGTTCTGCTGCTTGCTGCATGGTGCTCTTATCGTGAACCGAGAGCCGCCTTCCTTCCCCCCATTTTAAGTTTTGCGAAAAACGCAAAATATGACAGTTTTTCTTCGATTTGACCTATTAATGCGAAAGATATCGCTCTTGGAGTGTACGTGCTCATAAAAATGTGAATGACAATGAGGTCTGTGGAATCAGAGATTTTTTCGATGCGTCATGTGGCGTCACAATAACGTCACTTCCGGTACATAAAAAAAAATCGGAAAAAATCGGAAAAAATGACACAAATTGTGAGTGGCATCAACTGGGGTCCCATGTTAGCCTGCATCATAAAAATACTGTGTTCCTATCTTACTTCCGGTTCCAGAGCGGGCTGATGCTCCTATCGCCGTCCTGTTCAACGTTGTCTATGGGATTTCCCATGTTAAAGCCCTTTATCTCTCATGCTGAGAAAAATGTTTTGTAGCGTATTTCACAAGTGCCTTCGCCAAAAATTACCATGATTGTTTTCTTTGGTTAATCATGATATCCGTTAGTCACACTACTTACCATATGACATTCGAGCGAGAAATGACGTCACAGGATTTTTTCTAAATTTGCCCAATGATGAAAGATACAGATTTTTGGGGTTAGCAGGGGCTCCCACGGGCGTCCTATTTTAGCTATCAGTCAATGCTTTCAGTTGTGGATGGATAACACTAAGCTGAACTGCCAACTATACACATGATGACATAATCTTATTACTTTTCGGTATATAGTCGAACACGTTTAACATAGGGTCCTATGTGCAAAATCAAACTGCATTCAAGTTTACATACTTTCTTTAGAGCAATTTCACTTTCCTTCACCATGGTAGGAGATGTTGACTCGTACAAGAGACTTAGGGCACGCACACGGCGAAAGGCAAATTGCAATTGTGTTTTCATGGCAACGAAACATTTGCCCAATAATAAAATATATAGAATCGGGCTAAATTTTAAAATTCGTCAAAAAATCGGGAGAAGAAGATAGACCTGAGCCGTTTACGGTTTCTGGCAGGGATATACACCTCGGGATCACTGAAGAAAGAACAACATTCTTGGTGTCTTTCTTCCGACCACATTGTCGTTTGCACATCTGCCCGCTTTTCAGTTATCCCTATTGATGCAGTATAGCATTTTTTGGTCATGTCGTCAAGCCATATCTGACGGGCTGATGCTCATATCGCCGTCCTGTTCAACGTTTTGGGGTGTGGGGCAAAACGTTTGCGTCTTATTAGTTGGAAGGTGTGGGGCGTCATGCCATGACGTCACCATGACGTGATGACGTCACAGTTTCACAAAGGTCATTACTCGGGTATTATGCGTCATATCAACTTCCGGTTCATCTGACGTTATACCTTATATCAAGGGACAACTGCTACCGTGCGTAACTTGTTTTGCTTTACCGAAACAGTGCCCCAGACGTGTACGTCACAGATGACGTCACTTCTGTAAGTACCTCAGCCTACAGCTGTCTTGTTTGTTATTCCCGTTATTCCGGCGGATGGCGTATGTAGTGTGGGCACCGCCCAGTGACGCAGCGCGGGTAGGTGGCAAGGCAGAAGAAAAACAGGGACATAGCAGCGTCTTTTCTCTTTCCCTTTTTCTGCGCCTTTGACTCGCGAGAAGACGCCAATAGGTGGGACAACAACCTATTGTTCCAGCAGCTATTGTTCGGCATTACGTACGAGACTACGAGACCATGGGCTCAGATTTTGGTGTGAGTACATCGATGTTTAAATGGATCGATGCAACGGTAACAAAGAGGCGGGTGATGTGGTGTGCCTTCAGCTTGGCTCGTCGCAGGGTAAGCGCTGGGGACAGAACGGGGACGAAATCCGAATTATGTCAGCCAGGGTGTGGGTGGGGGGTGGGGGTAGGGGTAGGGGTGGTGGGTAGAGGGGGGGCTCATTTGGCGTGAAGAGTTTTTATCTTCAGGTGGCATCGTTTTTCCCCGTGAGGGTTACGATGTGCTGGCCTAATCAAGTTGTCGGCTGCTGCTTCATTGGTAAACAATGTCATTGGTACGGAGTGGAATGGAACCCCAGCCCTAAGGTTGTCCCCTCGTGCTTCAACAATGTCAATGTTTGACTATTGTAGTTTGATCTCTGATTGGTCAGCGGCAGGGAGTGATTCGAATCTCACCTGTGCAAATGTTTGAGTACCATGATCTTTCCTATTGTAGGACTACAGAGGTTTAAACGCCCTACTTAAAATCATATAAGAACATAACAATATTGTTTCGAAAAGGATTACTGATGAAACCTTCAGATGTTTGATAGATTTGTCTGGTCAAACATAAGGCCGTACTGACCAATTAGGTGGGTACGAAAACCATGGCGGATCCATGGTTTGTGAAACATTCGCTAGGGGTGGGGCAAAAGTTGCCAACGTGTGAAACAAATTTTCGTTTTCTTTACATTGATGGATGGATTTGTATTAAAGGCCACCCTTGTGCACTCCAGGGGGTCCGGACACCCCCCCCCCCGCTTTTTAAGGAAGAATGCAGTTTTTTTAATGTAATATTTAGGTCATCTGAGGCGTGGACCCCCGCCTCCCCCCCCTCCCCCGGTCACAATTTTCAGTGGACCCCCCGCCCCTCCGGGTCGTTAGTGGACCCCCCGGTCGGAATTTTGCTCAGAGCTGCCCCCCCTTTTCAAATTCCTGGATCCGCCCCTGGCCTATCAACTGAGGCTCTCTCTCTCTTTTCACACTGAGCCATAAAATTACGCTATAAATCGATCATATTACCATAAAACTGGAGGTGTGAGGGATATCCTTCTTCCCCAGTGCGGTGCAGCTCCTTGGATCTACAGGTGCATAGCAGATGCGACCGTTATGGCATAACATCTTAAAGTAATTGATGCCTGGCACATAATTGGATTATCGATACCTGGTAGATCACCGCATTATGATTAACGGGTAGATTATTAAATAACGTAAACAATTACATGGTTCATTGATTAATGAAGTGCCTGGTCTAATTAATAACAGTCTGGGAGTTCATCAAGTAATGCTGGTATCGGCAGGTGGTGTCATGTGATTGGTGTCATGGTGTCATGTGATTGGTGTCATGGTGTCATGTGATTGGTGTCATGGTGTCATGTGATTAGTGTCATGGTGTCATGTGATTGGTGTCATGGTGTCATGTGATTTGTGCTAAGATAAGTCAGACACGCCTCACAATATTGCCGACCGTACACTGGGTGGGGGGGGGCGGGGGGGTGGCAAGGGGGGTCGTGTTCCCAGATCACGAAAAATTAAACCGAGAACTCCCTGCATACAAAGGATGGGCGGATAGAATAATATAAATGTATCGATTTCCAGATTCACGGTTATCTAATATTAAACTAGCCAGTTTACGATTAATGAAAATCCTTGATCACGACGGTCGCCTAATACCTCATTTCCAGTTCACGGAAAATTATTTTCCTCATTCCCAGTTCACGGTGAAATGAAAAGCCTATTCTCGAGGAACGTAAATATTCCTTGCCCCCCCCCACCCCCCTCCTACACTGAGCTTGATATCTGTTAATATCGTTAAAACGGATGTCCAACCTAATCTAATCTCCATCTGCATCGAACATTCACGTCTTAAAATTAATTTGGGGAGTGTTAGCGCTTCGTTTCGGCCGACTGATAAAGAGAAAAAAATTAAGCCCACCTACCCACCCCCTTCAATGTCGAGCAGCGCGCCATTTTGCCAGAGCAAGTGACGTATATTGTGACCTTTCATGTGGCGCCGCCTTACGTTAGAACTGGAAGTCTCGCGGAGGGAACTCTTCACAGTTAAGGTACCCTTCAGGGGAAACGCTTGAAACGAGAGATCAGGACTTCTAAATTTTATAGTGAGCCACAGACTGGACGGAAAATTCTGTAATTTCTTTGGAGGGTAGACACTTGGGTATTACATGAATCGGTAAAGCCATGCTGGCGGTTTCCTTTAATGCCGATATTGTAAGAAGTAGTTCATATACACCGACATAATATAGGGTATTTTATATCTCGAGGAGGAGCTATTCACGGGGATCTGAGCACCAACATTTCCGTTTACCAAATGCAATGTGTGCGATTCCATATGAAGTGTCTTCCATATTAAGGAGCAGTATTCTGCGCTGCTTAGAAACAATGTACTGTTAGAATGAATAACTCATAATACTTTGCCAATGTGTTCTCTTTGATTTTGGATGTCTACTTAACTATGGGTGGATCAAATAAAGGAATATATAGACATCTGGTATATCTGTATCGATCTCAGGAATATATTGGCTTGTGACGCTTTGTTCTGTAGGCAGTCACCCTAACCAGGATATGAAGAACCTAAAATATAAAGCAGGTGTTGTCGGCATCCACAGCCTGCAGTCTGTCTCAGGCAGCAGTGACTATGACACGTCTCCACCATTGCGGGACCCGCAAGCGTGCAGCAGCAGTGCTCAGCAGGGAATTGTCTCTTTTTATTCAGTCGCAAAAATTTTAATATCTGTGCGCAACTTGTTATGACGTAAAATCTTCGATTTAACGGCATCTATCACTTCGTTCGTTTGTCTGTGTGTGTGTGTGTGTGTGTGTGTGCGCGCGTGCGCGCTCTCTGTAGGACGCAAAACGCAACATTTTGTTCTGTAACTTTACCCATCGATAGGTATGCGACATATCTCGGTCAAGTTCGTTAGCGGGGTATGTACGTCAAAGGTCAAGGTCACAGGATTTTTTTGTTTGTTCCTTAACCATTGGTAGATAGGACCAAAAGTCGGGAAAGTCGCTATAACGTTCACAGTGTTCATTTAATGACGCTGTACATTATGTTACGTATTGAGCCCGTCGGTAACTTGTATCACGTCTTTGAATTTTGCAAATCGCCTAATTAGTTCGTCTGCAAAAGAGCTATTAGCTATTAAAAACAGCTGGTTGACATCCATGATGTGTCGCCGGAGACTCGTCACTTGGCTTATCGAGATGTCAACACAGTGCGGCTCTCTAATCTTACTTATCATAACAACATTACAGCGAAGCTATTCACTGTCGCGAGCGGCGCCAGTGACCACGGTTCCAGTGTTGGTATACTGTTGTGGGGGGCGGGGCGGGGGAGGGGTGGTTGAAGGTGGTCTGGGGTGGTGGGATGATTCAGTTGGTTGCTATGAAAATGTGCATGGTAGGGATGTAGAAACTAGAAATGTAGACCGAAACTAAATAAACGGGCAGTTTGGTTTTAGCTGTCCACCGAGCGAGATCGTTGAGCCCGGGGGCGAAACTAAAGAGTGACTTTCACTTTTCGGATGGGACCAACAATTGAGAGGATGCTCACTATAGCGACAGTTTTAGAACTGACGGATCTGAAGTATCAAATATGCCAAATATAGATCTGAGGGGTCAATCTGTATCTAAGGTGTCAAATCTGGATCTGAGGGGCTCAATACGTCACAAAAAAGTCAAGCAAGTCAATTATTAAGGTCAAGGCCATTGTAGTGGACAGAAGACATAATCCGGATTTTACATTTTACGTCATTTTCACCCTACGGGTGACGCAATCTCGTTCGTTTGTCGACTTCTTCAAAAAAGAGTTTTATTTGGTTTCTGATACTCGGCTCCCTTGTGAAATGAAGTCCCCATCTCCATTGCCCTGTTTCTTCCTCCGCGCACGTAATTCCAAATACTTGACCTTTGAGAATAGTTTTTGTATTATAGCTTATAGCCTCAGCGTTAACGCCTCCACTATCTCCTGATGGGTGATACGGTGCTAGTTGATGCATTTCACATATCCTCAAATGTTTTAATATAAAGAAACAGACAGTTTATTACATAGCTCGAGGCATTCGTTTCAATTTATTTAGCTATGTTTCGGTCTTACCAAACACATGGTATCATGGAGGATATAAAGACGGTTCAGCGGACCCACGACCTCTCCGTCAGGAGGCTCCATCTGGTGACAAAGCGCGTTAAAACAATAAGCTTCCTTGCGACCGAGAAAGGGAAAGGACACCTTAGTTGTCACGGTGGAAGCAAAATGTCCTGTCTAAGCAATTTATGGCCTTCCCCGGAGACCCCGTGTGGGGAGAAATCTCCATTGCGGCTGAGTCCGCGACCCGTCGGGTCAGGCAGAACCACGGAGCCGCCCCGCAGAAAACGCCCATAAATGCCCCGCAGTAAATGCAAGTCTCGGCCGATAAAGAGGGCGCTTAATTTCCCAGGGCGGCCGTGTTTTTGCATCGCCGTTGTCATCAAGATATGAAATTCATTAAGTAAAATCCCACGGGTGATGAATTTTCTCCCTGCCGAGAGGACCGGGGCGTTCGGTGTGGTTAGGTGGGGGTGGGAGGGGGGGGGATCGCAGGAGGGAGGTGGAGGGCAAGGAAGGGACTGGGGTAGGGGTCGGGGTCGGGGGATTGACGGGGTGGAATCTTAAAGCGGCCAATCTCGATAATGTATATCCGCCTCTGGTCTCAACAGGAACCGATTTAATCCGACTGGTACTGAACCAGCTGGGTAGGGGGTGGGGTGGTGCGGGTGGGGGAAGGGGGGCAGCCAGGGCATTCAGACACTGGCGGTGTTGGGGGATAAGGAAGAACGGTGGGTTAGGTGCGGCGGGGTTGGGGGTGGGGTGGTATTGTCTTGTGGGAGTGAACGCCAGGCGATACGGACCGTCCAGTTCGGGGAGGGAGGGGTGTAAAGGTTAAGAAAAATACTTGTAGCTTGCCTAATTCGCCAACAATGCGGATTACCGTCTGAAGGCCCATGGTAAGGATGGCAGAGGCTGTGCCGGTTATCGGGCCTCTAGAGATCAAGGGGCCGCTGCATTGATCCCCGGGCTGGGGGCATCAAGGCTGCCTTTGGACACTGCCATCGATCTACTGCCCTCCCCGAGCTCTCCAGCCGCCCCAGCCCCGCGAACCGGACCTTGCCGCAGCGGTCACGCCGAGGTCCCGCCCAGGGGACTCCGCCGCCCCACCCCTCTCCTCCTCTACCCCTGGCCGCCCCTCTCCTTCCCTACCCTCTCAACCCCCCCCCCCCCCCCTCCCCTCCTCGGTCGCCTGGGCTTGATCCGCACCGTGCACAGCCCGGCGGCACCAGGACTCGCCGATCAAAGGATTCTGTTGGCTCCATCATCGCTCCCGGAAGACAAGAGAGCCGGCGAGAAAATGTAACTGCGGGGGTAGTAGCCTTGTCCTGTCACAGCCACCGACCACCAGCGCCACGGCCACACCCCCCCCCCCCCCCCCCACCAGACCTACCACCGGACCGTCGGACCGTCCGTCCTCGGACAATGACCGCCCCCGCCATTACACCCTCATACCCCTAGGGTGGCCCCCGACCACCAGCGCCGTCCACCAACCCGTATCCCCACCCCCGTCCCCTCTTCCAGGCCCCTGTGGCCCGGCCCCATCCCCGGACCCCTGCCCCGCCCCCCGACCTCTCTCCCCGACCGGCCCGCGCGGCTTGAGAGATCAACGCGGCCAGCCGTGAAGAAAAAGCACGCCGAGTTGCCACTAAAAGTGACGCTTAGATGCGAGGAATCGGAAAAGGTCATCTCCTAACCTTTCAGAGGCTTCAACTCTCATTTTATTCGCTTGTCGAACATAGCAGCAAATTTCTGCGCCTGATATAGCCTTCCGGAGTGACATCAATATTTAATGTCCAGAGACCCAAGCCGCTGTGGGAATATAGGAAATGGTCTGATGTGGTGGCCTCATGCGTTTGGTTGGTACTGTTGTTGTAGATATGCAGCCCCCCACCCCCCATCCCCCACCCCCTCACCACCACCAACCTCCCACCCAGTGCCAAAAAGGGCCATTATGAAGAAGCCTGGTATACAGCAGATACCGTGACACTGATAACTGGGTTGTGCTCAACTGGCCCGTAGGTTTAAACTGGGAATGTGTAGCAAATCCATGAACGCCATAAACTACAGTACGGAACAAAACCAGCGGTCGTTCAGCTGAAATGGAGAAATGCGGCGCCACAGATGCTACCTCCCCCCATCATGTGTTACGGGAAGCACGCCGTCTCTAGAGCGTAATCTGCCTCGAAAGTGGGCGATAATGAAGCCCAAATAGCTATCCTCTCAAGAATTATAAGTAAATTGGCTACTCATTCGTTGTCGACCGGGCCTATTTCCGGCACAATTTTATTTCGAGCAATAAATTTGTCCATATGCGGCAACATCGCGAACAAAGCCAAAGATGGACACTGGCTTCCGGAATTGGCCTCACCATGGATGCACGCGCGACTGATGTAAAGAGAAAACATCGCCCTGTTTTGTTATTTTAACTGACATTTTTACATTAATACAGTGATCATTTATTATAGTACGTAGTGGAGACGTGATAATACGGCTCTTCTGCATAGCTAATATAATTACGTAATTTATAATTTCCTTAAGCGATAAAGTGTAGTAGTCACTTCCTTTCTGAGTGCCATGTGTGTGTTTCTGAGCTGCAATGAACTGTGTGCATTGTATAGCGTGTCTTACGCAAGGGGTTTAAATATAATGACTATAAAAATGACGTATGGCTGATATAACGTCCCACAGAAACACCGTATGGTAGTGATGGGATTTACATCTGCCTTGCTGCGGTTTGCTGTCTGATAGACCTGTTAGCACAGCCGCACAAATTAGATATATATATATATAGATAGATTTAATTAAATTTAAAAACCGAACAACTTATCGGAGAAAAGAAAAGGACCAAAGAAACATGGACCAATAAGCCCGGCCAGCCGCTAAAGCTGGGCGCTCTAAGCCAGGGATAAGATCAACTATATTCAGCCTCAATCTGTACCAAGGCGCCAGTTTTGTCAGCTAGCAATGGTATTCATCCGCGCTCCAGCGTCCCGCGGTCGATATCATGAACGGGCCTGACCTGAAGTTGGCTTAAAGTTTCTTCCGCGTCAATCCCTAGAGCCCTTCCCTCCCTCCTCAAGACGCCCCCCCCCCCTCCCCCACCTATAAGGCAGAACTAGGCAGTCCGCGCCCCGCAGGTCTCAGCAGACCCGCCGCTGTCCCTGGTAACGGACACCGGGTGGTGGGGTACCGCGGTCCTCCCCAGAGCCCCTCCCGACGGCCTCCTAGATGACGAGAGCCCCCCCCCCCCCGCGCCCATCTAGGCGGTGCGACAACACCACATCGGCAGACATCTGCAGACATCTGTCAAACACGCCGGTCCTGCGTATTCATATCACACGTCATTTGGTGTTCCCTGGGGGACTTTCTTTTCCTTCTTCTTGCCTCGGCAAATAATACATCCGATATTAAGTTCCTCAGGGCATGGGGCGAGAAAAGAGTAACAGAATGGTGTTGCAACTTGCAAGTCGTAGCGGAAAGAACAAAAGTCCGGGGCGGGCGGCTACAGCGGGGCAAAGGGATCCAAATATAGTTGTTGAGATCATGGCATGGTGGTAAAACTGTACCTTTGTGTTTTTCACACTGGTGCAGTCACCCACCGCCGCTGCAGCCGATGCCAATAACCGGCTTCATACTTTACCAAATTTGTGACCGAACAGGGACAAAATATTCACAGCGGCGAGGAATACGGAAACTACCCCCGTTTTTGTTTGGCATAGAAGTGAAGTCGCCCACTGGCGATATCTCCTTTTTAAATGATATCGTGTAAGTGATCACGAAAATATAAACGTTTCATCAGATAGGAGCATGATAAATGGAGCCCATAAAATGTTAAAAAAGGCAGGGTATTAAATCAAGTCTTGGACAATGGCAGGCTCTTCTGACCAAGAGGACGCCGCTCCATTGAAACTGCCCAGACTACCAATCAATAAAGTCTGCCTACAACTACCGCCAAGCCCCGACTAGGCTGACAGGACAGGCAGATTGAGTAACTCTACCCGGTAGTATTTGTGGGGAAATTCTTTTCCTGATAAATAAAATACTATATCATGTACTTTAATTTTACAGTCGGCACCACTACTTTAATTTATCTGCACACAAATACCGTTTATGTAAAAACACAAAGAAAAAGCATAAATTCCTTTAAATTACCATGGTGTACCTGTTTTTATTAGAGCACATAAAAATGCGTGAGGTAGAGGCCTGTAAGATATTCAGTTGCAGCAATATGCAAAAAACGGGAAAATTGTCAGGGTCGAGTCGTAAAATAACTTCAACATCTTACGCATATCATATACATTCGAACGGGACCAGTTGACTAACTGTTATAGGTATATACATCTTCATAGATTGAAGAGAAACGTTGGAATATCTTCTCTATTTGACGAACGTTCTTGTAAATAAAATGGATTTGATGTGAATTTTTTGGCGAAGCAATCAATATTGAAGGCACCAGTCTCATTGTTCCGACAGGTCTTGTGGCCTCATTTACCTTTCATTCGCGCAAAACCACCAATATTTCATTTCACAGCAGTTTAATTTAAGATTAAACCATATCATTCGTTCTATCTGACTGTCAATCGCCAGGCAATTCAGCACAAATGTGGCCAGGTTTCAGAGTTTTAAGGTAAGACATATTCACGAAATATTCGAACAGGTGTGGCGGTTCCAACATGGCTCACATCACTCCCACAATTGTACAAATTCAAGCATTTTCTCTGGTAGCAGGCCCGCCGGAAGTGAAGGGGGGGGCGTTTAAGGGCGCCACCCCCGCCTCTCCCGTCGCAAGTTTCAGTTGTTTCTGCCCCCCCCCCCCCCTACTCCCCCTACTTTCAATTTCGCTGCCGACGGTGCGGCGTGACATGTACCGACCTAGATATTGTGGACTATTTAAGCATTTATAAGGATACATTTTCGCAGTAAACATTACTTTCGCTGACTCTGTCCATCCCCCCCCCCACCCCCCTCTCATGGTGAGGACATACAAGTCAGTGCCCCGCTCATGGTGAGGAAATAAAAGTCAGTGCCCCGCTCATGGTGAGGACATACAAGTTAGTGCCCCGCTCATGGTGAGGACATACAAATCGGTGCCCCGCTCATTGTGAGGACATACAAGTCAGTGCCCCGCTCATGGTGAGGACATACAAGTCAGTGCCCCGCTCATGGTGAGGACATACAAATCAGTGCCGCGCTCATGGTGAGGACATACAAGTCAGTGCCCCGCTTATGGTGAGGACATACAAGTCAGTGCCCCGCTCATGGTGAGGACATACAAGTCAGTGCCCCGCTCATGGTGAGGACATACAAGTCAGTGCCCCGCTCATGGTGAGGACATACAATTCAGTGCCCCGCTCATGGTGAGGACATACAAGTCAGTGCCCCGCTCATGGTGAGGACATACAAGTCAGTGCCCCGCTCATGGTGAGGACATACAAGTCAGTGCCCCGCTCATGGTGAGGACATACAAGTCAGTGCCCCGCTCATGGTGAGGACATACAAGTCAGTGCCCCGCTCATGGTGAGAACCTACAAGTCAGCGCCAAAACCGGTAAGGCCAGCATTTGTATGGATCGAGTTAGATAAGGTTTCTTAATCCTGCAAATTAGAGCAATGTTTCACCTACATGACGATTTTCAAGATCTTGAGAAAAAGATGGAGAAATGTGCTGGACACATTGTCTGCCTGTGTGAATGTTAACTCTGTACGATATATATATTTTATCACATGCTAAAATGCAAGAACAACGTCAACATTGTCCTAATTTTGATGACGTAATACACAAGAATGTGACACTTTCCCACTTGAGATGCAGCAGTTTTTGAAAAAAAAACTGCCTAAAGAACATTTGTTGACAGCAAATATTGCGGTATGAGTACGAATAGAAACCCAAAAGTGATGTGTTAGTACATAGTAAATGAGAGACATACAAACAACAATCCGGATTTTTGTGCAATGAAAGGGATCCTTTCGAGAGATTATTCAAATGCCACGATATTGCAGCAAAACGATGGACAAATAATATGTTAAATTCTAATTAATTTATTGGAATTTTAAAAATATCTAAAAACAAATATCCGATACAAGACGGGTATCAAAAAAAAAAAATCGCTAGCCGGTCTAGAGCGCTGGCCAGGGAGACACATTGTACTACATTCTCCCCCCCCCCCCCCCCCTCTCCATTTTTGCGACCCCGTCACTCAGTCGTAAATTTTGCGACAGCTCACCCCATCCCCGGTCTTTAATTTCTCCGTGGGCGAGACCCCACCACCCGACACCCATACTTCAAAATCTCGGACACACCGTGGAAGTTGCATTACTTCCTTCATGATATCATCTGTATTGTGTTTCGTCTTTAAAAGAAAGAAAAAGGCTCTTTTTGCCAGGCCCCTTATATCAAAAGATGATGTCTATATCATTTCCTCATTCGATTTAATGGCCATCATCAAATCAGTAATCGAGGGGAAAGTGGCACCGCTACCGATAACATGAGGGACATGGCAACGACAAGGAATAGGCGTCACATAGTGTACGTCCAGCAATTCCTGCACTTTATGTGTCTTGACTGGATTTTTATCATGTGACAGCTCTTACCCCTTCCCTCATGTGAAAAATGCACCGCTTTAGCAGCACACGCCGATCACGACCGAGTTGCGTCCGTTAAAGGACCTCGCCGGGTTCCGTTCGTTAAAGTAGTCCCTCACTATCGCAAGAAGCGATAACAGTATTCTGCAGTCTATGTCGGATGCCTCCCTTATACGGCTAATAATACATCTTTTGCAGCTAAAAAAAGACGGACAAAAAAAGCTCCGCTAAATAGAATCCATGGCCGACAGTTATGTTTTCATGCGCAGAAACGGTTCGCCGTCGCCTTCGATTATGGAAAGTTAGTTTTATGTGGGTCGCCCCGCGACACGAGATACCCGCGATCAGCGCGCCGTGTGGCCATAAACAACGATTAATGACACGACACGGTTTGTGCTAAGAACTGATTCCTATTCACCCGAGCTTGGCAGCGGCTCCATCGTTTTTTTTTGTTGGAGCTGGGGACGTCTAGGACGTACGTGTGGGATAGCCGGATGGTCTGTTGTGTTCTAGCGCCGGATTCTCCACCAAGTGAATGGGCGACAGGCGGTGATGTCGGGCCCTCATGCGCCACTGGCCATAGAGTGCGGGGCTGGGGATTAGTCAGCGCCTTGCCCTTGATAAGGATAAGTCGGTGGCTGTAGTGATGGCGGTGACGACAGGGGAGCGGCCGTGGGGGTGGGAGGGGGGAGAGGGAAACGGCGGGGAGGGACGTTTGGAGTCACAGACCATGACGAGAAAGCGTTCGTGGTGAGGTGTCGGATGGAGGAACATACGGGGTGGGGTTGGAGTGACTTCCGGGCGGGTGGGGGGGGGGGGGGGGGTGAGGTGGTGTATGTGTTAAGGTGGCCAGGGGGATGGATGTGGGGATGAAGGGTGAATAAAAGATCGAGAGGTTCTAGGTGCTGGGGTTGGGTGGCGGACTCATCTACCACAGAGACGTCCTTTTATGGGCTTCAGATCCCCGGCTGCGGCAGTATAACTGCCTAATGAAGTCTGAAGAAGATAAGACTATTTAATCCTCCATTCCATGATTGCGCATCGTGAAGCCGTGAGGGTCGCGCCCAGAGCTGAATGCCAAAGAAGGGACGTCGAGAGACGTCGTCGCCGGGGCGTCCACCCTGTCGGGGGTGAGGGGGCGGGGGGTGGGGGGGTCAGGGGGGTGAGGGGTAAGGCGGGCGGGGCGGGCGGCGGCGGGCGGGCAGGCAGTGACCGCCACACCGGGTTAGAGTGGTTGGAGTGGGCGTGATTGTGGAATGAACTGGAGACCTGGGGTGATTTATATAAGGGAAGGGAAGGAAGATAGAGAAGTGGGTGAGAATGAGCGGAGGTTAAAGGGGGTGGGGTCGGCAGGTGGAGGGAGGGCGGGATGGGGGGGGGGAGGCAGACCGAGAAAGGGGATGGGATGGTGAGGGGAGTGGCAGGGCGTTGCGGACTGATTGCTGCTGCTGTCGTTGACAATGGCTGTGTCGACATGAGCCCCATCCGCCTCAGGTGCCTTCTGACAGGCTCATTGATTTAGACCGATAGCTCCATCTGTTGGCGCTCCTGGATCCCCTTCCACCAGCAGTTAGCGGAGGAAATGGATATTTTGACAAGTCAATAAACGGAACCCCACCAAAATGTACTCATCTTTACCCTATTACCTACCCTTCCCTGTCATCCAGTCTCATCATCTTCTACTCCCCCCCCCCCGGTCGGTGTCCCCGCTGGGGGCGCTGCCTGTCCCCTCCGCGAGTCTCGGCTGTCCCCTCGGGTGTCACTGACTATATGCCGCGCCTCCCGGAGCCTACAGCGAGGGAAATGGGCAGTGGGCGGGGGCAGGAGGCGGGCGTGGGGCAACGGGAGTGGGAAACGTAGGGTGGGTGGACGTGGGAGGAGAGGGGAGGGGAAGGCGAAGGACGGGATGGGCGGGGAAGTGGAATAATGGGAAATGCCAGAAATGGATCGGTTAGGGATGGCACATTTTGGCTGCCAAGTATAGACATTGCAATGGAGAGCGGTGGGGGAGCACGGACGGGTGTTCCTATGGGTCCCTCTCTCGCCGTTCTCATGCGCGCAAGGCGTTAACTGACAGTCACGGAGGGCCGGGTTGTGGCGTCTCTTTGAACTTCTCGGTGAAGACGTGCCGCAGAAAGTTGTTGGCCGATTCGATTAGCAGGCCGGACCCACCTTCCCCCTACTCTTGACCCCCCCCCCCCCCTCCCCTAGGCCCCATATCTATGGTATCCTGGGTCCAAGCCTTGACGGGGTCTGGAACGGGGAAGCGCGGGGAATAGGGCACGAGGGTGAGGTGGGGGGGCGGCATGGGCGGCGGGGGCGGCGGTGGGGTCGGCGACGGGGTTAGGACAGGAAGGGTGGATGTGAGGGAGACAAGCGATGTGGTGATTTCCCTATAATAAAAAAAAACGGCGCCCATGTTATTGATCAGCGAGTAAACACGTTGCTCATTAGATAGTGTAGGATATCTGTAAACAGGACGAGACCAGCACGGCTGTTATGCAAATTACGGAACCCGAGGCGTGTGTCGATAACCGGCGGCACACATCCAAATTCCACCACCCTTAACTAGCATATTGCCCCCCACCCCCGCACCCCACCCCCCCGCCCCGCCGTGTGAACGCATAGACCGAGGGACCCACCATGGACTACTCACTACACAACGGTCGTATCGACACTAGCGCCACCTTGTACTCACTTACTACACAGCGCCACCCTGCGGATGTACCGTAGCGGTAGTGACAGTAGCGCCACCTTGTACTCACTTACTACACAGCGCCACCTTGCGGATGTACCGTAGCGGTAGTGACAGTAGCGCCACCTTGTACTGACTTACTACACAGCGCCACCCTGCGGATGTACCGTAGCGGTAGTGACAGTAGCGCCACCTTGTACTGACTTACTACACAGCGCCACCTTGCGGATGTACCGTAGCGGTAGTGACAGTAGCGCCACCTTGTACTGACTTACTACACAGCGCCACTCTTCGGATGTACCGTAGCGGTAGTGACAGTAGCGCCATCCTGCGGATGTACCGTAGCGGTAGTGACAGTAGCGCCACCTTGTACTGACTTACTACACAGCGCCACCTTGCGGATGTACCGTAGCGGTAGTGACAGTAGCGCCACCTTGTACTGACTTACTACACAGCGCCACCTTGTACTGACTTACTACACAGCGCCACCCTGCGGATGGACCGTAGCGGTAGTGACAGTAGCGCCACCTTGTACTGACTTACTACACAGCACCACCTTATACTGACTTACTACACAGCGCCACCCTGCGGATGTACCGTAGCGGTACTGACAGTAGCGCCACCTTGTACTGACTTACTACACAGCGCCACCCTGCGGATGTACCGTAGCGGTTGTGACAGTAGCGCCACCTTGTACTGACTTACTACACAGCGCCACCCTGCGGATGTACCGTAGCGGAAGTGACAGTAGCGCCACCCTGCGGATGTACCGTAGCGGTAGTGCCAGTAGCGCCACCTTGTACTGACTTACGACACAGCGCCACCCTGCGGATGTACCGTAGCGGTAGTGACAGTAGCGCCACCTTGTACTGACTTACTACAAAGCGCCACCCTGCGGATGTACCGTAGCGGTAGTGAAAGTAGCGCCACCTTGCGGATGTACCGTAGCGGTAGTGACAGTAGCGCCACCTTGTACTGACTTACTACACAGCGCCACCCTGCGGATGTACCGTAGCGGTAGTGACAGTAACGCCACCTTGTACTGACTTACTACACAGCGCCACCCTGCGGATGTACCGTAGCGGTAGTGACAGTAGCGCCGTCCTGCGGATGTACCGTAGCGGTAGTGACAGTAGCGCCACCTTGTAATGACTTACTACACAGCGCCACCCTGCGGATGTACCGTAGCGGTAGTGACAGTAGCGCCACCTTGTACTGACTTACTACACAGCGCCACCCTGCGGATGTACCGTAGCGGTAGTGACAGTAGCGCCACCCTGCGGATGTACCGTAGCGGTAGTGACAGTAGCGCCACCCTGCGGATGTACCGTAGCGGTAGTGACAGTAGCGCCACCCTGCGGATGTACCGTAGCGGTAGTGCCAGTAGCGCCACCTTGTACTGACTTACTACACAGCGCCACCCTGCGGATGTACCGTAGCGGTAGTGAAAGTAGCGCCACCTTGTACTGACTTACTACACAGCGCCATCCTGCGGATGTACCGTAGCGGTAGTGACAGTAGCGCCACCCTGCGGATGTACCGTAGCGGTAGTGACAGTAGCGCCCCCTTGTACTGACTTACTACACAGCGCCACTCTGCGGATGTACCGAAGCGGTAGTGACAGTAGCGCCCCCTTGTGCTGACTTACTACACAGCGCCATCCTGCGGATGTACCGTAGCGGTAGTGACAGTAGCGCCACCTTGTGCTGACTTACTACACAGCGCCACCCTGCGGATGTACCGTAGCGGTAGTGACAGTAGCACCACCTTGTGCTGACTTACTACACAGCGCCATCCTGCGGATGTACCGTAGCGGTAGTGACAGTAGCGCCACCCTGCGGATGTACCGAAGCGGTAGTGACAGTAGCGCCACCTTGTGCTGACTTACTACACAGCGCCACCCTGCGGATGTACCGTAGCGGTAGTGACAGTAGCGCCACCTTGTACTGACTTACTATACAGCGCCACCCTGCGGATGTATCGTAGCGGTAGTGACAGTAGCGCCACCCTGCGGATGTACCGTAGCGGTAGTGACAGTAGCGCCACCCTGCGGATGTACCGTAGCGGTAGTGCCAGTAGCGCCACCTTGTACTGACTTACTACACAGCGCCATCCTGCGGATGTACCGTAGCGGTAGTGACAGTAGCGCCACCCTGCGGATGTACCGTAGCGGTAGTGACAGTAGCGCCACCGTGTACTGACTTACTATACAGCGCCACCTTGTACTGACCTACTACACAGCGCCACCCTGCAGATGTATCGTAGCGGTAGTGACAGTAGCGCCACCTCGTACTGACTTACTACACAGCACCACCCTGCGGATGTGCCGTAGCGGTAGTGACAGTAGCGCCACCTTGTACTGACTTACTACACAGCACCACCCTGCGGATGTACCGTAGCGGTAGTGACAGTAGCGCCACCTTGTACTGACTTACTACACAGCGCCACCCTGCGGATGTACCGTAGCGGTAGTGACAGTAGCGCCACCTTGTGCTGACTTACTACACAGCGCCACCTTGTACTGACTTACTACACAGCGCCACCCTGCGGATGTACCGTAGCGGTAGTGACAGTAGCGCCACCTTGTGCTGACTTACTACACAGCGCCACCTTGTACTGACTTACTACACAGCGCCACCCTGCGGATGTACCGTAGCGGTACTGACAGTAGCGCCACCTTGTACTGACTTACTACACAGCGCCACCCTGCGGATGTACCGTAGCGGTTGTGACAGTAGCGCCACCTTGTACTGACTTACTACACAGCGCCACCCTGCGGATGTACCGTAGCGGAAGTGACAGTAGCGCCACCCTGCGGATGTACCGTAGCGGTAGTGCCAGTAGCGCCACCTTGTACTGACTTACGACACAGCGCCACCCTGCGGATGTACCGTAGCGGTAGTGACAGTAGCGCCACCTTGTACTGACTTACTACAAAGCGCCACCCTGCGGATGTACCGTAGCGGTAGTGAAAGTAGCGCCACCTTGCGGATGTACCGTAGCGGTAGTGACAGTAGCGCCACCTTGTACTGACTTACTACACAGCACCACCCTGCGGATGTACCGTAGCGGTAGTGACAGTAGCGCCACCGTGTACTGACTTACTACACAGCGCCACCTTGTACTGACTTACTACACAGCGCCACCCTGCAGATGTACCGTAGCGGTAGTGACAGTAGCGCCACATTGTACTGACTTACTACACAGCGCCACCCTGCGGATGTACCGTAGGGGTAGTGACAGTAGCGCCACCTTGTACTGACTTACTACACAGCGCCACCCTGCGGATGGACCGTAGCGGTAGTGACAGTAGCGCCACCTTGTACTGACTTACTACACAGCGCCACCTTGTACTGACTTACTACACAGCGCCACCCTGCGGATGTACCGTAGCGGTAGTGACAGTAGCGCCACCTTGTACTGACTTACTACACAGCGCCACCTTGTACTGACTTGCTACACAGCGCCACCCTGCGGATGTACCGTAGCGGTAGTGACAGTAGCGCCACCTTGTACTGACTTACTACACAGCGCCACCCTGCGGATGTGCCGTAGCGGTAGTGACAGTAGCGCCACCTTGTACTGACTTACTACACAGCACCACCCTGCGGATGTACCGTAGCGGTAGTGACAGTAGCGCCACCGTGTACTGACTTACTACACAGCGCCACCCTGCGGATGGACCGTAGCGGTAGTGACAGTAGCGCCACCTTGTACTGACTTACTACACAGCGCCACCTTGTACTGACTTACTACACAGCGCCACCCTGCGGATGTACCGTAGCGGTAGTGACAGTAGCGCCACCTTGTACTGACTTACTACACAGCGCCACCTTGTACTGACTTACTACACAGCGCCACCCTGCGGATGTACCGTAGCGGTAGTGACAGTAGCGCCACCTTGTACTGACTTACTACACAGCGCCACCCTGCGGATGGACCGTAGCGGTAGTGACAGTAGCGCCACCTTGTACTGACTTACTACACAGCGCCACCTTGTACTGACTTACTACACAGCGCCACCCTGCGGATGTACCGTAGCGGTACTGACAGTAGCGCCACCTTGTACTGACTTACTACACAGCGCCACCTTGTACTGACTTACTACACAGCGCCACCCTGCGGATGTACCGTAGCGGTAGTGACAGTAGCGCCACCTTGTACTGACTTACTACACAGCGCCACCCTGCGGATGTGCCGTAGCGGTAGTGACAGTAGCGCCACCTTGTACTGACTTACTACACAGCGCCACCCTGCGGATGTACCGTAGCGGTAGTGACAGTAGCGCCACCGTGTACTGACTTACTACACAGCGCCACCTTGTACTGACTTACTACACAGCGCCACCCTGCGGATGGACCGTAGCGGTAGTGACAGTAGCGCCACCTTGTACTGACTTACTACACAGCGCCACCTTGTACTGACTTACTACACAGCGCCATCCTG
The DNA here is from genome assembly GCA_964019135.1 of Arenicola marina. NCBI lineage: Eukaryota > Metazoa > Annelida > Polychaeta > Arenicolidae > Arenicola > Arenicola marina. Next base: position 8,182,994 of record OZ025249.1, on the reverse strand, counting down.
CGGATGTACCGTAGCGGTAGTGACAGTAGCGCCACCTTGTACTGACTTACTACACAGCGCCACCCTGCGGATGTACCGTAGCGGTAGTGACAGTAGCGCCACCTTGTACTGACTTACTACACAGCGCCACCCTGCGGATGTACCGTAGCGGTAGTGACAGTAGCGCCACCTTGTACTGACTTACTACACAGCGCCACCCTGCGGATGTACCGTAGCGGTAGTGACAGTAGCGCCACCTTGTACTGACTTACTACACAGCGCCACCCTGCGGATGTACCGTAGCGGTAGTGACAGTAGCGCCACCTTGTACTGACTTACTACACAGCGCCACCCTGCGGATGGACCGTAGCGGTAGTGACAGTAGCGCCACCTTGTACTGACTTACCACACAGCGCCACCTTGTACTGACTTACTACACAGCGCCACCCTGCGGATGGACCGTAGCGGTAGTGACAGTAGCGCCACCTTGTACTGACCTACTACACAGCGCCACCCTGCGGATGGACCGTAGCGGTAGTGACAGTAGCGCCACCTTGTACTGACTTACTACACAGCGCCACCCTGCGGATGTACCGTAGCGGTAGTGACAGTAGCGCCCCCTTGTACTGACTTACTACACAGCGCCACCCTGTACTGACTTACTACACAGCGCCACCCTGCGGATGGACCGTAGCGGTAGTGACAGTAGCGCCACCTTGTACTGACTTACTACACAGCGCCACCTTGTACTGACTTACTACACAGCGCCACCCTGCGGATGGACCGTAGCGGTAGTGACAGTAGCGCCACCTTGTACTGACTTATTACACAGCGCCACCTTGTACTGACTTACTACACAGCGCCACCCTGCGGATGTACCGAAGCGGTAGTGACAGTAGCGCCACCTTGTGCTGACTTACTACACAGCGCCACCCTGCGGATGTACCGTAGCGGTAGTGACAGTAGCGCCACCTTGTACTGACTTACTACACAGCGCCACCCTGCGGATGTACCGAATCGGTAGTGACAGTAGCGCCACCTTGTGCTGACTTACTACACAGCGCCACCCTGCGGATGTACCGTAGCGGTAGTGACAGTAGCGCCACCTTGTACTGACTTACTACACAGCGCCCCCCTGCGGATGTGCCGTAGCGGTAGTGAAAGTAGCGCCACATTTTACTAACTTACTACACAGCGCCACCCTACGGATGTACCGTAGCGGTGGTGACAGTGGCGCCGCCTTGTACTGTCTTACTACACAGCGCCACCCTGCGGATGTACCGTAGCGGTAGTGACAGTAGCGCCACCTTGTGCTGACTTACTACACAGCGCCACCCTGCGGATGTACCGTAGCGGTAGTGACAGTAGCGCCACCTTGTGCTGACTTACTACACAGCGCCACCCTCCGGATGTACCGTTACGGTAGCGGTAGTGACAGTGGCGCCGCCTTTTGCTGACTGCTCCCCACTCACGTGATACACGTGGGAGGACCACGTGACCGCTCCACTCGCCCCCCTATTATCATCATCCCTATCTTGGAGCAAGAAGAAGGAGACACCTCTTATATATAGACCAATAGAATAAATCGCGCCCCTTGGACGACGCGAGACAAACGGTCCTGCTAACAATAGTCCAGTCAATCAGCCTTTTATCCTCCCACTCCCGCTGGCTCACACCTTTGTTGTTGTCACTCCCGTGGAGTGACTCGTCTTGAACTCAGTGCATGGCTCCTACAATAGGAATATAGTCGCTTGGAGACCACCCACTCACCCTGACGTATCTAATGCCCGTAACTCCGACCCATCACGTACGAGTTACCGCTGTCTCGCCAACAGGTGCTTGTAGAACCGGGGCTATTTATGTAATGTACAGTTGGTGGAGTGATATATATATAGGGTCAATACGGAAATAATAATAATGATAATATAACAATAGCGCGAGTTAGCGTGGCGTTAGGCACTTTTATTGGCCCGATATCAAGCTGTAGCAGCCAGCCCATTTGCATTATCCGGATGAAGGGCCAATAAAATGTCTGATGCCATGCAGAACTCGCGCTATTACTATTATTACGAGTTGAATCTAAATTTAAGCGTTGACTCTGTCTTTGGGTTAAGTTCCGAATGCAACGATCAAAGTAAAGCATTTTGCGACTGCCTGTCCACAAATCGCAAGCCTTTCCACAGGCCAGTCGCCTTTTTGATACCATATATCGTTGCCAAGAAACATGGCACGTGCAACTAGGCAACTAGACAGGTAAGCGGACCATTTAAAGCTAGAACTACAATTATTACGAGTTGGTGGTCATGTTAACTAGTACAATAGCATTACTGTAACATCTGAAGGCTGCTAAAATGCTGTATAGGGTCTGTAAGTGACGTCACAGACAGGGCGCGCTCACCTCTAGAAACAACCATTCTGGGTACAACGCGTCAGCGTGTCCCTATACTTTACTATGGGCCTCGAACTAGACTCACTGATGTTTGAGATATGAATGCAATGTTAGATTTGAAAACCATATGGAATAAATGTTTGGGGGTGTACCTTCATACTCGTACTAGTTTTAAATCGCAAGACGCTGGTTTTCTGTGCGTTTCACGCCATTACAAAGAGCTCCCCATGCTTTGTATATGGGGCGGTGAAGCGTCATGTACCCAAAACCGGATTCGCTGGAGGTGAACGCACGCTGTCTGTGATGTCACTTACATACCCTGACCCGAACCGCCCTGCTGCCCATGTAATCAACAATCGTTGCCATAGCGACACTGCATAGAACAATGAAATATGACGTCACGCACAAAAGAATTGTAGTTATAGCCTTAAATGGCCCGCTTACCTGCCTAGTTGCCTAGTTGCACGTGCCAGGTTTCTTGGTAACGATATATGTGGTATGAAAAGGCGACTGGCCAACTATATGTGCTGTGGGGATCGTTTCACTAACAGTTACGAGCTCGTAACCCTATCTTTTACATGCTAATTTAACGACAGATCCGAATTCTGAGAGCAACGGAAATGAGCGTTATACTGCGATTATTGGGGGCAGCCGTTTTCGTGAAATTTATTTTCAGCCAATATTATTCAAAAACGTGTTTTCCATATATTGATGATAAATAAAACACTTTTCATTCATCTTCGGGAGGGCAATACGATTTTGAAATTTTACGAGCAAAAGTTACTAGATCTTAGTGAAATGACACCGTGGAAAGGCTTGCCATTTGCAGACAGTTAGTCCCAAAATGCTATACTTTGGTCGTTGCATGCGGAAATGAAACCAAAGAAGCAGAGACAAGTCAACACCTTAAATTTAGATTCAAGATTCAACTCGTAATAATGGTAATAGCGCTAGTTTTGCATGGCGTTAGACATTTTATTGGCCCTTCATCTAGCTGTAGCAGCCCTTCATTTTCATTATCCGCCCTCGGCCTAGCGGCCTCGGGCCGATAATGAAAATTGGCGGGCTGCTACAGCTTGATGTCGGGCCAATAAAATTGCCCAATGCCCCGCAAACTCTCGCTATTGTCATATTATTTTGTGCGTGACGTCATGTTTCATTGTTCTATGCAATGTCGCTATGGCAACGATTGTCGATTATATGGGCAGCATTATTCTGCAGTCGGCTATATTCTGACCCAAACCGCCCGTTTGCGTCAGAATACCGCATTTTAGAAGCCTTTATATTTAATGCTATTGTACTAGTTAACACCACCATCAACTCGAATTAATTACGATCATTTAATTTTCGCCATCGCCATTTCGCCCCACCGCAAGAGGTCATCAGGCGATATCTAAAAAATATCATTTCCTTATTTTTTAAAAATAAAACGTGGTTGTGTCGATCTTGTAAATATTGTTGTAATGTGTAATATATGTTCGTGTTTAACAGCGCAGGATGTTTTGTGTATGACAATATGGTCCATCGAATTTTAATGTTTCGTTCAAAGGGGCTTGGTCACTCAAGCCTGCCAACTTGTCTCAATAACATCGTCTTCACTGTAAACCTGTCACCGGCAGATCGTGACTAGTGGCTATTAAATACTGAGTTGTCCTCAATACGCAATGTTACTTTGAGTTGCTTGATACTGTTCCATCTAGTGTTGTCTCGCCTGTTAATTCTGTAACGGTTTTTGCTGGGCGATACATATTGTCAGGGGTCTGGAAGGGGTAAATGGCGGCACGCGACACAGACATACTAGAAAAATCGACATTGAAACCCAAATTCCGACATTGAGGATCTGAAAAAGCGACATCGACGCGGATTTTTGAATAAAAACGACACTAGGCTAAGCCAAATGCGACACGGAACGTCGTGAAAAGTCGACATTCGACACTATAACCATTTTGAAAAAGCGACACTCGACACTGGACCCTCCCTGCCAGACCCCTATTGTTGCTCTGTTCGCATTCTCTGTTCCGTCAGATGGTACTAAAGTGTGCGCTATGCACACTACCCTGCCAGCTCTACAACTGTTTACCGGAAGAGGAATAACTTGCGTTGGCTAATAAATGTCCTGTGCCTTATTATTAATTGGGCACAGATAATGTACACCAACATTTCGACTTCGGTCATGAACAATGACCACTCGTCTCACTGTTTTCAGTTAGAGAGGGACACGTATCAGACAAGAGTGCCCACTCAGCCACTCTTATATATACACACAAAGGGCGGAAATTGTTCGCCACAGCTATTAGAAAGGAGCCACTCATTGTAGGCATCCCCCTCGCAAGTGGCCAAAGTTAAACAGTACGTGCGCGGATGGCGCCACTGTATTTACTTCACGTCAGTAGAAACCATTTCTTTGTATCTGTCGAGTGTATAAGGAAGCTTGTGGAGCCAAAATAAATACCGAAAATCGGAAGATTTTTGGGTGGGCACCCCCCCCCCACCCCGGCAGGGAGGACCGACCCCTAGACTTAAAATCAGTAAACTCAGAATCAGTAAAAGTTTTGGGATTCCACTTAGGAAATATTAAAAAGGTATACTATGAAGCCACTATATGTTTATGTTTCTATGTAATCTCTATGTATTGACATCTATATGTACCCTTTTACAATTTTAATATCTTGTCATGTATCCGTTGTTGACTTCGGACTGAATACCTATAAACGTCATTTTAAAAATGGCAGAGACAGATAGCTGCAGGTCCATGTCGCTATCCACGTAGTTTGCTGTTCCGTTGAAAAAAAAACGAATAAATATGGCGGCTCAGGTAATCTGCCCGCATATGCCGGAGAACGAACCACATGTGAAGCATGACTAAGACCTGAACATCATGGCAGTATCCTCACAGGAATTGCAGGAGAAAAGCAACGTTACCAGTAATCCTTTGCAAAAGAAGAAATAATGTGTGCATTATCTTTGCAAAGTCACTCACACCCGTTTCATTTGTCAGCTCAATAACGTTTTTTTCCCTCTGATTCTCGCGAGTAGCGGGTCATTTACGTGACCAGGAAGCGTTGAAGCACAGCTAGTAGTCCCAGTGAAATATGCCCTCTCCGGTTCGCCTGGGGAGCAATCAACGTGCCAGCACATTTGCCAACTTCGCTGACCGCTATTTGGGCTCAGCGCAAAATCTCGTCAAGCCACTGTGAGCCAGCGGAACGCCGGAAGTGAAGACATTACCGTCATTAGCGACATCCGGCTGAGCATGTATTGGGCGGCTGACGCACGGCTGAGAGCAGGCATCCAGCAAAGGAAAGGGGGAGAAAGCAAGAGGAGAGAGAGAGAAATAGAGAGAAAGAGAGTGAGAGGGAGAAGCAGACGTAGGGCAGGGCTAACCCTATGAATGACTCCCAGCTAACCTTATGGCGGTGGCCGGGCCCGAATGAATTTTAGATGCATGGCGCCAGGGTGTTTTTATGTCCCTACGGCCTTCACTTGCCCGTGCCAGATGGAGGCGGTTCTCTGGACTATGGCAGGGAGGAAGCGGCTGGAGACACGTGGTTAGAGCAACGTTGAAAGATCGCGAAATGCGGAGGCGGCACTTCAGGATGTAGAACACAATGACCCCAAACAGCTGTGTTATACAAAAACAACAACAGATCAAGGTGTCTTCTTGGATGACAGGCGATCACCGTAAACGCACAGGGTGAAGGGATCACATGGTGGGATGATATACCGAAAACTGATCGAATAATCTTAGAAAAGACGCGTTGCTCTTTCGGCAACGTAATTAGGGGTGACCGGTGGTAAAGTGGCGGAAAGACAAATCAGAAACTGACAAAGGAATCTTTACGTAAGGTATCTTGTCGCTCACTCCTAAGTCTAAAGAGGTTACGTAAGTAGGGATGATAAGAGGAGACGGTAACATGGCGGAAAGACGAGGCAAATCTGATAAAGGATTCGTTGCGTATGTTACCTTGTCTCTCACTGTTATGTCAAAATAGCCTACGTGAATGGGGATGACAAGAAGAGACGGGACAATGGCGGAAAACAGCAAAACTGGTATTGGAATCTTTGCGTAAAGTACGTTGTCGCTCACTCCAATGTATATATAGGCTACGTAAGTGAGGGTGACAGGGCAAGGCGGTACAATGGATTGAGGAAGGTTTGCGTAAGACACCTTGTCGCTGACTCTTTTGTCTAAAAATTGGCTACGCAAGTAAGGCTGACGGAAACAGGTGGTAAATAACATGTTGGAAGAACAAACCAAGCACGGCTCGAGAAAGCTGTGAGCCAGATACATTGTCGCCTGTGAAAGGAAGCGGTGGCACGATGCAGGAAAGACAAAACGAAAAAAACTGAGCAGACAAGAATCTTTGCGGCACGTATCTTGTCCCAGCGCTCGCATGTCTCAATAAGCCAGGTAAGGGTAGCTCGTATACCTCCGAACACAGACTTCCGCTGTTGGAATAGCACATCCAGCTAATACACGAGCGACCCTGCCCGCGGGGAAACGGGGTTCTGTCGTGGAAAATGTGATGAGTCAGACATGGCATTTGCGATGTGGGTAAATTATGGTTGTCATTCTAGCCATGATATATGTCCTATTTTGATGCCACCTTGCATCGCACATGCCGCTGCTGAACGTGTGGTGAGAGTGAAGGTAGCACCTTATGGGTCAGCTATGTTATATTATGTATTCAACATCACGAAGCGAACAGAAATATTCGAACAAAATTCAGACGCGCAAAATGTTGTATTAAAGCTATTTAAACAGATCTTTCCCGCCAATGAAACAAAATCTGCATATGATATTTAAACGAACGGTACGTGGGAATTCATATTGGACAAAACTGTATCATTTTCTTAAAATTGTCCTGGTAAACCTGCCAGAAAAGGTACTGTTTAAATAGCTTTAAGTACAACTAAGCTACATATATATATATGATGCAAAGTCAATTATCAGTGCGATCAATCTGTAGCATACATACCACACGAAGCCTTGATTTGAAACGCTGACAAGGAATCGGACATATCTTTTCGCAGACACCAGAGTGAATAACACAGTGACCGTTAACAAATTAGTAACTTCGATAAATCACCGTCACATGACAAGTTGCCAATTAGTCAGACACTTTTCAATCTCCAATTACACTGTTGCGCTGTACCTACCAGGGGGCGGGGCGCCGGCCATGCCTTCTTCCACCAAGCAGAAGGCAGAGAAGACCGTGATCGCTGAATAAATAGTCCTGATATCCATGGTCTATTTAAGCGACAAGCGATAAATCTATAGTGACTGAGAGTTGGTGACGGTGGTGGCTTCACCTGTGTCCTGTGGCGGGCGCGACTGCTTAACGACAGCTCCTTGTTTTGTCCGCTGGCCTTGCGCACGTGGGTGCGTCTGCATCGCCCGTCCGCTGAGAGACACTGAATTGGTTTATCTGCCACCCGTCGGCTGCAGGCGGCCTTGTGAGGGTGAGGCGGGGAGGGAGGGAGGGAGTGGAGGGGGAGTGGGGACTCGATGAGGAAGGGAAGGAGGGCCGTGGCGGGCATGGAGCGGAGGTGGAGTGATGGTTTGGGGGGACTGGGTGAGGGAGGGCTGGCAGCGGGCTGGAGGGGGGTGGGGGCGGTGGCGATGTGGGGGGTCAGGCGGTAGTCTGCGATAACGGTTGGGGCAGGATGAGATAGCGAGTGAGTGAGTGGGTGGATGGGTAAGGTGGAATGGATGAGACAGAAAAAAAGAAGACAGGAGGAGATGTGAGAGAGGCAAATGGGAGAGGGGACGTGGGAGAGGGGACGTGGGAGAGGGGACGTGGGAGAGGGGACGTGGGAGAGGGGACGTGGGAAGATGAAGACATGACGACGTCTTATGGCAGATTTAGGAGGTGGTGCGGTGGGGGAGGGGCTGAGCAGTGGTGAAGCTCCCAGCGCGGTGGGCCCCCGTATGCATGGTGCCGTGTGATGTAGCCGGTGGTGTGGGGGTAAGGCCGGTGGTGTGGGGGTAAGGCTGGTGGTGGTGTGGGGCCGGTGGTGTGGGGGTAAGGCCGGTGGTGTGGGGGTAAGGCCGGTGGTGTGGGGGTAAGGCTGGTGGTGGTGTGGGGCCGGTGGTGTGGGGGTAAGGCCGGCGGTGTGGGGGTAAGGCTGGTGGTGTGGGGGTAAGGCCGGTGGTGTGGGGGTAAGGCCGGTGGTGTGGGGGTAAGGCTGGTGGTGGTGTGGGGCCGGTGGTGTGGGGGTAAGGCCGGCGGTGTGGGGGTAAGGCCGGTGGTGTGGGGGTAAGGCCGGTGGTGTGGGGGTAAGGCCGGTGGTGTGGGGGTAAGGCCGATGGTGTGGGGCCGGTGATGTCGGGGTAAGGCCGGCGGTGTGGGGGTAAGGCCGGTGGTGTGGAGGTAAGGCCGGTGGTGTGGAGGTAAGGCCGGTGGTGTGGGGTTAAGGCCGGCGGTGGTTTGAGGGTATGGCCGGCGGCGGTGTGAGGGTATGGCTGGAAGCGGTGTGTGGGTAAGGCTGGCGGAGGTGTATGGGTAAGGCCGGTGGTGTGGGAGTAAGGCCGGCGGCGTTGTGGGGGTAAGGTCGGCGGCGTTGTGGGGGTAAGGCCGGCGGCGTTGTGGTGGTAACGCCGGCGGCGGTGTAGGGGTAGGGCCGGCGGCGTTGTGGAGGTAAGGCCGGCGGCGGTTTGCGGGTGAGGCCGGGGGCGTTGTGGTGGTAACGCCGGCGGCGGTGTGGGAGTAAGGCCGGCGGCGGTTTGGGGGTAAGGCGGGCGGCGGTGTGGGGGTTAGGCCAGCGGCGGTGGGGGGGTTAGGCCAGCGGTGTGGGGGTAAGGCCAGCGGCGTTGTGGGGGTAAGGCCGGTGGTGTGGGGGTAAGGCCAGCGGCGTTGTGGGGGTAAGGCCGGCGGCGGTTTGGGGGTAAGGCCGGCGGCGTTGTGGGGTTAAGGCCGGCGGTGGATAAGGGTAAGGTCGGCAGAGGTGTGGGCGTAAGGCCGGCGGCGGTGTGGGGGTAGGCTGGCGGTGGTTGAGGGTAAGGTCGGCGGTGTGGGGGTAAAGCCGGCGGCGGTGTGGGGGTAAGGCCGGCGGCGGTGTGGGAGTGAGGCGGGCAAATGGTGTGGGGGTAAGGCTGGTGGTGTGGGGGTAAGGCCGGTGGTGTGGGGGTAAGGCCGGTGGTGTGGGGGTAAGGCTGGTGGTGGTGTGGGGCCGGTGGTGTGGGGGTAAGGCCGGCGGTGTGGGGGTAAGGCCGGTGGTGTGGGGGTAAGGCCGGTGGTGTGGGGGTAAGGCCGGTGGTGTGGGGGTAAGGCCGATGGTGTGGGGCCGGTGATGTCGGGGTAAGGCCGGCGGTGTGGGGGTAAGGCCGGTGGTGTGGAGGTAAGGCCGGTGGTGTGGAGGTAAGGCCGGTGGTGTGGGGTTAAGGCCGGCGGTGGTTTGAGGGTATGGCCGGCGGCGGTGTGAGGGTATGGCTGGAAGCGGTGTGTGGGTAAGGCTGGCGGAGGTGTATGGGTAAGGCCGGTGGTGTGGGAGTAAGGCCGGCGGCGTTGTGGGGGTAAGGTCGGCGGCGTTGTGGGGGTAAGGCCGGCGGCGTTGTGGTGGTAACGCCGGCGGCGGTGTAGGGGTAGGGCCGGCGGCGTTGTGGAGGTAAGGCCGGCGGCGGTTTGCGGGTGAGGCCGGGGGCGTTGTGGTGGTAACGCCGGCGGCGGTGTGGGAGTAAGGCCGGCGGCGGTTTGGGGGTAAGGCGGGCGGCGGTGTGGGGGTTAGGCCAGCGGCGGTGGGGGGGTTAGGCCAGCGGTGTGGGGGTAAGGCCAGCGGCGTTGTGGGGGTAAGGCCGGTGGTGTGGGGGTAAGGCCAGCGGCGTTGTGGGGGTAAGGCCGGCGGCGGTTTGGGGGTAAGGCCGGCGGCGTTGTGGGGTTAAGGCCGGCGGTGGATAAGGGTAAGGTCGGCAGAGGTGTGGGCGTAAGGCCGGCGGCGGTGTGGGGGTAGGCTGGCGGTGGTTGAGGGTAAGGTCGGCGGTGTGGGGGTAAAGCCGGCGGCGGTGTGGGGGTAAGGCCGGCGGCGGTGTGGGAGTGAGGCGGGCAAATGGTGTGGGGGTAGGCTGGCGGCGGTGTGGGGGTAAGGCCGGCGATGGTGTGGGGGTAAGGCCGGCGGTGGTGTAAGGGTAAGCTCGAGGCGGTGTTGCAGCCTGTGGAGCGGCAAGGCAGCCTGTGTAATTGGTAATCATCCGGCATCAGGCGGGTAATGAGGACGCGCTTGTCAGCAAGTGGCTGACAGGGCCGCCACCTCAGAGCCGGTACGGCTGGGGGTAGTCTGTCGCCTTACCACCTCCCCACCTTCCACCCCATTCCTCTTGGTCACGGCCTTGCTGCGGAGGTTTCCATATCGCAGATATACATGGGCCGGCTGCGACGTAAAGAGGAGGAAAGGGTGAGGGGGTGGCAGAGGGGGGGGGGGGGGGGGAGGGGCAGATGGGGGAGGGGACGTGGCAAGATGAAGAGATGACAATGTCAAGCCTTAGTTTTTGCCGCGTACAACAGATGTTGCAAGTGGTGACGTTGTGCAACAGAAGCATTCAAGATCAACTCTCTAATCTGCATTGTCGTCACCACCCTCATCACCCAAAGCCCGACCACTTTCACCAATCCACCTCCCCAGCCTCCCCACCACAACTACCCTGTTACCGCCCGCCTATCCCCTAGCGAGGTTGTCACGCGACAACCAAGACAAACCCGGTCTGTCCGCCCCCTTCTGAAGGGTGACTGCTGCGACTGAATATTAGGAGAGCGGGAGAGGATGGGGGGGGGGGGCTCCAGGAGATCACGGGGTGGATGCCTCCCCTTCCCTCTCTCTCCCACCCTGAAGTGGCCACTTTGCCTTCCTCTCTCTGTCCGTCGCTAAGCTCCACCTATGTTCTAAGTATAAAAAAACTCACCGGCCGTATTCCCTGGCATCGTACATTTGCATGCCAACCCTACCCTGACCCTCTTTGTATTTCACACCCCCTTACCCCGCCCGTCCCCACCCAGCCCCCACTGCACACATTCACCCATTGCCGACGAGCACCGCGGCCTTCGCTCGGGCATGCCCCATGTGTATAACTACCCCATTTGCGTTTTTTGGGGGGCGCTGGCCCTTCAACAGATTATGGCCTGACCCCTGTTTGGCCGAAGGGGCGGTGGGGGGGGGGGGGGGTCAGTGACGTAACACACACGGCCATTGTCCAGATGATTTATGATTCCTTTCAGCGTGAACACGGAATAACACTAAGGCAAATTGCCTCGCCCTATGTCCACTGGTCGTAGGGACAGCCGCTGGAAAACAGCAGATGGGGCAGGGAGTGGTCTTCAACTGCGGGCTGCAGCAGATGAGGAGGCAAGAGTGGGGGGGTGAGGGAAAGGGTACACAAATGGCCGGGGGGCAGGCAGGGTGGGGGCACGGGCTGGGAGGGCTGTTGCAGATGGTGGGGGTGTAGACTGGGGTGCTTGCTAGGTGTGGGTGGGGGGGGGGGTGGGGGCAGGCTGCGAGAGGGTGGGGTGCCTCAGGCTGCAGGCTGTGGGTGGAGGGTGTGCAGGAATGAGGGTATGCTTCATGTGGGTGGGGGTGGGTGGAATGTGGGATGGCGCAGGGTGGGGGTGGGTGGGGGTGGATAGAAGGTGGGGTGGCGGTGGGTGGAACGTGTGGGGTGGAGAAGGGGGCGTGCGTGGTCGACCCTATCTTATATCCAACACCGAGCGGACAAGAGCCAGAAGAGCCCTGTGTTACTGCCAGGGTGGTGTGGAGAGGGGGGGGGGGGGGGCGGGGGGAGTGAGGAAAGACACATGGTATGATAGCTAGTACTTGGTTTAGCATGACATATAGGGGTAGACCGATCACTTTGAATGGCGTGGCGGGTGACGAGGGCAGCGGGGTGGGGTGAGAGCGGGTGGCGCGCGGGGTAAGAGGTGGGTGATGGGCGGCGACAGGAAGGAGGTGGGGGTGGGAGCAGGGCAGGAGTCGGTGTAGAGGCGCTGATGCCGGAGATCGCCGGACCTTCTGGGCAGGGCAGGAGGACAAAGGCCACCGGATCGATGACAGAGGCCGCAATTAATTCTTTCCCCTTCCCCTGATATGATTAGCAGCCAGACAAATAAAGCGCCATTACTTGCAATTAGCCGGATGTCTGCCCAAGTCCTCCAGGATTGCCGGGAGAGAAGGAGCCACCGGAGAGGGCGCAGACAAAACAGGGGCGGAAACACAGGAGGGTGCTTCTGTCGTTGGTGGGAAGCGAAGGAAGGGGCGCCGGCGGCTGCGGCCCCACTCGGCACCACAAGCACTCACCCACCCACCCTGCCCGGGCCCCTCCCCTCTTCTCACCGGCCCTGGTACAGCCCCCCGCCCTCCCTCCCCATACCATCTGATCGATACGTGTCAGAGTGGCCAGTCCCGCCGTCCGGCTTGTGTTTCCTCCGCCGCGTTAATTCCCGCCACATCTCGCCGGAGCAGACGACCACAGGGGCGACATGACAGAGGCGGCACCTTTGCCTGCTTTCCCGCCCCACAAATTATGACGTGTTTTCGGTTACAAAACCCCGAGGTGCGACCGGTCTGACCCGCCTTTAAAATAAGCACTATGCAAAATATGGAAAGCATCCGCCCACCCCCCGAGAGACCTCGTCTTGAAACCACCGCCAATCTATATTTCTTTTCGCAAATCCCATCATATCGCAGCATTTGACCTTCCCCTTGTTTCACCTAAATCCCTCTTCAGCACGGAGTTGGCGCCGCTCAGACTAACCCCGCGAAGTCTCTGAGGCCGAGGGCGGGGCGGTCTTTGCTGAGCTGTGGTCGGCACTTCAGAAGTACACCGCCAACGCCCCGGGTTTGCCCCCAGGGCTTCCAGGGCTGTCGGTCTTCGTCGGTACATTGTCTCTCTCCCAAGACCCTTTTGAAGCATCTTTGTCCAAGAGCGGAGAGCGAGTGGCAAAGAAGTGACATGAGAGTGAGTTCATGTGTGGCTCGATAACGTTGCTTAGCAGCCGAACAAAGCCCCATCGAGACACAAGTGGTCATGACAATTGAATTTCCACCGCACCGGGACGTGTCGTAGCATAGGAATATAAAAGGGCCAAGCGATGGCAGACAAGGAAATATAAATGTAACCTTGCAATGTAAATGAACACAAACAAGTAAAAAGGTGAAATAAAGTATCATATTTTATCATTAAACTCATCATACCTTTAAATACATTTAATAAAACATACACGGCTTGAGCATAATTGTACTTGTTAATCATTTGTATGCATGCCAGGTATATTTAACGTCGGTATTTCAAAATGAACAATAAAATTAGTAAAGGTGTTAATGAGAGCCTGATATTGTGATGTGAAATTGAGGAAAATGGAATGAAAATAATGTGTTTTAGGTCCTTGTGTGCATGCACGGGTTAGACTGAGCCAAGAATCTACCCGGGACGATGACTTTGCACCAATGCTTACAATGCAATGTTCATATCTCAATTTGGACTAAATCAATCCAGTTCTTTGATCATGGAACCGCTGTTTTATTTCGTCATATTTGACTTGCAATAAATTCACCCAGGCGTCGATCCGTGCATGTTTTCCGTATCTCAATCAGGACAAATTGTACAATAACAACTGCTCGGCGGCCAATAACAACCCTTCTGGAATCACCACAACAGATATCCCTTTCATCTTCGTAACGACCGTGTAAAGGATAAATTTGCGCTAAATATAGCGAGAAAAACAGACACCGTTGTGGTTATTGAAGTTTGCGCTCGTTAAATTACTCTTCAACCGGTGAGGTGAAAAAAAAGGGGGAAGCGTGTCCGAGAGATGTGTGAAGTATCGACCAGCACGAGGAGAGGCCAAGTCCGCCGGGCCTGTTTGCCGAAGATCTCTGCGTGTCAGTTAACCTGGTCGTTCTTCATCTGAGGACAAAGGGGAAGCGTGATCCACAGGGAGAGAGGTGTATAAACCACTGCATGCCGCCAACCATGGAAGTCGGCTATCGGGTGGCGTAAATCTTTACCCCTGACCCCTCGCCCCCCCCCCTCCACTTCCTATTCCCCACTGATCTCCAACTGCCTCCCTCACACACTCCTCAGGATTGAGTAGGGGTTGGGTACTACTACCATATTTGGAAAGCTGAGGTAAGCTGATACCTTGCATTGACTTATCTCGATCAATTGGGCATGCGATCCATATTCTTCGATTCGCGAATTTTATATAACGCGTCTTGTTTGCAATTAACCGTCATGGTTAAAGCTGGTAAAAACTGATTTGTATTCAGATAAGATAATGGTCGATGACGTCTATATAGATCATCGTTTTAATCCGATAGTGGCATGCATTTTTGTGAAAACCAGATATCGGATTTATTGCGGGATTTCGAGCAGACGATCCATAAGGATTTAGTTTTGGCGGACAGCGTGGCGCCTGACGGTGAGGGCCTGAGCGGCAGCCCTGGTTCTACGTCTACGTCCACACTGCCCCCCCCCCCCCCCACCCGCTCAGCCCCTGGCCTGCCCCATCCCGGATCAGCCCAAGCCCCACCCCCATTCCGGCTCAGGCCCCGCCGCACCCCCATCCCGTGTCATCCTCCGGCACCTACCCTCGCCCCTCAAACACAACCCATCCCACACCTCAACCCCCCCTCCCCCCCAACCTACCCCTTTCCGCCCCATACCCGACATCGCGACCCATCCCATCCCACCCCGCCACACCGCCGTACCTCATCTCACTGTATCCCACCCCGGTACCTACCTCTGTGCATCCCACCAGGCCACACCGCCGTACCCCATCTCACGGCATCCCACCCCCGTACCTACCTCTGTCCATCCCACCAGGCCACACCGCCGCACCCCATCTCACGGCATCCCACCCCCGTACCTACCTCTGTCCATCCCACCAGGCCACACCGCCGTACCCCATCTCACGGCATCCCACCCCCGTACCTACCTCTGCCCATCCCACCCCGTCACACCGCCGTACCCCATCTCACTGCATCCCACCCCCGTACCTACCTCTGTCCATCCCACCCCGCCACACCGCCGTACCCCATCTCACTGCATCACACGTCCGTACCTACCTCTGTCCATCCAACCCCGCCACACCCCCGTACCCCATCTCACTGCATCACACCCCCGTACCTACCTCAGTCCATCCCACCCCGTCACACCGCCGTACCCCATCTCACTAAATCCCACCCCCGTACCTACCTCTGCCCACCCCACCCCGCCACACCGCCGTACCCCATCTCACTGCATCCCACCCCCGTACCTACCTCTGCCCATCCCGCCCCGCCCCTACCTCACCCTCAACCAGACATCCCCGCATGTATCTCACCGCTAACTTCGCTAACTGTCCGTCCCCAACGGCTATCCACCAGGCCCCAACGGCTACGGCACCCTCAAAGAGGGTGTTGGGCGGGCGGAGGTGGGGGGGGGGGGGGTGGCATCCTTCCCCAAATCCCCAAGCCTGTCGGGTCCTGACCCCTCTCATAGAGGCCTCCGGCGGCACCAGTCAGCAGTCACGGCCTCTGTCAGGTGACACATCTCCTCTGCCCCCCAGCCGACTCCATGGCCTTTCCCCCGCGCATTCCCGCACCGCTACACCCCCCCCCCCACCGCCCCAGCATGGGGACGTTTCCATGGTGGGAATCCTTGTTGGGCTGGTCTTGGCATATGTATATAACACATATTATACATGACCATGGTCATGGCCCCTGGCGACAGTTGATGGTTGGTGGTCGATAGGCGGATGGGAGGGGCTGGTGGGGTGGGGGGAGGGGCGGTTGGTGGAAGGGACCGGTGGGGGGCGGTTGCTGGGAGGGACCGGGGGGGGGGCGGTTGGTGGGAGCCGGGTGGTGGGGCAGGAGAGAGGAGGGATGAGATGCAAGAGATGGGGGGAGTGGGTAGGTGGGGATAAATGGGAAAGGGGCAGGGGTGCTAGAAGAACACACATCGGCTAGAAGGGTCAGTTTCCTTGGCTCCCGGGTCTGTTGTTGACTCACGCTTTTATGTCTTGGCCAGCCCGCCACACCTTGCCTTGCCTTGCCTTGGTGAGGCGACGGACGTGTTTCGACGGTCAACGGGGATTTGCCGCAACTCTTAGATGCAGAAAAGTTGTCAGCGAGGGTGGTGGTTGGGGTGGGGGTGGGGGGTGTCGGGAGATGATCGGGGGACGTCTCCGCCATGACTGCCGAGAATAAAGGAACCCGAGGAAGACGACATCTTGTCGTGACATCGGAACACAGCGCCAAGGCGTTCGGGGAACGAATGGGTCGGTTGTGGGGGGAAGTGGGTGGTGGGGTGGGACGGTGGATGAAAGAATAACCGTGCAGAAAGGCCGGCACTCCTCAAGCAACCCTCCAGGGGGTCGGGGTGGGGGTGGGGGTGAAGGAAGGCCGGGGGGGGGGGTGAAGGAAGGCCGGGGGTGGGAGGGTTAGGGGAAGGAGGGGTGGGGGTGCATAGGCACATTGTGG